>CM037851.1:318646707-319234579 GCA_021234595.1 Delia radicum | reverse complement strand
AAAAAGAGCTGTTTTAATTAGCTAAAATTGTATTAAAATTAAACGATTTACAAAAAAAAGCTAAAATTTACAAAAAAAGGCTTCTTTTTAGAAAAGCGATAACAGTAAATAATGGTTCTTTTGGGTAGCACAAAAGCGCTATATCTAGCGCAAAAGCGTCAAATTGGCATCGCTGTTATTAGTACACATCCAAAAATCAATTCCGATAAAAACGAAGACACATTTTTTATTTTTGATTTTTGGCCATGGGACAAGCACTGGTGCAATGCTGCTGCTGAAATCATCATTGATTTTTACCATTATGTAAAAGTATGAGTACTAACATGCTTAAAATACAACAAATTAAGAGTGTGTGAGAATGTCAATATTAACTTGATAAGTTGTTGTTGTTTGTTGTTGATTTCTGATGTCCTGATGATGATGTCGTTTGAATTCTTCAATATTTTCCCAATGATGTTAGGGCGTATACATATTATGTATAGTAGGATGACACTTATTTTCATATGATCTACAGATTTTTTAATATCCAGAATCAGGATTTTAAGAAAATTATTAAACGATCTGTTTATACCCATACTGCTAAAAATTGTTAACAATTGTTGTATACTGTTTGATTTTGTAAATTGTAGAAAATGGTATAGGCCAAAAATATTTGTTCGTGATCCTTAGAAAAATCTGGATGTAAGAATCCAATAAAAAAAATTAGCAAAGAGCCCAGATTTAGGATCATAAATTCGAATTCTGAATTATATCTATATAATATCGATTGCGCATAGTAAAATATTTTGTCCGTCTCCGATCTTATTGAAACTTGAAAAAAATGGAGACGTAGCATTTTGTAGTGTCGTTGGGTTAAAAATTACCCATATTTTAATTTTTTTGACTTTATTTCTTATAATTTACGAATATTTAGATAAATAGTTTTTTTTTGGAAAGACGCGTAATTTTCTGGTAAAAACCTTACAGGATGATATATACATATTTGATTTAATGTTTTTCAGAAACCCAAAAAATATTGATAATTTGCTCCTTTTTTAAAGGTTTGTTAGCAATGTTTTTAATTCCTATCACAGGTTATTCCCCAACTCCTCATTTACACAAAAATGCAATATTTTCTCTCTGGCCAAAAGAGAAGTAAGAGTTAATATTTCTCTTCTTTTGAGTCACTTTAAGGATTTAGAACAGCTTGGCCAAAACTTGGAAATCGAGTGAATTTTTGCTGGGTCGCAACGTTTTGTTCAATATTTTACAAAAAAACATCTGTTATTAGCAAACAAGTTTTGTAAAAACACCTTGAAAACATTTTCAGTGTGGCTAGCAAATTCACTGTAATACCGTTACAGACTTAAAACCTTTCAATTTCGTTTTAAGACTAATTGTAAGCATCACCCTACTGCATAAATAAATTCGTATATATGTATCTTCAAATGTTGTAATCTTGTCTAGAATTGGGCGCTGCGTTATGTCTGTATATGGTATCAATTGATTTCAGTATAATATTGCCAATCAGTGTGTGTAAGTGAAGTTTTGAATTTTTATTCAATTGGGTTTATGTCCACATTGTAATAAAGCCATCACCAACTGCAATACAAGGCAATGTCAAACTTTGATCATGGAAATTTTTCTTTTAATAAATGACTGAAAATCAGAAAAAAAGAAGTCATTGAGTGTAACATGTCAACTCAATCACCATTCGGATCGACCATCTCCGATTGCAATAAATTAACCATGACTGTCATACTCGACAAGAAATCGACAAAACATAATTTTCATAATCCGGACCCTTTCCGTTTCCGAATATGACATTATGAATATTTGCAAAAAACTATAACATCTGCTAAAGTAGCGTTGTAAAATTTACAATAACTTTTAAACTATACAAGATACAAAATTCGTGATGTTGATATTGATTTTTTTTCATGGAAGGGTCAAAGGTCATTTTGGGGGTCTTGAGTTAAAATGTTCATATCTAAAAATGTGCACTCTTTTGCATTTTAAAAAAATATATGTTTTCATTTTACTCTTCTTTCTTCTTTACATTTTTTTGTGTAAAATTCAGGGTGCTATCTCGAGTACTCTCTGCGTTATAGTCAAAACCGTGATTAAAGTATGAGAACCGCCCCAAAGTGGGGTATTTGGAAAAAATAATGGTAATATATAAAAATTTCTAAACTCTGATCCGATCGGTACGAATCAATTTGAATTTGCAATCTTGGAATTTGGTCACCCTATTTTTTTACAGGGTGTAATTACAGACTGTCAAATTGACTACATCGTGAAAAAAAAATCTTTTGGAGGGTGCAACTTTTGTAAATGTGGACCGATTTTTTAATTTATTTTTAGCCTGGAGTAATGTACGTTGTATGAACATGCTAATAGTTACAGGTTTATCTCCTCTGTTTTAAAAGTTATTAAAATTTGAAAATATAAATTTCGTTTTTTGGTTTATATACAAAAAAAACTTTATTATTTAATCGATTTAAAAGCAAAAAATTCTCCCAGTTAATAATACTACTTCGCGATAAAAGAAATAGGAAACTTTTTCAATTAGCTTCAATAGTTAAAATTTATTAAACATTGTCCTTTTTTGGCCAACAAATTATGTATATTTCTTTACAGTTTTCTCGCGAACTTTGTTACAAAACCAAAAAAAAAAAATATGTAATTTTAATACTTTCTGAAATATTGGGCATTGAAAAATTTTAAATGTAATTTCACCAGCTTGTGGACATGCATCCTACTTCAGGCATTGGTCGAAAATGACAAACTTTTGCAAAAAAAAAAAAACATACTTTTAGATCGTGTTAAAAAAATTGCACAGTGATTTCAAGAACTTTTATTTTGATTTCGGATTATGAAACAAGGTACAAATATCTTGACATGCGGCTTGTAATTAAAGTCAGCGGAAGATTTTGTAAAAAATTACAAATTTGAAAACAAAATTGTTTGATCCCAAAAAAAACTTATGCCCTTATTTTGTAAAACGCTACGCCTCACTTCACCTTGCGTTGAGCAGTCACTTTTCAAAAACTGACTGCTCGCGTTGCAACAGCTGATTATTACGTTATTTTTTTTATCACTTGAGCTGTCAAATTAAACACCCAATTTTTTGAAGCGTTAGCTGTGTTTATTTTCTATAATGTTAACAATTTACCACTTGTAATATTTTTTAATAAAAACAAAAAACTGCTTTTTAATTATCACAATTTAAAAAAATATGATAATTTTAAATAAAACAAATGAAAAAAGCTATAAACACAAATTTGAATTTGGTTTTAAATTTTCATCAGCTGTATTTACATTTGTATTCACAATCACAGCTGATGGAGTTACCAGATCATAAAAACCTGGCTTTCTCAACTTTTTGTATATAGGAAACCATAATAACGCAATGTTTCACAATTGAAGTGATAACGTATTGGTTCAGTGTTGAGACAACGCGGTGACGAAGTGATTTATATAATAACATGTTTTTTTACTTAGCGTTTGTGTTGGCGTAGGTGAAGCGTTGAACGCAGGGGAAATACAAAATATGGGCATTATTCTAATTAGCTTTTTCAACTGATGTTAATTATTTTTAATTATGTATATTTAGGTACTATAATGTTTGAAAAAATCGTTTATAATATCATTTGCATGCATTAGTATATTAAAAACTTAACTCAAACAAAAACAGCTAAAGCATAAATTCAAGCTAGAAAGTAGCAATTAATTAATCTGTGATATTAAGTTATGATGTGTTTTTAATTGTTAAATTCGTGTTTTTTGTTGTATGTTACATGTTAAATGTAAAATCATTTATAAATTTTTTAATGTAATAATATCAAAATTTACGAATCCCCAGAAGAAGTCTACAAATAATCGACGAAACGCCGGGACAAAACTGAAAACAAAAATTTAGTTTTTCTTTACATGAACATTTTAGGTCTTATTAACTCAAAAATTAACAAAGCTATTTTAATTTATTTTTATTGGTTTTGTTTTTACAAAATGTTCAAGTGTTTTTTTATAATAAATTTTTTTTATAATTGTGCTAAAAGGAGAGATTTTTTCTTAGTCGGTATAAACACACAAAAAATAAAACCCATTTCAATTACGAAACCCACCGATTCAATAACTATAATTGCTGAAACTCCGCTAACAACGAAAAATGTATATAATTAAAAATTGATAGCTCTTTAATTAAATTATTTTGCAATTAAATAATAACTCATTTGATCAAAATTTTGATCAATATCGTATACCTACCCAAAAAGCAAAAAAACAAAAAAAAAAAAAATGGAAAAAGTGTTGTTGCCATACCAAATGTTGTTTTCAGCTTGAGTGTTAAAACATTGAACTTAAGTCGGTATAAAATTCTCATTTAGAGCGATAATATAAAAAAATGTCAAACATGTTCCAATATGAGCAAATATTTAATTGATTCAATTAATTTTTAATTTAATCAACAAACCGATTTAATTGAAAGTAGGGAAATATTTTTTTTATGCAGTGGTAACTGCTACCAAAGTTTCCGAATTTTGAAAATTTTTTAAATTCTCTTTAACAAAAAAATTTGTGTGACACATCATTTCGAACTAATTTTAGCACGCTGAACACGATTTTTTAAGTTTTACCTGTAATTTGTGTTTCGTCGATTGTTGTCGAATATGACAGTTGAATTTTTTTAAATCAAAGCTGTTCGATCCGAAAATGCCACATTTTTTTATTGAGTTGACATGTTTTTACTCCATACGAGTACATTTCTCCGTTCGCAATAAAGCATATGCCTAATGAGATGCTGACAAAAACTGTATAAATATTTTGTGTAAACAATTATAAGAATGATAAATATTTTAATTAAAATACAATTCCAACGTGGCTCGTAAGCATTTTAAATAAAGAACTGCGAACGAGTGGAACACACAGTCATAGTGGTGTATCTATGGTGTGGTGTGTGTGGTGTTCATTGGGTGAGTGTTGTATAAATATTATACCCAAAGGATATATTAAAGTCATGTGATGGTGATGTACGTACATAAAATGTCATTAAATAAATGTTTATATACAAAAAAAAAAAAAGAATCTTGGTAGTAAAAAAACGCGATTCTACGTGAGATTTCCCGTTTGTATATTTTTTCCTATTTTAAGTCTTGTTTATTTTTTATTTCCCAGTTTTTTTTTTATTCTTCAATGAAATTGAAATTGAATTTGCATAAAAATAACAAACAAACAAACACTCATCTAACTAAAGTTCGAGTATGGAAAAGTGTGAAAAATTCTAAATGCTGTTTATTTTCTACTTATTTTTCTTATTGACATCAAGGATTTTGATTGGCAAACTGCTTTTGTTCAATCAATTTGAGCTATTTTAGATGTAAGATAATCATCCTCATCATCACATGCATCCAACATATAGAAATAAAAAAACAAACATATGGAAATTGAGTTTTCTATTTAATTTAGATTTTTTATTACACAGCAAATCTTTGTATTTAAACTGTTTTCAAATTGTATATAAAATTGTAATAAAATGATTCCCCGAATGTCCTTTTTAAATGCCGATTTAAAAAAATAGAATTGTTTAGTTTTTATGTTAAATTTCATTGTAATTTGCATATAATTAAGAAATTTAGTTTCAATGATATTTCAATCATTATTGCCTGAATTGAAAAGTTTTTCTTTTCAATTTTATTTCAAAAAACCATACATACCTTTATTGGAATTGTCTATTAGAGTGGAGCGAAGAAACCACATTTCGGAATTCGACTTCAGCGATAGGTGGAATCGGATTAAATAGGCCACTTAACGATTACGTGTGAAATTTTAGACAGATCACACTTCAGGGTCCCCCAAGCCAGTGAAAATGCAATTATTTTTAAAAATAAATAGTAAAACAACTTTAAAAAAAAACATATTTTATTTGATCATACTTATTTAGATAAAAAATATTGTCTTTCTAAGATACTTGTAACCGTTTAAAATCTGACACTGAGGAATACCCTTAAATTTTGTATTTTTGAAGTCACAAACTGCCCAAGCTGTTGGTATGTTATATAATTTCAAAAACAAATTGATTGCAAATACAAAGTTATTGATTTATACAGCATTAATTCAAAGCCATTTCAACTACTTAGCTATTTTGTATGGATTCAAAAGGAGTACCGAGTTAAAAGCGCTACAAACGAATGCAAAATAAAGCTCTAAAGTGGTGTATAAACTTCCGATTTCTGGGATTTATAAAATGCAAGTTTTAATCTATGTTTTTAAGTGTATTCACAAAATTGGGCACCATACTATAGATTTCTTACAAAATCAAAACGTTTACAATACGAGAAATAATGATAATTTGGCTGTAGCTTGGTGTCGACTGGAAGCAACAAAGCAACGCATTGAGTATGTGGGTAGTCGTGAATTCAACAATTTGCCACCAATTTTAAAATCTATAAATAGAATTTCAGTAATTAAAAAAGACTTAAGGGATTATTTATTACAACATGTGGAAGAGCTTCTGATGTAATTTTGTTGATCTCAGGTCTACAAATATACTAATTTTAATGTTATTTAAAATTTTACTTTTGTTAGTATAAAATTCAAGTACTTATGTATTTATTTGTTTTTGCCAACTCGCCTCTACAATGCCTATAAGGCGCTGAGGCCCCATAATGTAATGAATTTTTTTTTGAAATAAAATGAAAAAAAAAACAAAAAAAAAAACCAAATACAAAAGGGATCCTCAAGGATCAAAATGTGAAAAACTTAATATAATAATATAAAAATTTGTATGTGGTGTGTGGAGCGTTTGATTTTCAGGATATTTTTCAATATTTTTTTTTCGAAAATTGATTAATTTATTTGTTTTTCCCCCTTGCGTTCTATTTGTTGCTAAGATATGGTTATTATATATTATCTATTAAGAGTAGAGTTAACCCATGTTGATCAGATGTCAAAAATGATCCACAAACATTTTTTTCCTCAATATTGATATATTAGCTATTAAGCCTATATGTAAATCTGCAAATCCTTGTTTAAGTTTTTTTATATGCAATATTTAACCCTTTAATGCAATCAATTTTAATATCAACATATTTACTTTCATCAAATTTAGAGACTTTTTTACATTTAATCGACTGCAATATTCTGTGGGTAATTTTTGACATCTGCTCAATATGGGTTAACTCTACATTTAATAGATAATATATAATAATTAAATTAGAGCAATAAATAGAACGCAAGTGCTAAAAATCCTAATAAATTAAGCATGAAATGAAATGAAATTTTCCGAAAATTATTTATTAAAGAATATCCTGGAAATGAATCACTCTACACACCAAATACAAATCCCTACAAGAAATGGATGACCGAAACTAACACATGCAAATATTGCATCTTCCTCTAACTTATGAATTTATAAATTAGAGGGAGATGCAAAATCGCACGTACACAAAGTTTCCATCAGTTTTTTCAACATTGCCCTTAAGAAAATGATAGAAACTTTGTTCTACGCATTGATGGATATTTCCATCAGCAGTGTCGGTCATTTGACCGGTCATATGACCGTCACTGTTCTTTGCTGGGATTAGTATATATTTAATTTTTTCACATTTTGATCCTTAGTGACCACTTTATGCAAAAATATAAAAAAAACTTCAAAATTGTGCTATAATATCAGAAAAATTAACAATTATAGCAAATTTGAGGTTTTTGGTTACAAAATTTAAGGGTGTTTTTTTAGCGTCAGATTTTAAGCTGGAACCGCTCAGAAAGACAATATTTTTTTTTTATCTAAATAAATATGATCAAGTCAAACATATTTAAATAATATAATAAATTAGTTTCATTTAATTTAAAATTAAAAGAAAATGTTTCACTAAGCTTTATTTTTTCACACGTCATCGTTTAGTGCCTGTTTAAACCGATCCCGCCTATCGCCGAAGTCGAATTCCGATATTTTTCTTTTTCTTCGCTCCACTCTATTGCCTATAACTATTGATGGCGTACAACTTTTGTTACTAACTACATATTAAAATTGTCCTACACATTTATTGTTTTGTAACATGATTACATTGTTTACAAATCATGACATTTGAATAAATCAAAACTTTGGAAAATCATGTCAATACATGTCTTTTATGGAAATCTATATGAAGCATTTCATAAGTGCATGATCGCCACAGGAAAAGTCGATGTTATACTTACATTAAATGTGTAAATATTTGTGGACCTTAGGAAACAGTGGTAATCAGATGATCGAAAAGAAACTTAACAAATATTTTTGGAGACAGATCAGGTTCAACTTTTCTCTATATATATAATTTATTATGTTAGTCACGCGATTTAAAAATATTTGAACATTAACCGACACATTTGGTCTAGAATTAGGTATTGACACTAACAATTGAAGTCTCCCGAGGGGTTCTCTCTGATATTGAACAACTCACTCTCAGGAAATTCTTCCTATTTATTAATGTTTTGCTTTTTTTTGGAATGGGGATAGCGGAGAGATGAAAGGTGGGGAAAGATGAAGTGCTTCAAACATGGCAACAATATAATTCCGCGAGATGATAAATCTTAGAACAGTTGTTGCTCGCCACCTGATGAAGAGATTTTCGAAATTATTGAAGCTTTTTGGTTCAAAGCCCTGCTTCTTTATTTTACTGCGGTGGGGTAAGGTGTTATGGGAACAGCGAAGGTGGGGAGCTGCAATACATATGAGGGATGGTAAATACATCATACATATTATTTTTCTAAATTGATGTTGTCGTCACCGGGAACCATCTGTGTGACAGTCCAACGCGCTAACCATTAGACCACAACGCTTCCTATGTGATAAATAAATGAAAAAGGAGGGACAATCATTCAATCTCATGTTTAGGAGCTAAAAAGTGGGGTCAAAAATAAAAAAATTGTCGAATGCTTCAGAGATATACACGACAAACGACAGATGCAAGAGCTTTTGGATACGCATTAACTTGCATACAAAATATGTCCGATAACTTTAAGTATTTTTGTTATTTAAAAAGACGTGCTCTAAGTAAATAATATTAATCAGTGATGCCAACTTAGTGCTTTTCAAAATTTTAACACAATTCTAGTTTGCTATTACAAAAAAACCTTGCTTACATGTGTGGGTTATCTGTAATAGGTTCCTGAGATATTCACATTTGAGAATGTGAAATTCCAAATTTGTTTCGACTCAGGTTCAGCTAATTTCTCTTTTAAAATATTGGTTATTTAATAAAATAAATTCTGGATTAAATAAAGAAAAATTAATACAACATCTTGGTCCACTCAAAAACCACATTCGTTTAAAGCAGAAATTAAAAAAATAAAATTTTTGAGTTTTTTTCCCCAAAAAATAGACTGTTGATTTTTTAGCTCCAGATAAATAATTTATTTTTACAAGTTTGATATAATTTTTATTAAAATTAAAAATTATGTTTTTTCGACCTTTAATTGTGCAATAAAAATAAAAAATTATTAGGATATTTTCCTAACAAATAATCTATAGAATTTTTGTTTTCAAATTAATTAATTGACCACTTTCAGGAATGTGTTGATAGATCTATTTCGGAAATTTTCTAGGTTCCCATCATCAAAACACGTTATGAAAAAGTGGTAATCCCATGCAAAACATCAAACATTCATATAACCTAGATATCCCCCTAAATGAGAACTAATATATGTGCTCGAAGATTATCACCATTGATCAAAAATAAATTGAAAACTTGTTCGTTATGTACAAGCTCTACCTTAGATAGATATACAATACAACGCTTTTTGTTTTTATTCGCCTTTTTATTTTTACACTTGTTTTGTTTTATTTAAAAACAAGATGTTAAGGGGAAGTAAACAAAGACCGTACTTTGTCTTTTTTAAAAGTTTATTTTAGAACATATAAAGTGGGCGTATTATTCTGTAGGTCTTTTTATATAAAAGCTAGTTGTGTTAAAATTTTTTTAATTTGTGTACAGGAATATACTAAACTTCCAAAAAAATATTGACCATATAGCGTATAACCTCAGCCATTGAGCTCTAAAGTCCTTTTGGATCCTGGTTTTAGCCCTTTGTTGCTTTTTTGATGAGTTAGTCTAAGTTTTTGCCAGGTATCTGTTTCTATATAGTTGTTTCTTTAAGTTTGCCAAAACAGTTTTCATGGTTCTAAGTTGGGCAACGTTTAGTGGGTTCCTTTCTTTCGGCACATATTGGATTTTCGACCATTTAAATTGTCTATTATGACGTAGCGGGACTACGTCATAATAGACAACTAATTTTTTATAATAAATGTTTGCATTTATTGCTATTCCGCTCCCACGCAACGGTTTTGGACTAATCCCCCACGGCTTCAGCGTCAAGTTTTTATTCTTTTCATGCCCAAACCCGGCTTTCTTTATACACTTTTATCATTATTGATTATTTTTATTGTCTTGTATGTAAAAGTTTTTTTTTAAATCCCTTGTCCTGAAAATTATTAAAAATTAAAATTTTCTTTTAATGGATTTTCTTTACAAAATTTACAAATCAGTTAGCGTCGATCGAATTTGTTGAGTGACATTTTTAATACTAGAATACTTAGAAGCGGCTGGGGGGAAAAGTATATACAAATCAAAATTTTTTTTAACACAACTGGCTTTTGTTTACACAGTTTATATGTTCAGAATGAAAATACACGGAAAATATTATCAACCTAAAATATCAAATAAAATGTTTGCTTTGAATTAAATTTGTTTCCAAACAAATATCTAATTGAATCAATTAATATTTTAATTAACTTTTAAATATAGAAATACATATTTTATTTTAGACATAATTCTCAAAATATTTTTTCATATACTGTATGTTAAAGAGAAAAGTTTCAGTATAAAATACCAAAGGCATTTGTAGTTTACAAACAAAATAAGCACACACACAAATACTCCAACAGACACAGCTTTACTAAAAACACTTATATATACAAACGTGTCGTTCACACACTTTTTTTTGTTGAGTATCATTATTTGTTTGTAGCTTTTTTCTTTTTAATTTTCAATAAAAGTTTTAATTAATATTATCATATCATATTAATTGATTTAATAATTTTTTTAATTTTCTGTGTATCGCAAAAAAACTGGACCTGAGTAGGACCAAATTTGGAATTTCAAGTTTTCAAATGGGAGTATCTCGGGAACTATTAGAAATAACCCACACTTGTAAGCACGTTTTGGGTTAGTCTTTACTGGCAAATTACACATATGTTAGTTTTTGAAAAGCGGATTAGAAAAAAAAAAAAAAAATGGCGAGCATTCAAAATTGTATATGCAAAAAGTTTCCTACTTCACTAAAAAAGCGTTTGTTTGTACTAATTGCAAGTATAAGCTTCTGAGGCATTCTATTAATTTTAAACAAATCATTTCTGTCAAGAGCTGTTTAATATTTAAACACGCCCACTTTTGAAATGCCTCATATGGTGTACATAAATTTATTATCGCGTAGCATACCCAGTTAACATTTCGAAAATAGATTTGGAAAAAAGATGAAATTGTTAAAAGAAATCATTTTAGCAGGCTAAGGTGAAATTTCGCGGTTAATAATTTTTTAGTTAAAAATGTGGGAGTTCTTGTTAACAAAACTGACTTATAACACGACAATAGGGCAAATTAACACGACACCTATGAGCGTATAAAAACGTGTTAGTGGTTAACATTTCTGAATATTAAACTGTTTTGAAAGAGCACAATCTTACTACTGAGTTTTCCTAGTATAAACTTAAATCAGCTAAGTGATATGTCCTCGATAAATCAGTCTCTTGACCTTTCTAACAGCATAATTGACACTGCTTAATACACAGCAATGTTAAATAATACCAACCTCCACCAAAAAAAAGTCTGTAAAGTCAGGCAGATTTTTGCTGGTAGGATCATTGCAGAAAAATTGCTACTTTACTGAATTTTTGAGTTTGAGTGTAGTCCTGAGAGAAGTCACGATTCAACCAGTAACGAAAAAGGTTCTTTGGTGGTAAACGATCACGCATTCTGAAGACTTAGCGAAGCCGGTGTTGAAAATATCACATAGTAGAAACAGCCAAGACCGGTAACGCATAAAGGCATTTTTTTTTGAGTAGTCCGTGTTGGAAATATGTACCCAGACTAAAAAACCTTTAAATTTGGAGATTATGACCGAAAATCTTAAATGAGTATAAAGTTCATGGGGGGTAATTCTATATCATCGAGTATTTCTTGCATTCCTATGGTTTAAATTTAATCTAAATCCATTAACACTCAAATTGTTTGCTTGGTTTTTAGTGTGATAAGTGTATTCAGTTGTCATCACTATGCGAAAAATGACAACAGTAACAAAGATAAACTTTTGTCATTGAATAAACAAATCACAAAACGATATTGCAACGGAAAAATAGCATACGAATTATTGACAACATTTATTGTACAATAACTATTTGTTGTAACAACATGCTGTGCAACAACAACAGCAACAACAACTTAATATGATGATGTAAAAGTGTTTACACCTACAAAATGTGATATTTCCGTTTTATGATATTGAAAAATCATACAGAATAATAAATAACGAACAAATAAAGGATGAAATAATATAATGTTTGATGTGAATAAATTTAGAAAATTATGAATAAAAATTAGATATGAGGATATAGACCAACGGTTCCAAAATGGGGGTCCGTAGGAATATTCCTGGGAGTCTCGGACCCACTGAGTTCCGACAAAAAAAAAAAAATTAAAACAATTTTTACAATACTTTTTAAAATTTTATTAGTATTTCATTTTATAAAAAAAAAATTTAATTGAATCATCGAACACTTTTTTGAACTCCATTGGTTAGATAAATTTATTCTCACCTAAAATTGACTATCATTTATAAAATAGGTCCTTGTGCACCATATTTGATAAGTACTTTTCACTAATTGTTTTATAATTTATTCTATTAACAATTTTTAAAGCCAATTCATGCGAAAAAGTCTGTGACTCTAGTTATGACTCTATTGCCCATGTGTTTTTTGATGCAAGAGTCACAGAAAATTTAATTATTTGAAATTTTGTTTAAAAATACAAAAAATAAAGACCATGTGCAGACATCACTACAACACACAGTGGGGTGTGTGAAAAAAATAATGGTAATAAATATAGCATTTTTTAGCTATTATTTTGTATTAGGTGTATAACTTAAAAATGCGGAATTTTTTAGCGAATTTGTCGCATATTGCGGCAATTTTTCGAATCAATTGTGTTCGGTGCAGGTCCAGTGTGATCATCTGTCCCGATTTCAGCAGCTCAAAACAGGTGGGACCCTTTTTCCCAGGTCAGCCAAAAAGTTTTTTGTCTTTTGTGTCAAAATCACCACTTCTGAAACGCGAAAACCAACTCTCCACGTTGAAATAGATGGGGAATTATAGGTCAAACCGCACAGCATTCGGATTTGTCATCTCCAATTTTAATGAAATCCGACACAAAGTTATGAGCGACTTTGTATCGACACTTTTTTAAAATTTTGACGTTTTTGCCAATTTTTATGACGTCAAATTTTGAAACCGAAAGTGTTTTGGGTCGAAAGGTTAATGATTTGATAAACACTACCCATTTACAATATTTGTGGCAAATTTCATTAAAATCGGAGATGTGACATCCGAAAATGACAGTTTTCTGTGCGGTTTGACATGAATTTTCCCAGATGTAACATATTCAGGATAAGCTTCTATGATCAATAGACGTGCTTCAGCTGGACTTTTGTTTAAACTTCAAAACTTCCCGCAAATAATGCTTTGTTGGCACAAAGTTCGACATTTTCGAAGCAAAAAAAAAACTGTTGCTTACACTACTTCGTTCAATGAATTAAAAATTACAGATGTTTACCCTCCAAAATGCCATATAAGTTAATAAAGACACAAACCATGAGTAAAAGATACGCCATCTGTTCTGAATCCCGCATTTTTAAGTTATACATCCAATCATATTGTGATTGGGTCACCCTTTTTTTAGTACAGCGAGTACTTACAGGTTGTCCTCGTATATAAAAAACCTGTGTATAAAAAATCTTTTGGAGTGTGTAACTTTAGTAAATGTGAACCGATTTCCTGAAGTATTGTACGTTCAAAAAAAAAAACACTCCGTAAAAAAAGTAAGCAAAATTTTTACTGGAAGAATCTTCGCAAAAAAATTGCTAATATCTGCAAATTTGTAAATTCAGCAATATGTTTGCTGATACTTATTCAATGCAAACTAAAATCGATTTGACGAAATCAACAAAATTTTTTGCTGGAGCTTAGTAGATTGAAAAGAACTAAAAACTTAGTATAACATTTTTACTTTAGAGTTATTCTGTATGAAATCACCAAATCGGCAAAGCTGGCATATCTCAGATTTTACTCAAACTAACTGGAAATGATATTTAGGGTCTGAAAACTCAAAATCTAAGAGGATTTAATTTTTGCACACGGCACTACCGGTTTACGCAAAATAAAAAAACTAAAAAGTCTTGTTTTTGTGCGTAGTGGTTTGAGCTGTTAAAATTTTTCTGCTAGAGATATCTACATGATGAACACATTGTTTTAAAGCTGAAGGATTATAGTTTCTATCAAAAATATAAAATTTGTCTTAATTCATACACCCGAAAAATAACGCGGGTATTGAAAATAAGCATATTTCATTGGTTTTTGTGTTTTTCAATGAACGCCAGTGTGGGCGCAAATGAATATAGAAGCATAATAATTCTCAGATACAAATTAGACATGTCGGAGAAAAATACAAAATTAAAATTGGCTCAATCTGGCAACTCGTTATGAAAAAATCGTTACTTGAAATTTGGAAATTTTGAAAATTTGCATATTTCAGGCTACAATTTGGTCATGTTTGTTAGCAGATACAAACTTGAAAATTACAGAGTATTTACTCCCTTTAGTATTTACTCTTTAGTTAATTTAATTTGCTGACATTTAAATCTAGTTTTGTTTTGTGATTGTTTTAAGTATATATAAAAATGTTGGGACTTCCACATCGTTAACATAACATGGAAAGAACAAAATATTTTATTAATAATATTAAGAACAAAATATAAGAATTCCCAATTACTTACTTGCATGTATGGATATGTATGTATGACGCAATTTTACATTTTTTAAATGGAGATAATTCTAAAATACAACACCGATATATTCAAGATATCGCTAAATATCATAAACACCCTTTCTCTTTTAAAAACAACTATATGAGACTAGCATTTATTGTTTTGTACAGTCGCGACAAAGCATATTATATTTTGGCTGCATCTTTAACTTTCAAGTTTATCAAAATATCATTCATTTAGTCATTTTTTAAAAATTAGTTTAGTTAATTTATTTAATGTTTTACTTGTAATTTTTTAATATTCACAATTTTTGTGTGCACATGCGTGCCTTTGTTTGTAGTATACAAAAGAAAAAAATAAATGAACGAAATCAATGTCGCTTGCAGTTTGTGTAAGTCTTATGGTGGTTGTGTTTGTTGTTATCTTTTCTTTTTTCTCCACTACGTCCATACAAGCTAGTCTTTTTACTTGTGCTCTGATTGTGATTATCAGCATAATTTGGTAGCAACGTAAATTAGATAAACTTTAGTTGAAAATTAGTTTTTTGGTAAAAGCGTTTAACTAAAATTTTATTTGAAAACGCGATGTCAGCAAAAAATAGCTCACAGTTAGTTAAATATTTAAAAAAGACATTTAACAAAATTTTCAACTAACTTTTAATTTTAAGTGTACGTTATAATATAAAGAAAAAAATAAAAAATTTTTTTTTTTGCAAGAACAAGAACCTTCTTTAATACCTAAGCAGCAGTACAAAACGAACTATAAAAATAGTTAAAGAAATATTTCCGCTATGTAAAACTACACGTTCATTAAACTTGAAATTTATTTCTTCGAACATCTAAATATACACATTCTACAATACTAAAAAAAAATAAAAATAAAATAAAAATGATGGAAGTTTTTAGAAATTCGATTTGATGCGGAAGTTTTTTGTTCTTAAAAAAACAATTTTTTTTATCAATACAATATGATGCAGAACGTAGCACCCTGTATTTTTGTTGTTAAAAAAAAGTTATAGCCCTAGTGCACATCTCTAATCTAAATATTCTTAAAATTTTAATGTTTAATCGGTTCGACTATTCTAAAAACTTAATTTCTTTCATAATCATAGAAAAATCAAATAAAAGATCAATCAAAAAGATTGTTAAAGAATTACTTTATTGTAAATAACTACCAACAATAAATGTCATTTATAAAATCAATTGTAATAATATGTTTGTTTGATTTTATTTAATACTCTTCTCTATTATTCTCCAAATATGACTCGTGTTCAATTAATGGGCATTCTTAACTTTTATAAGAGGCTTAAGCCGGTATCAGTTACTGTAGTTAATTCGCTTTAACATTGCAACCACCATACCACCACCGATATGGGTGTTATATGGTGTCTCTAATAAGTTTTGGCAACAATGACGACGCCTTGTCGTTGTCAAACAATTGTGATACAATGTCGCAATGACAGTTATCTTGATGAATGATCAAACTGAACGCGGAAGCTGAGCGAGAAAAAAAAAAACGATAACCGAAAACCAAAAATAAGCGACGTTCCTGTGACGTGTGTCACGTGGCTAAAAAGATTTTTCTTTTATTTTTCTGTACGTCTTGTGACAAAATAGCAGCAATAACAGTCTATGATTGTAATCAATTGATATGTCATAGCATTTTTTATAATCATAATCGTATTGTTAACACTTTATGGGAATTTAAAAAGGAAGAATCATTTAAAAATGTTTGTTAAATAAAATTTAAAAAGAAAGCAACATACCATTTCCGGTTGGCTGTTAAACGGAAATGAGTTTTTGAAAAAAAAAAAAAAATTAAATCCTTTGTAATGAAAGAGTTAGAAACAAATTAAGGGCTAGTCAAATGGTCAAATAAGTCCTTGTTTTTTAAAGGATTAATTTCAAAATATATACAACATAAAAGGTTTACCTTTAGTGTTTTTTGTGTCTATGATATTTTTATATAGATGTTATTTTGTGTTTAATTTTTCTTTTTCTCAAAACAAATGACGGCTTCTTTTACATGCTGCCAAGTTGTTATCAAAGTGGGCCGCCTTTTTCTTTTCTTATTTTTTTGATTGTCTAAGCTGCTTGTTGTTTGCTTATTTCCAACAACTCAACATTCTCTTTACTAATATCTTGTTAATGTGTTGTTTGCATAAAATCTTTATTAACTTATTAGACAAAAAAAAAAAGAAAAGACCCGCATCATCGATGCAGAACTGATGATATTTAGACAATCGTTAGAAACAAGAAACACTCTCATACAATCTCTATACAATTGTCATTTGATCCAAAGTCAAGAAGATCAAATATTTAACCAGGTATTTGGGATAATGTTGTATGTATCCTAGGTTAGTTTTAATTTTGGTGGTTTGAAACCTCAGAAGCACCTACACAAATATTTGTTATCAAATCTATAAATGTGTTCAAATCCCAGCAAAACTTTGGTAATGCGTGTGATAAAGTAATGCATTACCTTGTAATGTATACTCCTTAACTGCATCATTACTTTTCAACAAAATGTAATAAGCTACCGATAATGGGTTAATGCATTACTTTGTAATGACTACTACTTACCTTCAGCATTATTTTAAAACATATAGCAATTGGTTACCGATAGTTGGTTACATTATATAGCATTCAATATTATTTTGTAATTTGAAGCAATGCGTTACCAATAATTGGACACTCATGGGTTAAATTGTATTAATATATCATTACCTTTTACATTATTCCATAAAATAATGACTTAGGAACATCAATTACATTATGCATGAAATATAAACGTAAAGTAGTATTTAAAACATTTTTTTGAAAATCTATATTTAGACACAGTATTTTGTGATTTTTTGTAAGCATTATGTTAAGGTATATTTTTACACATCCCAGACGAAAACTCGAAGTACAACAATTCGTTTACATTTTAAACAATCCACTACTATATGTGACGATAGTTGGCATAGTTCTTGCCTAATAACCATAGACCCCAGGTTCGAATCTCAGTGTGAACACGTTATTTATATAATTAAAATCAAATATTTGTAATAATTTTTTTTTTAATTTTTTTATGAAAATCTATTAATAGACACATTACTTTTCCCAACCCGGTAACCACATAAGTAACCACCGACGTAGAAAAATACAATCGGTATAGTACTGGCAACTCGTCGGGGCAGGTCGGTTAGGTATTGGCAGAAGGTGGGATTAACAATATTGAGAGTATTGTCCTGTTACCCCGATTAATAACAGTGGCCAACTGTTGGTTGCCACCGTTCGCATAACGTTGGAAAGTCAAAAAATTTGGTGCCTTCCAAATACCTTTAATTCAATTAATTTTGTGAAATGAATACGCACCCTTAAAACCAGCAACGCAGTTCGGTATTAGCGTTTTAAATAAATAATTGCTGTTTGATGGAGTAAAATATAATAAAAGTACTTTACCCCCCTACTAGGTAATGAGTCCACACATTACTTTTATGCTCATCGGCTGTAAAATTCATCAGTGAAGTAAGGTGTATTGTAATGCATGGCGCTCTATGGTGATACATTATATTACCCATTGTTTGGTAATGTATGGTTTTGCTGGGATATGAATTTGTATTTGAATATGTTGATATTTAGAGGATTTTTATGTATTACACAGCTGCTGATGGGGGTTAAAGAAAAATCGTAATGGATTACAAAAGTCCATAGTATTTTAATTTCATCAAATACAATATTTGGTTATTGGTTGTGTAACTCATCGGAACATGGGTTTGGGATAGTGATGCAAGTCGCCGGTTAGCCGCCGCCGCCGACGCTATTGGCTAAAATCGGCTGTCGGCTAAGCCCTTTGACATATTCGACCATAATTACGAATATTTTTTTCCATATTTTAATGAACAAATCTTTAAACAAAAAATCAATAATACTTTCGTTAGACTTTCAAATTTCATAGAAAGACTCAAATTTTGTGGTTTCTAATATCTGGACTAGCTAGTATTAAAAAAATACTAGTAAATATCAGTAGTAGCTATTCGGATTCTCACTTTCGTCATTCACCCCAATATTCAAATCTGATAATTTTACAATTGTTAGCAATTTGCCCCATTTTGATTTCTGATTTCGAATATTTGTTGATTGTAAAGACGCTTGGACAATAAAAAATACAAATAAAAATAGTTGGGATAAATTAAGGCTCAAAATCTGGGGTGAATGGTGAAAGTGAGAATAGGAATCGCTATGATTCTAAAATAAACACATAATTTGTATAATTTAAATAAAACACATTTAAAGCAATAAAACAAGTACAATTTGTTGTTGTTTCGCATATGCTTTTAACCACGTAAAGTGAATGGTTTAACCGGTGTTGCAGATATATGCCCAAATTATGTCAATTTGCCCATTTTATTGCTAAGAAATGTTATAATTTTGTTCAAAAACAAATAAACTTTAATTAAAAATATCTTTTTGTCTACAAATAATACTTTTCTCGATTTTATTTACTAGTTTGAAAATTTTGATTGCTAACTTCAAATGAAAACTGAATGTGAGATTTGATGTCAAACACCATGGCAAGAGGCGACTGCATATCAAAGTTATCTTGATAGTGCAATAACACTAAAATAAAGTTTCTTTACGTGAAATTTATTAAGCTAAAGTAATTTTGACAATTGCTTGCTATAATTTCATTGCATGTGAAGACGACGAAGTTTTTAAAACAACTATGTCCTAAAATATTGCCATAACAGTTCTTGAATAACGGTTGTAAATTTATATAAATAAAGTTTTTCTAATAAACCTTTGATCAAGGACAAAAAGATAAATTCTGAAAAATTGCGCCAAATCGCTAAACTCTATTCATCTCCCCTTTTTAGCCAAATTTTCGACCCAGCGATAAAATGTATAAAATATGATTAAAAATCCAATTTTATATTATATCCAACACAAAAATTTTTTTGTATTGCATTTTCTCATAGATGCTCATATAAAAAATATGAAATTTTTCTTTAAAAATTATCTTACAAGTTAACTAAAACTTTGCTTTAATTTGGTCTTTTTGCATTATGGGACGAAATATCTGTAATATTTTATATTACTTACATTTATTTAGTAATGAAAAATAAGTTAAAACCAAACAAAAATCAAATAGCCCAATAATTACTACTTTTAATCAAGTTTTAGCGGTGTTTTCTAAAATTTAGCTAGTTATCATTTCACTTTTCTAGCTAAAAAAATTAAACTATTTCTAGTGAGTTTTTACGTCAGATTCAGATACTTTTCTTAAACAAAAGTTACCAACAGTGTTTGTAATTTCTTGAACAAATTTTAATTTTCTACCTGCAGTAAATTTCATATAAAAAACAAACATTTTCTACCTGCCGCCGAAGCTTTATTCCTCATAGCCACGGCTGCCCATATTGGGCGGCGATGTGCGATTAAGCCGCCAACGTTTGCCTCATCTTTCATCTCTTGTCTGGGACCTTTATACAAAAAAATATTTTGTTTTTTGGGTAAACTTTAAATTCAAATTTAACTGTAGACAGAAAAAATTATTGTGCAAAAATTTCATATATACTTCTGTTAGATTTCAAACTCACACAAAATTTTCAGTTTTATAACCCATAATGACACCAAGGTAAAAAAAAAAGAAAAAAACGACAAAAAAAAATGTTTTCGATTTTTAAAATTGGCAATTTTATTTTGATTTGACCATTTTTTTAACTTTAGCTGATTTTTTAAATTTTAACAAATGTTGCCATTTTTTCCAATTTTAGCGCTTTTTCAATATTATGTTATTTTAATTTTGCAATCTTTTTTTTTTTTTTTAATTTTGACGTTTTTTTTAATCTTAGAATTTTTAAAAAAAAAAACCCATTTTTCATTTTAGGAGATTTTATCCCATTTTACCTATTTTTTTTTACTTACGGGATTTTTTTTAAATTTCGAAGATTTATTTTTAAATTTTGTTTTTTTTTTAAATTGTAGCGTCTATTTGCAATATTATGTTTATTTTTTTTAATTTTGCCGATTTTTTAAATTTTGGGTTTTTTTAACACCTGACATTAGGTAAATTATGCATCAGCGTTTAATTGCAAATGATATTTTCTAAATTTCAAATAAAAAGCAAACATTTTTTTCCATGAAGTTTAGGACATTTTTTTATGAAATGATGAAGATCTATGAAACATATGTCATACATTTTTATGAATTTTTTATCGTATTTATAAAATATTCATAAATATGATGAATAATTGATGACAAACTTTTTGTCAAATAATATCATCAATATGATGAAACTTTTTACTCTGAGTGTACATAACTCCATATTTTTATTTTAAATTAATCAACATGATAGATAGACCCTTTAAATTACATTTATTGAAATTTGAAATGCGTAATTTCTGTCGAAATTCCTTCATTAATACAATGAATTTTTTCATAAAAAAAGTACCCAAAGAATTGTTTCATTGAATCAATAAAACATGTTTCATTATATCAACTTTAATAAATCCAATGAAAATTTCATAAATTATATAAAATTTTTTTCATTATTTCTAGCATAAACGTTATAAAAGATGCATGTGTTTAATGATTAAAATTCATAGTTTTATGAAATAGTTTTATTACCTTTTATTACAAAACAAAAATGTATTTCGGTCATGACTTGGTATTGTTACGTTTGTAATGTAAGCAGTGTTACCATATTGCCAGTTTTAACTGTTTTTTTCCAGTTTTTTAGGATGCGTAACAGTTTTCCAGTTTTTCATGAAAAAAAACAGTTTTTGTTTAATTTCAGCCTTTTTTTTTCCAGTTTTTAACAGTTTACCTGCTCGATTTACTTTCTTTCACTTGAATTTATAAATTTAATACAAAAGTTGCACAAAATGTTTCAATAAAAAATAATACTACGCATTGAATGCAACTGTGTAGTAAGTTTTAATTCCCTTTTTAGCATTTGTTTGTGTTAAAATTTTGTGGAATCAAACGAAATGAAAATCAAATTTAATCAAAAAATATATAACTGATATTTTTATTTAATTAATTAAGATCTCAAAATGTGATGAATTATTTTGTTTTTTTTTATGGTTTTGTAGCTATTTTTTGCTATATGTTAAATAATTAATATGAATATAATATGTTTTTTTATATTATATTTTTTTTTTACTTTAAACAAGTACACAGAAAAAAACATATTATTCCTATTGTTAATTAAAATGTAGTTTTATAACAGAGCACAACTTGTGATCTGTAATAACAAAAATTTGAAAATATTTTTTTTTGTTAGTATAATTAAAAGTTAGTCTACAATGTTTAATGTTTTTTATGTTGTTTTATGTTTAAATAAAATGCAATTGAATTCAAAATGCACATATTAAATGTTTTTTCTACTGTTTTTTATTTAAAAAAAAAAACAGTTTTTTCTTAAAAAACAGTTTTTTCTTACAGTTTTTGAAAAAAATACATGGCAACACTGAATGTAAGAAGAGCGCAGGTTTGATTCTTACAGCAGCAGGTTGCTTAAAAATGTATCATATAGAGACAATCTGACAATTATAAGACACAAATAATAACACAATTTAAAAATGGAAAATCACTGATGACGCCTGTCCATAAAAAGAGGCAGAAACTAGTCTAGTCTGATTTAAAAAATTAATAGTGTTTATAATTTTTAGAGAAAAACGTTTATTCTTCTTCTTAACCTCAACATTTCTAAAAAAATGGAATTCTTTATACACTACGTTGCAAAACTATGATTACACATTATTTTCACTAAATTTCGTACATTAAAAAAAAAAGTAAAAGAGTTTAACCGGCATAAATGTAAAACCAATGGAAAATTAATAATATTTAACAAAAAACCATTCAATTATTTTTAATTTCACTATTTAAAAAGGAATAACAAAATCAATTAGTGTTTCATAACTTTAAATGCCAAAATAACTTAATATATTAAAATTTACAAAAATTTAAGAAAAATATTTTGAAGTATCAGTTTTAATAATATGTGAGGCCTCCTTTTTTTGAATCAACTCGAAAATTTAATCAGACATATTGTCTACCAGATTTATTCCGTTATGTTTCCGATCCGCTATATTTCGATCAGACATACTGTCCACCGGAATTATTCAAAGTTCTTCCGTTATATTTCCGATCCGTTATATTTTGATCAGACCAGATTTAAACGAAGTTCTTCCGTTATTTATTCCGTAATTATAGTAATGAAACACTAAAAAATATTATTACACAATTTTTCTCTTAAATCAATTAAGTAATCTCTTAAATTTTACCCAACAAGAGATTAGTCATCACACTCTTAAAACGCCTTATAAGTTTAATACAAATGCTTGTAATATTATAAAAATTAGCAAAAAAACCTTTGTTCTTCTAGTTATGTAACGCATAATAGACTTTTTAAAGAGGTTCCGATATTAGCCTTAATCAATTTTAATTTAAAAAAAAAAAAAACCTGCTGACTTTTAACAAAAGGAAAGAACATTTTTAAAGAATTTTATAGTCATTTCACATTCACATTTCACATACACTAAACGATATAAGACCTCAAAGATGAAATTGGAAGATGACAAAGCCAATTGTGATAATATTTTGTTGTTGTTTTTGTTTTTTCTTTGATATTTTAAATTTTGAATCACGCTCCCAGACGAGGACAAGAAATTCTCATTGAGTTTGTGATTTAACATAACAAATATCTCTAGAAATTCTAATAACAAAGCCCCCTGAAGATTTCCTTGGGCAGAATTGAAATCCGGATAGATACAAGCCTACAGCAGATTGTTTTTCACAATTTGTTAAATAAGTTTTGGGACTTTAGCACATTTAATTAATATAAATGCAATTAATGTTTATCCCGATGAAAATGAATTTAAAATAACAAATCGATTATTGTTAATCAAAAAAGGAAAAATCAAAATATTACAATAAACTTTTTTTTTGTATATTAAAAAATAAAATGTTTATTGAAAAAATTCGAAACATTTTGATTGATTTAATGAATTTTTTTTATGAAAAAATCATAAAAAAAAATTTATAAAAAAAATTAACAATATTAATGAATTTTCATTCAATTAAAGAAATTTGTCATTTAATCAATGAATACATTTTAATGAAATCGAAAATTCTGTACGTGTACGAAAACTTTATATTTGTTAAGTAGAAGCTGAATTCACTGGTGTTACCCGTTTATGAGTGGTGGTAAAATGAATTTGTTTTTCTATGAAAACATGTCTGAAACTTACGAAAATTTGATTTGTACACAAGATTAATAAAGTACTCAAGGAAACAAAATACCCATATGTCGTGGACTCACAGTTGTCACATTTTTAAGATAATTGAAGTTTGGGTAAAAAAGCCTTCGGGAAAATTCGCATAAAAACCGAACTATTACTAATTTCGGAAAAAATCGCAGACACTTCCTCGACTTAATTAAATAGTCATTAGTATACATTATTTTTAACTCGGTTGGTTTTTTGAAATATATTAAATTAATTCAATTTTAATTACTTAATACCTAAAACACATTTTGCTGAATAACAAGAATACTTAAAAATCTTTAGACATATTTAATGCACGAGTAATTGTTTCTTTTAAAAAAGCCATCATTTGATATCACATTTGTCTATATTTACTTTAAAATAGAACGAAATAACCCGAAAAATGGTGTAATTTCTCACCCCAATTAGTAATTGTTAGTGTAAATATTTTGGCATTAAATTAAATTATTTTCTGAAAAATGTAGATAGCTCCAATTGAATATAAGACTACGATATAATGAATTAACAAAAAACATTTGATTTGTTGTTTGACTTAATTTTATGTAGATCATAAAAAACAGATTTTCAAATATGCAAGTGTTTAGTTACACTTTGTTATTATAGACCACCCATCAAACAAAGAATCGCTTTTATCAATGCAATAGAAAACTTATTGCATAAAATATTAACCCATTTTAGCCAAAGTGGGGTTTTTTTGAACAGAACATTATAAATAAATATTTTTTTAACAGATCGTTAGATCACAGAGTTGACAGCTAATACGGCTAAAATACCGTTACCAATATTACTGAAATAGCGGTACCATTATAAATAAATAAAATACCATAATTTCGGTTGTTAACCCAGTTAAATAGTGATTTTCTAATATACACTCATAAAAAAACCCGTATGAATAGTAGAAACATTAGCTACGACAACAGAAAATAGTACCTGAATTTGTGCCAGCAAAACTTTCAATGAAGTTGACAATCATAGTTGAAATACAATAATTTAGAAGAATTTTTGAAATCAGCTCATTCTGCTTTAAAAATATGTTGTTGTTTGGGTTGTAATACAGTTCCTTTATTTTAATGTAAATGTCAGTCATTTGTAGAACAAATTAAATTTTTTACTAACCTTGTAGTTTATTTAAAAAAACAAGCACCATCAAATTACTGTTTTATGATTTTATATTAATTTTTACAATCGTTTTTTGTTACTTAAAAATAAAAAAAATAAATGTTTGTTTGTTTTTAACTAACATATGTAGTTAATTTTTACTACAATTGTGGTTAATTTTTTGAACATTAAAAAACAAATGACAATGTAAGTTGAATTCACCGAAATGTAAGTCGTCTTTTCTTTACGTGAAATTTCATTTGTTTTTAACTTCATTTGCAGTGGTCTTTACCTATATAGTATTCTAAGTATAGTTTATTACAACCCGTAAACAGTTCAGTTAAATATGCCATTTTTTTTTGCTGAAATTACTATCGCTTTTACCAATTATTTATTAAATGAAAACAAATTTATATAATTATTTTTCATTTAATTTTATTATCGTATAAAAAACGCACATGGAAACGCTATATAAAAACACTGAATATCACTTTTAATATTTACTTTCCACTTTAATTTTCTCGATCATTCTTGTCATGTGTATATAAAGGATGTTTGCATTATTGATTATTATAATTTGAAAAAAAACTGTACTAATTACTATTCACATTAATAAATATATATTTTTAATATAAAACGTACTTATTTATTTAATATTATTTGATACTGCGAAAATTTCTGTCTGACTCTTTTCACTTTATGTTCTTTCTTATTTTTTCTTTTCCACACTCACAATATATTTTCTGTTACCGATTTAAGTTTATTTCTGAAGTTATACGTTAAGGTTGTTTTCAAATGAAGAATCAATTAAAATACATAGAAATATATTTTTAAACTTTTTCTATCGTTAGTTTAAAAAACCAACTATTAAAATTTAGGTAATTTCTTTCATTAGTAGTAAAATATTGATAGCTAAATTTTGAATTTTTTTGTTTCACTTAAAAAAAAATTTCCTGTACTTCCAAAAATTTTTTTTACAAAAAGAGTTTATTTAAATACAAAATTATTTCAAGAAATTCAAACATACAATAATCATAACAAACATGCAAACAAATACAAACGTCTGTTTTGTAATCACAAAAAAAGAACTTAAAATGAATCTAAAAAAATCGTTTTTTTACGTTTTGTTCTGTTGTTTTTACTACTTTTATCGGTTATTTAAACAATGTTTAAAAATAAATATGAAATGGTTTGAATATAATGGAAAATGAGTAGTCCTTTTTAAATTGTGTCTTCAATTAATTTGAAAACGTATTTTAGGTAGTTTTTAACATAGTAATATTGGGAGTGTACGAATGGCGTCACTTACACTTCCAAAAACAACAAACACCGTCTACTTTTAACCGTCTAGAATTGATCGCACACTAAAAATACACAAATACCATCAAACGTCTATTAGAGAAGTACCCGCACACTTTAAAATACACTACACACACATTAAAACATGCAACAAAACAACCCTTGCTTTTGAAAACACAGCCGTAGATTAAAAAAGTTGCAACTAAATATTTATAAATTAACAGATACGTTCTCAAAATCATTAAAAATAATCTAACTAAATATCAGAAGAAAATATTAGTTCAAGCACGGCTAAAATTTGTTCATGTGGTAAAATAGGATAACTAACAACTTTAGGTAAATAACAGATTTAAACGAAAACAGCAGACAAAATTAGCTGAATTGAAATGAATTAGATCGCGTTTAACTACTTAACTGCGTAATCAAAATAAATAAAACCTTCGCCTGTTACGGCGAAATTAAAAAACGCATGCAGAGTGGACGTATATATACGTCTTAATGAACAGAATAGAGTTTTGATAAAACGTATATAAAGGGTCCGCCAAATAACTTTTTTTTTTTTTGAAAATGCTATAAAAAAAAACTACTGAATATTTTCTCAAATTTCTTCTTTTATTTGAAAGTACAATCCTTCCGGTTAATAGTGGAAAATAATTTCATTTAAATGGCTGCCTCGGCTGGCCATGCAGTAGCCTACACGATCGGTCCAATTTTTAAGCACATTATCGATTGTGTGCAGCTGTATTTCACCAATGGCTTCACGAATATTGTCCTTTAAAGCGTCAATTGTCTCTGGCTTGTTGGCGTAACACTTATCTTTGACGGCACCCCACAAATAATAGTTCAACGGTGTCAAATCGCAGCTCCGAGGTGGCCAAACGACATCAGCTCTGCGGCTGATAATGCGATCTTCAAAAACAGGGCGCAAAACATCGAGTGTAGCTTCGGCTGTGTGGCACGTAGCGCCGTCCTGTTGAAACCAAATGTTGCCAATATCCTCCTCTTCAATTTTTGTGAACAAAAATTCGTTCAACATGGCCCGATAACGATCGCCATTGACTGTAACGGCCACTGCTTGCTCATTTTCGAAGAAAAATGGCCCAATTATGCCTCTGGACCAAAATCGGCACCAAACAGTGACTCGTTTTGGGTGTATCGGCTTTTCAATGTATGCGTGCGGGTTTTCTGTGCCCCAAATGCGACAATTTTGCTTGTTTACATACCCGCCTTCTTCTTCCAAAATCCGTACGCAATTTGCGCACACATTTTGCTACATTACCATGATATTCAAAGTAATGTCGCAATATTTCCCAGCGCTGTTCAAGCGTATACACAACCATATTCGTTCAGCGGAAGGATAAAACTAATTATCTGTCAAATCAGACATGAGCTAAGTGTTACCATTCACGAAATAAGCACTAGTTGAAAAAAAAAGTTAGATGGCGGGCCCTTTATACACTAAATTTAGTTTGTAATTTAAATTAACTGAAAATGTAATTTAACATAAATGATAAATCACTTAAAACACGCTCTACTTAATATTGATTTAAATCAAATGTTTCTTGATATTTATTTTTAAATACTGTTTAAATAACTAACAAATCCGTAAGAACAAAAGAAAAGTAAGTTAAAAATAAGTGCTCAAATTTTAACTACAGATCAGTAAAAATAAAATTTATATTCAGTTATTTCAAATTATTTCAGACATTTGTGTAAACTTTTGCAATTTCTTGTAATTTGAATTGGAAATAATTTTGTATATAAACAAAACATTTCAATAAAAAAACACAAATTTTTTGAAAATTTTTATTGAAAAAATAATTTTAATTTAATTTTAATGCGAAGAGAAAAATGTTTGTTTTGGTTATATTTATAAAATGTAATTTTTTGTTGTATTTTATGCATTTTGTCGCTGGGCTCGAAACTCTACTAAAAAGCGGAGATGCCTAGAGTTTAGCGATTTGGAGCAACTTTTTTGAATTTACCTTTTTGTCAAAGATTTATTGGAAACACTTTTATTTATATACATAATATTATTATAGCACAAAGTTGTTTTAAAAAAGTTGTACACTCAAAAAAAAAGTTTGTCAGTAAAAAATTTTGCTACATAATAAATTTAAATATTTTATTTTGTCTTTTATTTAATTAATAGACAATTATTTTCACAACCCGGTGACAACGCAAAATTTAAGTTGTTTTAATCCTCAATTTTGTTTTATGTATGAAAAACAGATACAAAAATCTTCCATGGTTGATTTTTTTATATGTCTTATTAGAGTTGTGCCTTTTAGTATCATTTTCCTCTTCTCTACTACATCTTGACATGCCGCGACATCTGCCTCATTCTGCGTGGTTATCAGCACAATTTTTTTTAGCAAAATTAATTAGTAAAACATTAGTATAATATTAGTAAAGCATTAGTATAAAACAGTTAAGTGCTGAATAAGTATAACAACAATTTTAGCTGAAAACACGATTTTAGCAAAAAAATTGCTAAAAAATAGTATACCTGATTTACAAGACGTTTTACTAACTTTTCTACTAACTTATTTTTTTGAGTGTATTCTTCACATGCAATAAAATGATATCAAGCAATTGTCAAAATGATTTCAGCTCAATAAATTTCAAGCGAAGACATTTAATTTTAATTTGATTGAAATATCAAAATATCGTTGACATGCAATCGGCTCTTGCAATGATGTCTGGCATCAAATGTCACATTTAGTTTTCATTTGAATTTACATAAATTTTAATACGTAAATAAAAACGGGAAAAGTATTACTTGTACACTCAGAAAAGTTTTGTGGTTACTTCATAGCAGTTATTTGTGTAGTAATGCGGTTGTAGTATTTAATTGTATTTTAACTGCAAATTGCAGTTGTTTTACTTAGAAAATTAATTTTTAAAGTTTTCGAGGGCTGTTTTTTAAACAACCTATCAAAATTACTGCATTTTGGTAACAGTTATTTTTTTTTTTGCAATTTTTTCTTCTTTTTAACAAAGTGAGTGTGTATCTTTCGATATACACGAAACAATTTTTTAAGAAAATCAAAAACGTGCATGCAACGATTTTCTAGTCAAAAAATATGATAAGAATGTTTGTTTCTTATTGTAGTCAAGAAAAGAAAACGGAAGAAGAAATCTTTTCAAAAAGTGTCTTATCCGATTGCAATCTAATAGAGACAAACTGGTGAGGAAGTATTAAATCATTTTAAATAATTTCTATCATTGAGGATCCAGGATTTGAACTCATTATCCTGTCGTTGCAGTGCTTTATTAAAAAAAAACGTAAACAACAGCATTTAGAAAATTATTTTATATTAGAAATTAAAAGACATGACCAAATATTCTACAATTTCTTTTAAAAATTCTTAGAAACTGTATAATAAAATTAAAAATATGGGTTAACTAAAATACAACGGCATCATAAAAAGAGCAAAAATTAAATCGTAGAAGATTTACATTAATTTGCAATTATTCATGCTGTGCTTTATTGGTGCAAAACACTTTTACACTCATCCCCTTCCGTTTCCCCACATTTCAGCCAAAAACAACCAAAGAGATTTATGAGCAATTTTCATTGGGTGGTTGTAATAAAGTGTAATAAAAACTTTCAAGCAAAAACGAGAAAAATTATATTATGCAAATTACTATTAAAAAGCTAAAAAAAAAAAATAAAAAATAAATAAAAAGCGATGGCTTTGCTGCTGTTTGTGTATATTTTTGTTTGTAGGAATGAAACCAATGATGGAAATATACAAATAAGAGGAAAAATATAATAATGAAAAAAATAAGAACATTTTATGAATTTTTCTTTTGTATGAATTCATAAAGATTACTTGAGAAAAATTTCTTTATTTATGTACAGTTTAAGCAGTGGCATACACTCAAAATAAAAAAGAAGTTGAAAATCTGTTATCCTCTTACTTTAATAAAAGATGTGCTAAATTTTTTCAAATTAGAATAATATTTTTAAAATGAATATACGCGAACGTGAACACCAAGAATACGGGGTAACGTGAACACCCGGAAATGTGAATGATTCGGAAACGTAAACGCTTTATTTTTATACAGACTACTCTCTAGACGTGAACAAAGTCTGAAAGCTCTGAAACATGAACAAAATTATAGTGAATTTGTTGGGTTTTTTGTTAAACTCTTTTTATTTTAGAAAATCTCCGAATATATACTTTTTAATGGAAATATATGAATTGTCCTTTCAATTGTCCTTTGATATTTGCACTTAAATTTGTAAAGTTTTAAGGTATATATCGCTCATTTACTTCAAGACTGTCATAAGTCAAAAAATGCGATTTTTGAGTTAACGATGCAGATTTATTAGCTAGATCATGCTTTATATTGTGTCAAAATTTCATATTATTATCATGTATACTTTTCGAGATAGAGGATAATATATTTTATTATTTCTTTAACACGTTCACTGCCACGGCAATTTTCAGAAAACTGGCCAAAAATGACAATTTGATTTTTTCACATTATATTACTAAAAACTCTATTTCTAGATCATAGGTATCATCAAAAAACAAAAATTATGTTTTTTATGAGAAAAAGGACCTACGAATTATCTCGTAGTTGGCTTTTGTAACAGAAATCGCTACGCAGAAGTCAACTACGAGTTAGTTCTTACGTACCCAAGCAAAAACACGCCGAGAAACGCGTTACTTCTGTCCAGCCTGTGAAGAGAAGCCAGCCCTTTGTGTGGAAAATTGTTTTAAGAACTTCCACAAACAATAAAATATTACTTTATTTCTTGTATTTGAGTTAATTTTTCCATTATATTGAATGAATTTTTGCATTGTATTCGTTTTTTTTTTTGTTTTTAATAAATGTTCATTGACTTTTTGTTCTTTTCCCAGAAGCCATTTATCGATACTAGCACTGATATAAACGGTTTTATTTGTAGCTACACAAAAATGGCAGGTTTAGTGAGTACGAGATAACTCGTAGTTGGCACCCTAGAAGGGAACGTAATCCACGAGTTATCTCGTAGCTGGCAGCCAACGTGTTAAAGTGGGTGCAAAGAGTATATACTTTATATAGAAACTGTGCTACTCATGGGTCTCTCGATAATTTGCGAATTCGCACACAACTCTCACTAAGAGAAAAATACATTAAAACCACTTATTTATAAAAAAATGTTACCAAATAAATAGAGAAAGGGTAGAGCGAGGCAGATATGGATTGAAAACTTTAAACTCGTTTTCTGCAAAATCGTGTTTTTTAAGTTATATCAGTCTTGCAGTAAATGAGCGATATGTACATTTGTAACTCGTGTGAGTAAGTTATTCTAATAAAATGTTATCTGAAAACCCAAAAGTTTTGAGTCGTATTCAATCATAAATATTAAATTTTGTTTGATACAAAAATTGCGTTGATAAAAACAACTTGAATTATGTTAGTTTTTTCGGCGTATGAGTGCAAAATATTATTAAATTTAAAAGACCCTTGTCTTTTCAGTTTGCACTTGCACATATGTATGTGCGAATATTTTTTAAAAATTTGCACATGTGCATTTGCTAATTTTATTGTTTTTTTGTACTTGTGCAAGTGCTAAATCTGTTTGCGCTCGCATATCAAAATGTGCATGTTTGATCACTTTTCGCACATGCACCTGTGCAAGTGCAAAATGAAGAGACAAATTCGCACATGTACAAGTGCAAACTGAAAAGACAAATTCGCACATGCAAGTGTGAGCATTTTGTGTACGCACAAAATTCTTTCTTTTCTTAAGGATGCTTTTTTTGGAAAAATTTAAAAAATTGTGTTTGCTCCATAAAATTTTAAGTCACTAAAACTTTTTTGTGCGTTTTCAATTTCAGTATTACGCTCATTAAAATCTTTCATTTGATGTATGTTTAGGCTAAATTGATACAGCGCTTTAGTTGTCACCAAGCGAAATGTGTTTGGAAAAAACTTGCCGCTGTACCCCTGCTAGGAATGTAAAAAATTTAATTTTTCTGAACATTATCAATTCAGTTCGTCGTGAAGATTCACTTTAGATATCTTACTCAAGCCATGTTTTTTTTTATAAAAAAAGCGTACAAAATAATTAAATTTCGCAAAATTTTTAAAAAGTCCATACAATTTTTGTGGTAAAAATTTTAAAGTGCCTTTCTGATTCGGAGGTGCCGTTTACTACAAAACTCAGTTCTCGCAATACGCTAACCAACTTCAAATTTATGTGGAAATGTCTTATGTAAAAAAAAATATTTTTAAAAGACTTACGCCAATTCCTTTTAAGTTGGTGATATTCGTATTCCATTATTTGTTCGCTGACATCAACTTGATTATACCTCGAACTTATAAAATTACATAATTTTGTAGATGCTGTTCTCAAAACTTAATTTCTTTAAGCGGCGCAAAAGACCTATGAAAAAAAAAGCGAAAGTTTAAAAATCGGGAAGTTTCGGTTGCATTTGTAAACCACCATACATCTTTTCACCAAGCAGCAATATGGAAATGATTTTTTTCTTAGTGAATGTGTCTCCCAAGTCCAGGGACTCCATGAGCAAAAACATAAAATAAATAAACAATGGTTATGAGTTTAAATTTTTTGTTTTAAGTTTTCGACTTTTAAATGGCCATCAATTTTTAAAAGACTTTTCAAAAAACCTTGAAAAATATGAGGCATCTAAAGACAGGTTCATCAGGTGTTTAAAATTATTGAAATCACTCATGCATCTGTGAGAAATTTATCTCTATTGTACACCCATAAAAAAATGTTCGTATAAATAGTTGAAAATTTAGCTAGGACAATAGAAAATTGTACCTAAATATGCGCCAGCAGAATTTTCAATGAAATTGAGAAGCACAGTCTGCTAAATTCAGGTGATCTAAACTATTCAAGAACTAAATTTGAGTTGACAGTTGTAGTTGAATTAACAAAGAATTTAACTAATTTAACAGAATTTGTTAGCTGAATCTACCGAAAATTTCTGCTAAAAAGGTCTTTCCGGATCTGACCAGAGGCAGATTCATATTAATTAACGGAGTTAGAAGTAATTAATAAAGAGTACTAAATAGGTAGGAGTAACGATTTTTGGTCCATTTTTCTCTATCTGGCTTAGTTTCCGAGATATAGCCTATTTTATGATTTTATAATAAAAACAATTATAAAAAATAACGGCAACAACAATGGTTTAACAACAATTGTGGTTTAAATTAACTGGCGAAATTTGTAAATTTGAGAATCACTAATTACTAAATTTTAGGTCCAAAAATTAGTTTAAATACTGATGACATTTGTTCTTGAGGAAAAATGAGATAACCAATCATTTTAGTTAAATAACTTATTTAGACGATAACAAAAGAAAGAATAAGCTCAACCAAATTGGAACCCGTTTAACAGACATTTGAACTAGCTTTTTTTTATTAGTGTATTAATGAATTGTGCCAAAAAAATATATGAATTTTTATGTTAATTTTCTAATTAAACTGTTTATTTAAAAACTTAATAATCATTGAAAACATTTTCATTGAAATTATTGTTTATTTAGTGAATGCAATTTTTAACGACTTAATGAAAGTTCTTTAATTTTTTTCCTTTGATCATAACTAATATTTCCTGGAAAATCTGGAAATCTACTCTGGAAAATAAATCAATAAACAAAAAATTGGAGCATTTTTGTATGACAAATCAAAGAATTTTTGTAAGTGTTGGATGAAAAAGTTAAAGTTGTCTCTTTATACATGTACTTTACATAAAAATAATTGAAAATTTTAATAAATTTTACATATTTCTTTTACAACATTTAAAACAAACGAAGAAATTTTCAAATCACGAATGTTGTCAGATTTCTCAAAACTTTTTTTCTTGATTTTTTTTTTTTTTTGGGATTTAATAAATTTATGCAATCTTAACAAAGATCGTGTTGAATGTGTTGATATAACGCAAGGTTTTAACAATATAATTTGCATTTCATTTTTTTTAGATGAATTTTACAAATGTGCAAGAAGAAGATGGCTAAGAAGAAGAAGAGGAAATATAAGTTAACCCGTTTTTAACCAATGTGTGTTTAAAGACATAACAATTTTTAGGAGCCTATAACTTTTGATAGGAAAGTGAAAAGCATATTAAAATTTGAAGTCTTATCTACAAAAGTGGCTTAAAAAATTTTTACATTTTAAATCCGATGTTGCCATATAATGATTTAAAAAAAAAACTTTTCTCGCTTTTTTAGAAAGCACTTTTTTTCACAAAATATTTGAAAATTAAAGGTAGACCGGAGTAATAAACGCGATTTATTGGTATCAATAAAGACATATGTATAAGAAAACTTTTAGAAATAGAAAATCGTTTTTATTCAACATATACTTTTTGAAAAAAAATTTAATAATCGAATCAAAATTTTTCCGTCTGTGTTAAAACGAAAGTATGCGGACAATAATTCCGTATTTTTTTTATTTTAAAAAATGTTTTTTTTTTCTCTCAACAAAGCAGCATATAAATTTGAGCAATTGGAGTTGCCAAATAACAATTTTCAAAAACTCTCTAAAAGTGCCAACATTTTAAAAAAATTCTTAAAAATCGTGCGAAAACAACGATTAAAAATTTGTTCAATTTTTTTTATAAATATTTGACTTGTTAGTACATAAAAATCTTTAATATTAACCTTTTAAGTGCGTACAAAGACTAAATTCAATTAATTCACATATGTGTTTTGATAAACTAATGCGTCGTTCACACACTTTTTTCTGAGAATCGTAATTTTTTTATAGATATTTATTTATAACTTTTTTTTTTTAATTTTCATTTTTTTTTTAATTTTCAGATATTGTCAAAATCAATTAAAATATTAGCTGATTCAACAAATTTTTTAATTGAAACCAGTTTTTAGGTTTTCTGAGTACCAAATTTGGTCAAAAAATTCGCACGGAATCTAGCTTGGTAAAAAATGGGTTAAATCTACTAAACAACTAAATAAGTTTCACTCACGATTAGTGTTTCCAATTATTCGACCTATGCGGTTAGCCGGTTAAGACATTATTTGAAAAATCGCTGAAATTGATTAACCAGTTATTCGGGGCGGTTAAACTACAAAACCGGTGGTTAATCGATTAATCGTTGACTACATAATAAATATATTTATTTTATTTATTTATTAGTAAAAACACAAAGAACAGCTTTTTTAGTATTAAGAAAAATGGACTGGATTAGTTTACAAAGTGTTTGTTTAAAATTTAATGACTCTTCGAATAGAAAATGTTGTCAGATATTTTTAGTGGAAGTAAATTATTAGAATTACAGGGTTTTTCTATTAATAAGCTTTAAGAATATATTTTTGTTACCATTTTCAAAATCTTACGTTCTGCAAACGCATAACCGACCGTCGCCGACGCTTTGCCAACACTGTGCCGATTGTATTTTTCTGCTTGTAGAGCAACTAATTTTTTGTTATAACCCGTTCTAGTGTCGGTTTTATGCCCATTACTTTTATTTTGGCTAGGAGAGAATCTTCCCTGGAATTAGTCACTTTGGGGAACGCTAAACCTTTTCGAGCTCTCAAGGCGGAGCTGGTGGACTGGGCTGACACCATGCATAGGACCATCTGGGAAAATGCGGGTGTTGGCAGGACTACGAGTATTCTCTGGGGCAACCCGGACACGGACAAGACGAGGGAAATTCTGAATCTCAGTAGGAAGGAACTGAGGGCCCATCTTCACCGTATTAGTAGGGCGGACTCGGAAGAGTGCAGGGCCAGTGGGGAGGACGAGGAGACCTTGGAACACTATCTCTGTGAATGCCCGCCATTTGCCGGGATCCGGGTCGAAATACTATCCCAATATCCACATTGGGGGATCTTAGGGGCATAGGATAGAAGAAGTTGAGGAGTTTCGTCAGTGCGACGGAGTTCCTGGGGTAAAAAGGTGACATAGGACCGATTGTTTAGAGCGCACAACAAGCCCACATTCTGACCTAAGTGTAAGTCCTCAGGGACTTGAGTCGGATTAGGGAAGCATTTTCCCTTCTCCGAATCCTCTTTTCGATCTAACCTAACCTAAAATATAAGTAAATAGTTCGGCCGCCGAAATGTTTTTGAATTAGCCGAACTTTCGGAGGCCGAACAGTGAACTCATTACCTTACTACGGACTTTTCTTTAAATTTGACACTCAAAATCGCACCTAATCAGAAATTTCTATCCTTAGAAAAAAAAAAAAAAATAGTACTGGCAAACTGTTTTTTGTAAAACCCACCGTGTTAAAAATTACCAAAGGTACAACTAATATTGTACTAGGAAAACACTATTTTATTTGCAAAGCATGTGTTTTGCCAGTACCACCAGTAAAAGTCACTGCCAATATTGTTTCTACCAAAGTTACAACAATTAAAAATATTTTTTATATTTTATTTTAAATATTTAAATATTATGTATAAGACTAAGACCTAACAGAATTCCTGCTGTTTAAATGTGTTTTATTATACACATTTCTCAAAATTAATTAAATTTAATTTAAGTTATTTTAAAAGCACCAAATTTTTTGAATTACCAACCTTATGCTAACGGTGGCAAGTTTGCTCAAACCAACGGTTAGCCACTGTTATCAATCGGGTAACAGGACAATACTGTCAAGATTGTTAATCTAATTTTCTGCCAACACATAACCGACCGTAGCCGACGCTTAGCCAAAACTGTATCTTTCTGTCTGAGCAGAGAAGGCAAATGCTTTTTTCCTCGTTTTTAATTTTTACACATATTTGCCATATTTGACCTTAAAAGTATCCTTTTTTAAGATTTTTGTATTTTAAATGCGCCATTTTTTTTGTATATATAAAAATGCAAATGATTTTGCTATATTAAAAAATATTGTCGGTAGAATGTACTGAAAATTACAGTAAAAACTAAATTTTTATAATATAGTTTTCTTAACTGTTCAAAACCAAAATTTTTACTTGGAAATACAATGGGATTTCATGTTTTTTATTTGCAAACTATGAATTTATAACAAATATAAACTAAACAAGAATTATTCAACGAAATTTTATTTTTAAATAACTTACAATAAATTAACTCTTTACTCAAAAAGAAATAAAAAAATCTACTTTTTCTATAACTGTCTAGTTAATCATTGTTTTGTATTATTTCATACAAAAACAACTGTCGTGTAGTAACTGTCAAACTTTTTGGAGTACAGGTTCTTGTTCCATGATATGCTTAAAAACCAATTGTAAAAAATATTCATGCGAGATATATGAAAAAGAGACATATAATTTTCAAGAATTTGAATAAAAATTGTCTCTCCTATGTTCTTGTTTTGAGTTACTTAAAAAATGTTATCTACAGGCTTAATGATCGCTTCCAATCGATTTTAAAAGAAGTGATATTGTAGATAGTTTAGTAGTTTCTCTTTTCTTGCCAGTTTTACCCCAAATTAAGAAAGCTATGAAGTTTTGGGGAAAAATAAAGGAAACAATCCATATAAAAAATTTAACCGGTCAATCGACATGTTTTAACCGATTCTTCGGGTCGAATAATTATTTCAGTTTTAAATTATTTGTTTCGACATTAACCGAAATAGAGGCTATTAGTCGAGAAATCGATTAATCGATTAACCGAATTGGAAACACTACTCACGGTACAATAACATTTCGTGGTGCGTTTGACGTGTCTTTTAAATGACAGTTTTGTTTGTTGTTTTGGTTTTAGTTGAAAAATGTCAATTTTTCTACCATTTGCAACATTGAAATTTTTTATTCAAATCAAGCAGTAGTGAATTTTAAAGCAACAAAAATAGTTGTCATAAGTTCTGGGGATTTATTTAACTGACTGTTTTGCATCTTTAAAATTGTACAAGTAGTTGAAGAATCTAAAAAGGGAACGCTGAATATGTAAAATATTTTAATGTCGAGATGGCTTTTTTTTTTGCGAAATGTTAAACTGTCATTTTCTTGTTGATTGTGTGTCCTTTTGATGAATTAGGTTGAAATAAAAAAAATTTCATTTTAAAAAAATTTATAAAAAAAACCAGCTGCAAATAAAATGTAAATTCAAAATATTTGCTCAAGATGTTAACAGATAATTTAAGGATTTATTAAGTTAACATACTGACAAGATTTAAGATTGAATTGGAAATGATTTAAGAATAATTTTCTCACTTATAATTCTAATATTATAAATAAAATTCAAAATTTTTATACTTTGCAGGACGGTATACTATTAGTTTGTCATTTCGTTTGTTGGTAATTTGTAATGTCTGGGCCTCATAAGCTATGTGAACTATTTCAAAAATTTCTCAACATTTTTTGAATTGAGAGAAACGATGTACAAGGTTTGCTAGACTGTACTCCAAAAACTAAGATATACAAATTTTCATGTCGAAAAATTAAAAAAAAAGTGACTTGACCTTACATGTGTTTTTCTTTAAATTTATTTTTTTTTTCCTCATAGTTTTTAACTTTCAGATCCAAACCTGTACAAAATAGAGTCAATACTATGATAATAATATATGCATAAAAATACGAAAAAAATGTCAAAATAACAAAAACTTTCGTAAAATAAAAATTTTTTTACAGTTTTGTTAGTTTTTTGTTTTTATATATATCGAGATTCTTTTATCTTATTTTAATTTTTAACGAGCTTCCAACCTCCGTATATTTACAAAAATAAAGCAAATCAAACATATTAGCTAGGTTGATACTAGTATTTCGATCTGGCTAAAGATCTCATCAGAACTCGAAGTTTTAGAAAAGTTAGAGCCTCCATAATAGGCAGAACTTTAACAAATAACCTATTTATCATCAATTTTGCTCCATTCTTGTCTTCTTAGTAATCAAGCACATGGTTAGGGTCTTTTCCTAACAATATCATATCATGACGTTACTTAGTAACGTCATGATATGATATTTTTTTTGGTCGTGTATTGTATATTTTGAATTGTGGAAAATACAATGAGATCTATAAATTTTTGTAACTTTAATTAATTAACAAGCAAAAACTGTAATTTTTTATTTTTTCAATTTGCATTAAACTTAAAAGCGCCATAATTTTTAAGCCGTTTAAGATAAATGATTAACGCGGGTGCTCTTATGCTTAAATATTGCACTGTGGAAAATGTTTGTGTAAGACCACCTCATTACTCGATTTAACAAATTTTTGAATTTCATCAAAAAATTAGTATTATTGTAAAACTTAAATGCCAAAACATAATAGTTGACACATTTTTTTTGATATTTTGTTAATAGAAATTTTCGGAAATTACGACAGAATTCACTTCTTTCGACTACAATGATTTATGTAAATAAAAATAAAACATTTTCAAAAGAATATATTTAATATATTTTACTTTACAGTATAGAAATGTTATAGCTTTTTAGAAAGGAAATTTTATGCAGATTCTAATTCTCTTATTAGTTTTTAAGTTTCTTTTAGCGCATTTGAAATGTTTTCATTTGAAACATTAAATATTTTTAAGCAGCATGTCAAAACTTTGGCAAGGATTTGAAATCTGAGCTGCAGTTAGATACACGGTAATTCATATCGCACACCCAGTTCAAAAGTGACTCAAATCAAAATTTTAATTTTTTGGTTTTATATGCTTAAACTATGCACAATACGCTTGTCTATAAAAAAAAATATCAGTGTATTTTGTTGTTGTTAACTGTTGCTAAAAAATAGTTATGTCTTTCTTTATGTTTCAATTGGTAAAAAGTTGCAAATATTTTTTTGGTTTCTGAAAAATTAAAAATTTTGAGTTGAGTCACTTTTGTACTGGGCGTGCGATATATATTATAATATTTAAAGCTTGATGATTATTAAAGCTTGATTTATCGTGAAAATAATGTCTTAAAATTGGGTGCATATTCGTGCCAAAACAAATTCTACGTACAAAAATGCATTAAAGCTAAGGAAAATTTTATGGTGTCCTCACATTTGCACAACTGTCAAACTGCTGGACCGATTTTGATAATTTTGGACACAAAGGTAAGAGTTAACACAGAAAATCAATTTGAATTTAGCATTCTCGAATTAGATGTATCTGCTGGGTATCCGCTTGTTACAAAACAAAAAAAAAATAAGTTCCGAATTCGTGCACAATGTTATACATATATTAATTAAAATGATAAAAGATATATTACCATGTATGATGCAAGATTATTAATATTTTCTGAGCGTAGAAGATATAATTACATGTTGTTATATATATAACGACATATACAATAATACATGTACCTGATGTTGCCAATAACACTTCCAAGTTACTCGTCTTGCTACTTTTAATAAATAATTTGCTATTCACAAGTAAAAAAAAAATTTTGTAATTTTTCGTAAGATGAGAACATTCAATTGTATAACATTAGATCTAATCTGATACAATTAGATATTACTTAATACATTTAGATGATGAAACTAGATATAGTTTGGTACAATTGTATCCGAATTATATACTCATCCAAATGTATCAAATTATACATCATTTGATAGAATTACATTCAGTTAGATACAATTGCATAAAAATATCTGAAATTGCATGTGATATTCGTAATATGACGTATGTAATACACTATATGAAGTGTAAAGTTTAAAAAAAAAATATGTAAGTGTAAAATGTAAAAAATATATTTGAGATATTATTCTTTATGATTACAAGTTTGATATAATTTTTATTAAAAATAAAAATTATTTTTTTTCTGACCTTTAATTGTGCAATGAATATTATTTAAGTTCGAGGCCATACTCTAGATTTCTTTATTAGGATATTGTCCTAACAAATAATCTATAGAGTTTTTTGTTTTCAAATTTATTATTTGACCCTTTCAGGAATGTGTTGATAAATCTATTTCGGGAATTTTCTAGGTTCCCATCATTAGAACACGTTTTGAAAGCGGTAACAATCCCATGCCACACATCAAAAATTCATATAAACTAGTTTACTCACTACATGAGAACTAATATGTGAGTTTGAAGTTAAAGATTATAACCATTGATCATGATTTTGTATTTTGAAACATGATTATGATTTTGTATTTTGAAACATATCATTACACACAATTGTATAAAGTCTTATAAACTTGTATAAAATCTTTTTACTTGGGTTGTAATTGACAATAATTTCTTTGAAATATCTGAATTATGTTTGTCCATTAGCGAAACTAATTTTTTTTTAATATATATATACCTGAAGGAATGTAATACCCTTAATTCTTATTTTTTTTGACTACACTCAGGGAACTTCTGCTTTAAATAATTGTAGCTATTTGGGTTGTAATACAGTTTCTTCATTTGTGGAACAAATTTAATGTTTTACTAAACGTGTAGTTTATTTAAAAAAACAAACCACATCAAACGATTGTTTTATTATTTTACATACATTTTTTTCAGTCGTATTTTGTTATTTAAAAAAATAAAAAAAAATGTGTGTTTAATATTTACTAACATACATATGGGATTCAATTTTACTAAAATTATTAGTAATTTTTTGAACAGTAAAAACAAATGACAAATATTAGTTGAATTTAATGAAATGTTAGTCGTCCGTTCTTCAAGTGAAATTTCATTTGTTTTTGACTGCAATTGCTGTCATCTTTACATAATTGCTGTCGTCTTTACATACATAAACTGTACGTTTTGTTACAATCAAATAATTTCTGTAAAAAATATGGGATCTTTTTGATGAAATCTTCAAAATTTCGGTGTTTAAATGAATAAAGTATCATATAATACCTCAGCTAATAGCATGAAATAGTTTATTATAGTAAAAAGTTGCATGGTGAAAATAATATAAAATTAGTAATTTACAATCTTAGCATGACGTGTAATATTAATTTATGAAGTTGTAAATAAACACCTTTTGTGCCAAATACAAATACAAGTCATCACAACTAAAACCGAAAATTAAATTTTATTTTTCTAAATAAATTTATGTTTTAAGGTGTTGATATTGATAAATTTAAGCGCACATATATTTGAGATTATTCATGCCAAATTTCAGAATTCTATCTCTTCAAACGAAAAGTTACAGATTTTTGATGCGAGAATAGCCAAAATTTTCCACTGTGCATCGGCTAACGCAAACATAATATTTATGAAAATATTTTGCCTCAAAGTGTAGAAAATGTTTAAAACTCCTCTTAAATTCTAGATCAGCATCAATAGTGAGCCGATTTAGTGATGCATGTCTGTCCCTTTGTCTGTTGAAACGCGAAATACTACGCCCATAAAGAAGAAGGGTTTGCTAGTTTTTGGTCAAATTATTTGTTAATACTATATGTAGTTTGGTATTGAGAATTACTAAAATGGAATGTTGATAACAGCCTTTAATATTCTAAACATTTCTTAAAAAAATTACAAAAAAAAAAACTAATTAAATACCGCAGGCTATATTTCAGTGTTAAAATATAAATCTAATAAATATCATTGTGACTACTAAGTACCAACGCGTGTCCACATAAAACTTTCTCATAATTGTTGGCACCAGTGACTTAAATCAAACAACAATATGTATGTTAGCTACCCTCTCTATAACACCCAAACATAAAATAAAAGTATTCAATTTCAAAAAAAATGTAATGATAAATAAAAAACTCATATAATAACTGGATTAGTTTCCTAAGTTTCCCAGCATCATTGAGTATCACAAAACAAGCAATTATAAAAATACCTTTTCTTTATTCTTCTGAAAACAAGTACTAATCTGCTTAAAACCAACAACCAATCCATCCAACTAACCATCCATCCATCCATCTATCCATCTTTTTTGAAATTTATATGAAGGTTTTTGTATATTGTATGCGCATGCCTCTTTGCAAAACATCAGCTAATCGGATTAGTATTGTTCACAAAGTATTGACTTTCTCAGGCCATTTAGGAACAACATACAATTTTCGAAAAGCAACAGAAAACTAAATAGAAAAACAGATTGTTTTTTGTCGAGAACTAACAAGTTAAGCTGAGGGTAGATTTGTTGCAAACAACTTAAACTGAACTGAACAGAAATGACTGAATGAATGCCTAACTACTGACCAGTGTTGCCACTTATTGTGTAATTACACAAACTGCTTGTAATTTTGACTTCTCCATGTGTAATTGCATGTCCATGTATATGTGTTATTATAAATTACACAGTAATATAAAAAAAGAATGAAAATTAAGTAGCTGGGAAGTTATATTATTTTTCTGGTAAATGTTGCCGGGTACAACAAGAATCTGACTTTGAAATTTGCCAAACACCTCCAAAATCTTGAGTTACGGGTAAAAAAAACGGGGTTACGTACATTAGAAGTTAGTAACTTAGTTGAATATCATCCGATTTTAAGTTTCTCAGCGGATTTAGGAAGAAGAAAGAAAGACCTTTCGAATGGTATATATAGTATTTAAGTTACCTTGAGAAATCTGTGTGAATTTCTACAGCAGACAAATTTTTTTAAAATTTTTTTTTTACCATTTTTTAAATTTGGAGACGTTTTTACAAAGTATTTTGTAAAGAAACCGTGCCATATATGACTTTATTAACAAAACAAATTTATGTATGAGTTAAACGCGAACTTAATTTTCAAAAATCCGCTTTACTAACTCAGTGACACAAAATATTTGCAAAAAATTAAATTTTTGGCCATTCCACTCAAAAATGTTTGCTTGACTTTTTTTTATAATACAGCATCATCAGTATCCCGTTGAATGGCTGAAATCATTTTTATATTATTTTTTCCTCAAAACGCTTTACCATTTTAACAATTTCTTGGTAAAAATATTCTTCTTATTCATCGCAGATCTGGCCCCGTTTATCTGGAAAGAAGTCTAATTGTGAATGCAGGAAATGAATTTTTATGTACATTACGCACTTAAAAACTCATTAACAACCGCTACATAGTCGTCGTGATTACCGACAAAATGATCACATAGTGCATCAAAACTCTTCCATCCACGTTTTTCAACGGAACTTAGCTTGTTAATAAAGTTCTCATCTCTCATAAGTTTACGAATTTGAGTCTGAATGAAAATAACGAAAATTCATCAGAACACAGCTATAACTTTCCATAACTGACGAACCGGTTTAATCTGTTCATCACTACGTAAGTTTCTTTTGTGCTAGTCACATATGTGATTGGGACTGATGGTAACAGATTTGCGTTATGCAATAATACTGCTTTCAAGCCTAGATATACTATTAGAGATTTTATATAAAAAAATATCAAAATTTTTTGAAGAGTACATGTGCAATCAATATAGTCGCTATTCGTCTGCTTTATAACTGTGATTTAAAGCCGAAAAATTACTTTTGCAAATATAAACATTTTTAGCTAAACATTTAGAAACATACTTTTGAAATATATTTATATATCATACTAAAAGCTGCGGTCATCCAGGAAAGCTATGGTGCCATTTAAATTTTTTGACAAATTGCGAATTTTGCATAAAATACGCTTTGATAAAATAACTTTTTTTTTGTTACTAATATAACTCCTCTTAAATGACTCTTTCCACAGCGTGAACATTTGATTGGCTCGATTAATAATTTAGCTATAGAACAACGAGTTTAATTTTAAGTTTTGAGAAAAAACTATATACACTCATCATATTTTTCCCACAAGGACTACTTGATATATACACATATTTGTATGTTAAATTAATAGAAAATCCGTTAAAAAATGGAGTACTTACTTTCCGTTTAAAACAATTGATTTTTTAGTTTATTTTCAACTGTTACAAAACTAATTGACAAAATAGGTTAAAACAGTAGAGTTTTTTCGTTTAATTCAACACGCAACATAATATAACAACTTTTTGTTTTCAATATAAAATTTTAACAGAATATTTTAACTAATACCGGAAGTCCATTTTTAGATAATTTTCTTTATGGAATAACAGACTGAGAAGTTAAAAAATATATTTCTTTGTTAATATAATAATATATTGAATTGAAACAAATTTATAGATTAAATTTTTATGGAAAAGTTCTTGTGAGTGTTTATATTATTATTGGTCTTCTCCTTAGATTTCAACAGAAAGAAATCAGCATCTTATTTCTGTTTCTAATGCGAGAAGTTTTTGTATCGAGAAATTCATGATCACCCTGCTTTCTACAATGTGAGTTAAGAGCTGATAATGTTGACGACATTTTTAGAGCTACATCTTTCCCATCTTGTAACTTTTAAAACTGTGGACTAGTATATTTTTGTAAAATACGTAATTAGAAAGGGAATTAAATATGTAGTTGTTTGGGTTGTAATACAGTTTCTTTATTTTTAATGTAAATGTAAGTCATTTGTAGAACAAATACAATTTTTAACTAACCTTGTAGTTCGTTTAAAAGAACAACTCACATCAAATGACTGTTTTATGATTGTACATTCATTTTTACAGTTGTTTTTTGTTATTAAAAAAAAAAATAATTAAATGTTTGTTTATTTGTTACTACCATGTGCTTAATTTTTACTACAATTGTTAGTCATTTTTTGAACATTAAAAAACAAATGACAATGTTAGTTGAATTTACTGAAATGTAAGTCGTCCTTTTTTTAAATGAAATTTCTTTTGTTCAATTGCAGTGGTCTTTACCTACATAGTATTCTAAGTGTATATAAAGCATAACAAGGTTATATTTTTTATGTTTTTTGCTAAACTTTTTTTCGATGCAGTCACAGAAACGACGTACAGATTTTTGCATTTTCAAATTGCTATATATTATAAAAAAAACAGCATGAAGATGCGTAAAATATTAATGAAAATTTGCGGAAAAGCTATACCATAGATCGAAAAATAAAGAACGCCATTGAAATCAGCATACTCGAAATATATTGATGTTTAGAACCTTATTAGTTTTTATTGTGTCATGCCGTGTTATTTTTCATTGCATGTGAAATTTGGAGTTTTTCAGTAATTTTTACTCCCCTAATGTGTAATTTTGAATTTACTCTGTGGCAACACTGCGACTGACTGACTGACTGAGAGTTATGTTTATTTGTTTGTTTTGTTAAACGCTTGTAAGTCAGTAAAAACCAAAAAACCAGCCCTTAAAACTAAGTCGGTGATGATTGCGATACTGATGATGATTATGAGATTTTTATCGCTTTGTTGGTTTGTTTACCTTTAAACGTTTTTTGTAGCAGTTGTTGCTGTTTTCATCTGTTTTTCTATTAGAGATATATCATGGTGAAATTACATTATTAGCATGTTTAGTTAAAGATTTATTTGCCTAAATAAAAAAAAAAATACTACGGAATTGAATTGAATCCTGTGTGAGAAAAGTAAATATGACAACAAAATATTGAAAAAATGAAATCTAATTCTTAATGATCTAATAATACTTTGTTAGTTGGAATTTTTTTTTTGCTGGTTGGTTGGTTGGCCGGCAGGCATTGATGGGCGTTTTTTTTTACAAGTAAATTACAAATAAATAACTAAATTATGCTACATACATGGGATTTTTTCATTACCATTAGTTTATGCTAATGAAAATGACAAAATTTTCATTATCATTTAATGATAATGAAATATCTTCTATTAGAAAAATCATTATTAATGATAATGCATAATCACACTAATGCATAAAAAAAAACTAATTACAATTGTTAAAAAAACCATTTGTTTACAAAAAATCCTGGGTTGGGAAGTAAAAATACACCTAGAAAACAGTTTCAGTTGAGGCCACCGAATTTGTTGCCAATCGAATTCTGACGGCTACAACAACTATCGTTATGTTAAATTATACGTTTAGTCGTGAAAGCTAATATTCTAATGCTAAGAAAGCTAACCCAATATCAAATTCCAAATAAATATTATTACGTTCCACAAAATTTTATTGAGATTAAAAAACTTTTTTAATTTTTCTGGTATTGAACCGTGGCCTTTAGATTAATAGTCCTTTGTTCAACTGATTGCATTGTTCATTACCTTATTCGCTATTTAACATTTGAATATTATATTTTAATTAAAAAATCTTATTGTGTTTGTCTTTTCCGAGATTTGAACTTGGAAGTTCGAAGAAGTACAATGCAAACTCTCTACCCACTACACCACAAATACTTATAAGTGTTGAGTAATAAATTTTAATTTAAATATTTTGTTAGCAAAACAAATATTGTTTCAAATTCGTTTATCAAAACCAATCATTAGTTGCATCTACAAACAACGCAATCCACAAATCTGTTGGTACTACTGAACTTCTGATTTAGTGGCATATTTGATTGCGAATACCGTATTTGCAGTAACCACTTTTAATTATCGACTATTTTTGACAGATGGTACCAATAAAATGGTAAATGGTACCAATTCTCTTGTATTATCGCAAAATAAATGGTTGCTTCTACCGTACACAATTAAGTTAATTGAAATTACCAATAAGTGGATAAATGGATTGTTTTTTAGTTCCTTTTTCCTCTTCTTAATTTTCAGTGCAGTATGTTTGCTTTAGTAATCGATTACACAGGTCAACAGCAAAAAAAGGCTTGACTAACCACTATATAGATTTGATGCATCATGGCTGCCTAAGTACAAAAATGGTAAAATTTTTCAATTCTATGGATAATTTTTTTTTTAAAAATTTTTTAAGTAAAATTGACAATATTTTGAGACATTCCTCCAATTATGTTGTCATAACTCAAAAACAACTAGTCCGATTTTGTCAAATTAAATTTACAAAAATTAAGGTTTACAATATCTTTAAATAACGTGTACAAATTTTTTTAATGCGATCAATAGTTTCAAAGTTATGAAATAAATTGTTAGCAAAAAAAAAAAAAATGCTAAAAAAAAAAAAAAATTTGAAAAACAAAAATCTGGAAAAAATCGAAAACTGCAAAAAATATTACTTTTTATTTTTTTGTACTAAAGCTACATATCATGCGAATTAAACTAGATATGGATCATAAAAATCGATGCATGCTTTACATTTTTATTTACAATTAATTGAAGGTATCGCATATTTACAAGCACTGTAGAAAATTGTACCTACTATATAATGAAAATGCAGAACATAAAAACTCAGGTGCATTTTACGACACGCATTTTGTCAAAACCCCTTTGGGAAAAACCTCTATGACATTTTTATGATTCTAATAATTAAAAAAAAATAAGTAATAAACAAAAGATTGTTTAATTTTTACGATTGCGGTAGGATAGTAATAAAACGCTCATAAATGTGCGTGTACGCTGAAGTGCTCTTATTTTCCGTTAGCTACCTGTAACGGATGATTTTTTTTTTTCATAAATGTCCTTAATGTTTTTTAGGATTCTTGGGAATAATAAAAAATTTGCAGCACACACAAACTGTATCCACACAAAGGGTTATCCCAAATTATAGTATCAGTATTTATAAGATCTCCTTGACCCTTTTTATTTCATTCAAGAAGTGTTTGCGATAACGCAAACATCATTTAATACCTACACAAAAATTAGAGTCATACAGCTTAGAAGTTAAAAACAATTTTCAAATATTAATAAAAATGAGCCAGAAAGCCAGAACATTTTTATGTAAAAACGATCCAGATTTATTTTGTTATGTGTGCGGCCAATATATCACCGGGAAAAAACGGAAGTGCTTCTTAACTTCATTGCAAAAGTCATATCAAGATTGCTATAATATCTATCCGCACAATTTGAACCAGCATTGGACACCGAGTACTATATGCATTCCATGTCGATTGAATTTATCTATGAAGTCTTCTAACGTAAAGTAAGTATAAATTAATAGATTTGGAATATTTTATAATTACAATATTTCTTAATTAAAATTTGAATTCTTCATATTCCTGATTTCAATTTTTTTTTCATTTTACAGACGACACTTGGAAATTTTGAAGCCTATGCTATGGAGAGAAACAGCGAACCACGCATCCGAGTGTTATTTTTGTTTAAGTACAAAAAGCGGTTTTGGAAAACATATGCGATGGTCTTACCCCACGAGGTCTGCTGATGGGTTTACACTTGCAGTTGTACATTCACAAGAAATATAATATGATCGGGGTACAAGCTGTAGTCATGTGGTTTCATCTTCACCAGGACACTCAACCTCAAGTATGTCTTACCAATCAGATATGTCAGATCCAGCACTACCATCTACAGCTGAAAATGACGAGTTCATCCCACACAAACATTTCTCGCCGAGACCATGGAATCAAGATCAGCTTAATGATGTAATTAGAGACCTTGGATTGTCGAAAAGATCTTCTGAATTACTTGCGTCCCGGATGAAAGAAACAGGTCTCATAACTAAAGAAACTAAAGTTTCGTATTACCGTACTCGAGAAAAAGACTTACTTCATTATTTTGCTGAAGAGGATGACTTTGTGTACTGCACAGATATTTCTGGTTTGATGACTGCCATGGGCTTACAGAGATATGATTCAAACGAATGGCGTTTATTTATCGACTCATCAAAACGCAGCTTGAAGTGTGTCCTTTTGCATAATGGAAATAAATTTCACTTCTTGCCGATCGCACATTCAACCAAAGTAAAAGAAGAATACTCTGTAATTGCATTGGTCATGAACGATACTGAATTTGGCAGTTCAATGTCAGAAATTGAGAAGAATGCATGGGATTCGTTTGTATGAGTTATTCAAAATTTCTTAGGAAATAACAAGGGTGATGATTACGTTGCGCACGTTGAAGAGATGTTAACTCACTTCCAGAATCTTGGATGCAACATGAGCATCAAAGTACACTACCTGCACAGTCACTTAGATCGTTTTCCTGAAAATCTAGGAGACTTGAGTGAAGAACAGGGCGAACGATTCCACCAAGATATCCGGACAATGGAGGAACGATACCAGGGTCGCTGGGATGCACACATGATGGCTGATTTTTGCTGGAGTATTCAGAGTAACACTTCGTTATTCAACAATAGTAGAAAATCGACTAAAAGAAAATTTCAGAGTTTGTAGTTTATAATACATATTTATTTATTTATTTTCTTGTTTTATTTATTATAATAAATGTGAATAATAAAATATAAATTTTCTACTATTTAATTTATTTATTTATTTACATTTAAGCTCATCCAACACAAATGTCTTTCCGAAGAATAGAATCAGTATATTCTAGGTAGGGTTTTTTGTTTTCAAAATTCAATCAATCGAAAGAAGAACATTAACTACTCAATTTTATGTATATCAGACAAAAAACTAAAATTTGGTGAAAATGAGCGAATTCACTTAATTGTGAATAAATTCGAAAAAAATCAATCGATTTTTATGATCGATATCTCATTTTGTTCCTATTACATGTGGCTTTGCGATAAAGCAATAAATCTGAACGATTTTTGCCGTTTTCAATTTTTTATGATTTTTTTAAAACAAAAAAATTTGCTATTTTCACGTAAAAAAAATATTTTTTCCCTCAATTTTTTATTATAACTCCGAAACTACTGAGCCGATTGAAACGCAATATATTAACGGATTAAAGGCTATGTAAATTTCAGTTTTTTCTAAATTTATTTGAATAATATCGGACTAATTTTTTTTTAGTTATCATTAATTATGTGGAGAAACGTCTAAAAAAATGTATAATTTTACTTAAAATTTTTTAAAAAAAAAACCTCTCCATAGAATTTCAAAATTGAACCATATTTGTACTACTGGGACCACAATACATCAAAATTGTATAGTGGTTTTCAAAGCCCCTAAAATTTTTTCAAAATTGTTGCCTTGTGTTATTGGTACACTTAGAATACTATGTAGGTGAACCCTACTGCAAATGTAGTTAAAAACGAATGAAATTTCACTTAAAGAAATGACGACTTACATTTCAGCAAATTCAACTAACATTGCAATTTGTTTTTTGCTGCTCAAAAAATAAACCACAATTGTAGTAAAAATGAACCACATATTCAGTAAAAAATAAACAAACATTTATTTGTTTAATTTAAAAAAAAAAAACAACTGTATCAAATGAATGTAAAATCATAATACAATAATTTTATGTGGTTTGCTTTTTTTAAATGAACTACAGTTGTAGTCAAAAATTAAATTTCTTCTACAAATGATTGGCAAATCACTTAAAAATAAAGTTTACTGTATTACAACTCAAACAACTACAATTATTTACAGCAAAAGATCCCTAAATGTAGTTCCAAATAAAGTAACGTCCTATCAAATTCCAACCAATCCTTTTTCTGGGTGTACCTATATTTTTTAGAGAATTTTTATTTTAATTCTAAGCGATATGGAATAAATGAGTGGAATTGGTGTGCTTCATATTGGAAACGAAATTTAATGGAATGGAGAATAAGTGGAATTTAAAAACTAAACATGAAGAACGAGATGGAATGGGGAACGAGTGGAATAGGTACATTAATTACAGGTAATGAAATTGTATTGAACTGAAAACGAACTTTGCTTTATTGGAATATCTAAATTTATAATAAAAAAAAATAAATGGACGCTTTGTAAAAAATGGAATACTCGGCATCTTTCCCGGGCCTAGCCTATTTGTATTAGTAGTTTGCGTTATTACGGAGATACCGACCATTTAAAAAAAGTCATTCTATAAAATGGCTAGTATCTCGAAAACTAAGCGAAATATCGAAAAACGGAAAAAATGTTTGCAAAACTTGTTCCGATTCCACTCGTCCCTCGATCCATTCTAAAACGTTCCATTTTGAACCAATGTTCCATTCTATTATCGAAGTGTTTAAATTTGAATTTTTACGTACGTATTATATGGGTAAACAAATAATAAGGCACCCTGTGGTTGTTTCATTAAATAAATAAAATTATAATAAAAATATTTTAATTACCACTGATATCAATGTAATGGTAATGTAATCATGATTTCATTAGTTCACTTAATTCGTTAGTCCCATGTATGGTATGGTATCAGTGATGATGTTATTTGTTTGCTGTTATATCAACACACGCCTTTTTGAATTAATAATTTACATTTGATGTGTGTGCAGCAATACAAATTATAATATTTATAATTTAATTAAAGTCTTATTTGTAAAAAATCAGCGAAAACATTAAAGGTATTCACAAAGTGTACTAAGTGCTTTATATGTTGTATTATAAAAATATAAATGACTGAAAACAACAATCAACCACTCGATTTTCATCACCTTCTATGATTTCAACCAAACTTTGTATAGAAGATGTACATCAAATAACTATAACCTCGTCCAAAAGTAAGACAGCTAATCAATCCCAGCGAATTTTCAAATATCGCGTTTCAAAATATGAAAAATACTTGAAATTTTAAAAAAATTAGTAGATATATTTTTAACGGCTTAAGCTACGAGAATCATTGGTAGGTACTAAATTTTGACAATTTTTATACTTAAAATAGCAAAAACAGACTAAATTATTTAAAAAAGCTTTTATTTTTTTTCGTGTGATACTTTAATGTTGTCCTTATTTTTATAATTTTCAAAAATTATTATAATTAGAGCAAAAAAAATTTGTTGTTGTTAAAAAATGCGAATGTCTTGCAAGACATTCGTGCAACTCTTTAGTAGGTACTAGGGTATTCAATCGGTTAACCGTTACTCGATTAATTAATGTATTTTGATAAAACAATTGATCGAGTAAATTAAAATGGCCAATTTCGAGTAACGAATAACTCGAACAATTTTGGTCGAGCAAATCAAATCAAATAAAATTTCTATTTCCGTTTATATTTTTTTAAAACATTAAATGGTTTTTGTAATATATTATCGTTTTAATTTATATATTGTACTTTTTAATTAGGGATATAACTTCTTTATGTGTCGTGGCCATGGGTAATACTGTACTGATAAAAAAAAATATTTTTCTTTGGTCAATCTCAGAGAGAACAATCGTTCAGCACCGGGGCCAATTTTTTTTTACCGATTTCTAAAGATATTGTTTAAATATCCTCGAACAATTACATACCTTATTATTCTCAAATGGATGGTAAGTTTATGTACATCGAAATTATACAAAAATTTAAGAACAACAGGTCCGATTTCCAGAAATAAAGAAAAAAAAATTACATATCTAAATATTCAGCAAAAAATAAAAAATCGCAACATTCGCAAAAATATTAGATTGTGTTTACATTTTATGTTACATTCGAATTGTACTTAATTAATTATTATATTTTGGCGTTACAGCTCGGATTGGGCCGTTCACTCATTTCTTTCAATTTTATCTATTTACAACCTAGTCGTACTTATACAATTATATATTTAGCAAAAAAAAACTACAATCGAAAAAAAACTGCCTTCCAAAATTAAACGCATTTGGTACCGCAATTTTTTCTAATATTTCGGAAATTCTATTCTTGTGTTTATTTTATGTTATAATGTATTTTTAAGAAAAAATTAACGAAATAAAATGATTGAAATTATTTGATTTACACGAATAATTTTAAAATCATACTGGATTAGTCGAGTAAGCTAAAAGTCGAGTTACTCGTTAACTAGAACAAAACCAAACCCGCGTAATCTGAATACCCCAGTAGGTATCTCATTTTAAAGCTATTTAAATTCTGGTTTTAATAATACCCACAAGTTATTCACTTTTTAACAGCAAAAGGTATTGTTTTCAAAAAAGCTTTGAAAACTGCTTTTAGAAAATTTAAAAAAAAAATAAATGTTAATTGAAAATTACTTCCCTATACCGTGTCCAAATCCCTAAGTGGAGTTCTTACGGTTCTTAAGTTATGAATAAAAATATTCAAAAATATAACTTAAAAAATGATAACTCAGGAACATGAAAGAGTAACATAAAGGGAATTGGCAACGGTATAGAATAATAATTTATAATTAACATAAATTTAATTTTTTTTTTTTAATTTTAATAAGCCAGTTTTTTTCAAATACTGCGGTTTGAATCACGGATTAAAAAAAATGCACTTTGCGGCCAAGTAGAGAATAATAATTTTAAATGAGGTATCAATGACTCTCGTACCTTAAGGCATTAAAGAGATATGGACAATTATATGCAACAACTTTTGTAAAACTTTTATTTTTATTTTTTCCAATATAATATATTCTTTCGCAGCAGCAAAGTGGAATAATTTGTAATTAATATATATTTTGAGAATTAAAAAAAACAATTTTTTCAAATGCAACGGTTAAGCCGCGGATTTTGAAAAAATATGCTTTGTAACTTAAAATTATTTTTATTACTTTTTTATATACTTTTTTTTTCTTATTTTATTTGAAACCAATAGTACCCTATGGGGAATGGGACCAGTTCTGCGTGTGCCACAGGATCGGTCCCTTCGTGCCAGAGACCGGTCCCCTGCTAAACCCTACCCTATGTAAACAACTGGCAACTTTAACTTTGGCTTGTCATAGGAGGGGGTCATTTGTCCTGCTTTAAACCACATAGTGGCATGCCACAGGACTAACCAAAGATGGACATACCACAAGACTGTCGCAAAAGGGCCATGTCGTATAAAATAAACGAAAACTAAACAGCTTCCAATGGGAAAATTATGGTCAACTGGCTTTTACTTGTTAATAAGCATTCTGGTTAAGTGGTATGTCCTCCCTCACAGGATTGGTAATTTTAGGACAATTAACACTGCTTAATCCACTTCAGTATTAAATTATATCAGTCCTGTGATAAGTCCTTCTTTAACCAGTCACTTTTAGGACAATTGACTCCTCATTGCCTATAGGGTAGCTTTAAAATGATCTATCCGTCAATCACGTTGCTTTAACCGTTAAAAAGACTTGAACGATTATGTAAAACTACTTTTTTTTTTAAATCAGTCTCTCTTGATTGTTTGACGATAGAAGACATAATTACGCATTGCAACTTAAACAAAAAAAATATCGGTAAATTATTATTGCTGTAATACAACAGCAATAAAAGTATAGTTTATCAATTTACTGTGTTACATATTCTTTTGTGTTTTGTTTTGCGCTGTTTCGGAGAGACACTACACATATAGAGTTTTAACACAAAACTCTCCTTTTCGAACATGAGTTCGACTAGGAAACGATCAGCTGATGATGATGTTGCCAGTAAATCTAAACGTGGATTTATTAATAATAATAATTATTACCATCCGTTACAAACATTAAATGACAATGAAAAAGAAGAAGAAAATATGGGTGCCTCCACCGCTGTGCCACCAAAAGTTCATATACCACCTATAACAATTTTAAAAAGTACAACAGATGATATACATAAATTTTGCAAGGAAAGCAAAGTTAATAAATATTCTATAAGGAAAATATCGATCGGACATAAATTGTTCTGTGAATACAAATTTGATTACGATATTTTATTGAAATATTTAAAATCAAACAATACGGAATATTTCTCTTATACTCCTAAGAGCAATAGGCCATACAAAGTGGTGTTGTCTGGTTTGGATAAAACCGATCCGATCAAGGTAAAATTGGATCTAGCTAAGATGGGCTTAGAATGTTTAGATGTCAAGGCTGTTTTCCGTAAAACGGGTATGAATCGTGAAGTTGTACTTTACATTGTTTACCTTAGGAAGGGATCAATAAATTTAACTGAGTTAAGGGACAAATATAACAGTATTAACTATATTAGAGTAAAATGGAACTACCATACTAAATCACCGAACAAAGTAACTCAATGTTACAACTGTCAAATGTTTGGTCATGGGTCCAGCAACTGTAACATTAAAACATTCTGTGCTAAATGTGCTGGTGCACATGAAACTTCAACTTGTACTTCGACAGCTGTAAAATGTGCGAACTGTAGCGGTGATCATAAATCTACTGATAATATTTGTCCCAACAGATCTTCATTTGTGAGCATGAGAGATCGGTATGCTAGCCCTAACAAGAGAAATAGGCCTCGTGTGGTTAACAATTATGTTACAAATACTCGTAATAATTATACTGGTAATAACCATACTTCAACAGACAAAACGTTTGCTAATGTAGTTCGTTCATTGCCTAATAACTCAAATGATCTCTTTTCTTTAGAGGAACTCAAATCTTTAACCCTGGAGTTAATAGGGAAACTAAAAAATTGTAAAAATAAAAGTGATCAATTCGCTGTTATCACTGATTTAGCTTTTAAATTTCTACCATGAATGCTAATTTAAAGATTTTATTATGGAATGCTAGAGGAATACGTAATAAACTCTATGAATTTTTTGACTTTTTACTACGGGAAAATGTTGATATCGGTTTAGTGAGTGAAACTGGTTTGAATAATAATATTACAATGTACCACCCAGAGTATGCCTGTTATCGTAAAGATCGGGAGCACTCTCGGGGTGGTGGAGTAGCAATAGTGGTTCGCAAGGGTGTAAGTCATGAAATTTTACCGGAAATTGGTACAGAGTTAATAGAAAACATAGGTGTTAATGTCAAACTTGATAATAATATGAATATAAATTTATATAGCTGTTACTTTCCCGGTGGTTCTGCTGGTCCAATGGGTATCAAAAAGGCTCAGTTTAGATCAGATCTAAAAAAATTATCAAGAATTAAGGGGAAATATATTTTAGGCGGCGATTTTAACTGTCGAAACCAGGCCTGGGGATGCCTTCGGGCGAACTGTTGGGGTAACATACTCCACGAACTGATAAGTACTAATCAGTTTAGTATCGTTTATCCTCCAGAACCTACTCTTATTCCAGTGAGTAGTTCTGCGAACCCTTCAGTCTTAGATTTTTTTATCACAAATGTTCCAGAAAAGCTTTCAGCGGCATTAACGCTTGACAGGCTGAGTTCGGATCATTTACCTGTATATATGACATTTAATTCAGGGTATCTGTCTACTGAGAACTTGAAGTATGATTATAAAAATGCTAATTGGAGGTCATTTAGAAAATTTGTAAATGATAATGTAAACTACTTAATTGACGCCCCATTAGAGAATATCGACGACATTGAGCATCTAGTAGTTGAATTTACTGCATTATTGCATAACGCTATTGATTCAAGTGTACCGAAGAAAACAACTTCCAATTGTTTTGTTAAACGCCTGCCTGGCCACATATTGAATTTAATAACTATGAGAAATAATTCTAGAAGGAACTGGATAAGATATAGGCTTCCATTATACAAACTTCAAACTTCTTTTTTGAATAATGCTATTCGAGATAGTATTTTTAATTTTAGAAACTCTAACTGGAATGATCTTTTGAGTAGTCTCGATAAATCTTCTCCGAAATTTTGGAATATTTCTAAAATCATCCGAAGGAAGACGAAATTTATTCCTAGTCTCAAATTAAATGGTAATTTGTACACGACAAATAACGGGAAATCAGAAATATTGGCTAAAAAATTCCTTTTGAACCATTCTATTTCTGCGAATTTGAGCGATTCCGATACAATACAGACAGTTTCTGAATCTATGAGAATATTGGTTAGTCAAGGCTCTACGACGCAAACTTCCACCATTGTAGATACTGCGACGATTAAAAATATTGTACGAAATTTAAAGAATAGGAAAAGCCCAGGTATTGATGGTATTTCGAACAGGTGCCTAAAATCACTACCTACAAAGGGATTTGAAGTTTTGACACGTCTCTTTAATGCATGTTTAACCATGTGTCACTTTCCATTAATCTGGAAAAAATCTAAGGTAATAGCCATTCCGAAACCCGGTAAAAACCACTCCAGTCCTGACTCATATAGACCTATAAGTCTTTTGGTATCGATGAGTAAAGTACTGGAGAAAATTATAAAGCAGAGACTTATTGATTTTATTGAAGATAACAACATCCTTCCTGTCCAACAGTACGGTTTCCGTGCTGAACACAACACTACACAACCTTTAGTGAGGATTAAGAAAATAGTTAAAGAAAATTTTAATGCTGGTAAATCTACAGCCATGGTACTATTGGACATTAAATCTGCTTTTGATGCTGTTTGGCACGATGCTCTCATACATAAACTGGCAGTGATCGGAATGGATATACCAACTATTCGAATTATCAGGAGCTACCTAACTGATAGGTCTTTCAAGGTTCATATTGGTGGACAATATTCACAGGAATATAAGATTCCCGCTGGTTGTCCACAGGGTTCATGTCTTTCCCCAATTCTCTACAATATTTTCACTTCAGATTTCCCATTGTTGCCTGGGTGTGAGTCTTCGATCTTCGCAGATGATACTGCAATCTTATGTTCAGGTTCTTTGTCTAACGACATATTGGTTAATCTTCAGAGATCGGTGGACACGACAATTCACTATTTTAAGAAATGGAAAATTTTGGTTAATCCATCGAAAACCCAGTCAATCTTCTTTACGAGAAAAAGGAAAGCATGTTTTTTACCTCAGTATAAAATAAGTGTTGATGGAGTTGAAGTTGATTGGGAGACCAAAGTGAGGTATTTGGGCGTTATCCTTGATAGGAAAATGTTATTTAACGATCATGTTAGTTATATTGTGAACAAGGTTAATACAACTACAAGGATATTGTATCCCTTTATAAATCGCAAATCCGAACTTAATATTGAGAACAAACTTTTGATCCTAAAGGTAATTTTTCATGCCATTTTATTTTATGCAGCACCAGCTTGGCACGATACTTCTGATTGTCACTTACGACGTTTACAAGTCTGTCAGAATAAGCTCCTGAAAATGTTTTATAATTTACCGTTTTATTATTCAACATCACGCCTTCACTCACTATCTGATATCCTACTTGTTAAGGATAAAATAAATGTTATGACTGAAAACTTTTTTGTTAGGTGTTCAAACTCCTCTCATGAGCACATCAAGAATCTATGTCCTTAACATTTTACTTTTACTACTTAATCCCGTTTTTAATAAACTTTTTTTTTTTTTTTTTCCTATTATATTAAAGGCTTTTTGTAATTTTTTCCTAAAATATTCAATTATAAATAAATAAATTTATTATACCTCATGCATATTTATATATTTAAGTTGAAAAGCTAAATTAGCTGAACTCTTTATTGTAAATATTAAAATTATTGTAAACATTGTAATTATATTTTTAACAATAAATAAATTGAATTGAAAAAAAACTTTTTTAAATTGTCGATTTCTCTTCCTATACTAAAACGCGATATTTCCAAAACCTTAAAATCTAGCAACCCAAAACATGGGTGATGACATACTTATGTGACCCTTCCCTATCGTACCAAGTTTAGTTAACATTGAAGGGTAGAGGTCGAAAATTGAATATTTTATATGGAATGAGTCAGATGGTAACATTTTAATTTCAATTTGACAAAGATTTTTTTTTTTTGGGGTTTTCACTCTCTATATGTGCAATAATGTTTAAAAAATCATTCAGGCCGTATGAGTTATATGTAAAATCTATGTAATTAAATAATAAGTATACGCCACATACACCCAATACAATTAAATGAATGAAATGAAATACATTCAAAAAAAAGATAATTTTCCCATTTTTATTAAGTAAAACGTTTTATAATACTAATAAATTATTAAGTTTTCCAAATATACAACATTAAGGAGGGTTAATTAGGTGCGGCTGATCATTTCATACCATCCATCTTCCAGTTAAAACAAAATTATTTTACTCCCTTATTTAGCATGTTATTTCTGATCTATGTTACCATTGCCATTTTCTAATTGAAAAATAATACATTTTTCTAACAATAAAAGTTGAGGCGCTGAAATGATTTGTTTATAATTGTTATTCAGTTGGCACAAAAAATTTTAATCTTTTGTATTCAACAATTTTTATTTCTGCATAAAATTCATAGGAAAATCACATCACATCACATACATCATAAAGATCATTTATGTATTGTTTTCATAAATGAATCTGTTATGAATACATACAGCAGGCAGATATCCTTATGACAATTCTTAAAATGTTGTTGTATTCAATTGTTGTTCTGTGGTGGACTAAGTGAGTGACTGAGAATTGTTAGGTTGTGGTTTACCATTGTTTAGACCAAATTTAAAATTATTGTACCAACCAACCAACCAAACACACACATACACACACTTACAGAAATACAGATATTTTTTTATATGAATACGAAATTGTGTTTGTTGAAAATTTAAAAAATTTTAATTTAAAATTTTTGTTGTTGTTCATGCTAAATTGTTTTCACAATGCTTGACAGAATAGTTGTTTAAGAATATTTTTGTATGCTTGGAATTGAAGTTGGAGTAAGGAAGAAAAGTTGTGGTAGTAGCTTCAGATAGGAGTAGTATATGATGATGATGATGGTGGACATTGAATGCTTGTATTAGTTGTATCTGTTTGTTTGTATGCCACAACCTTCTTAATATTGTCGTGTCTGCTTGTTTGTTTCTAAAGAAATTTCAAAATTCTCGCAATTTTATGTTCGTTAAACTTTTTTTGATGCTGCACAAAATAAATTGAATTGTTAAACGTGCAATGTTTATTTTTATTTTTGTATTTGTTTTTGTTTTTTTTTTTTATGTTTAGACTCGTCTTTTACCGCATATTTAAACAAATGATCAACAGATTTGGCTTTAAACTTTTAGACCTGCTAAGCTATCTCAAAATAACCAACGTTTAGGGCTTAACCATAGTTATTAATGTCAAATTTGTATGGAAATATCTGTGGTTAAAGTTGAACTCTGGTTATTTCTAGAAAAGTTACTCGCCCTTAGAAATATACTTGTTGGTGTTGCCAGCACCAAAAGCAATGCAATGAGACAACTCTGGTCATAACTTGGCAGACGCTTGTTCAAATAATCGGTCGCACAGTGGCTCAAAATCGTTTTTCTTTGGCCAAAACCCTGTCGCTTTATAATGGATTGAGATATTTTGGTCAACAATTTTTTAAATCAAAAGATAACACTACTCTACAAATTTAAACTTTTTGCAAAACCTGTCTTTAAAATACATTTGTACACTGAATGCAAATCTATGAAATTTTTTGTACCATTGCGATTTTAACCTCAAAATCAAGAAATTGTTTTTAAGAATATAAAACAAAATTATTTTTGATTTAAGTATTATTATGTCGGTGTTCTATTGAGGATATCTTACCAGTATTGCAAGGAAGTTGAAAATTTTGCATGTTTAGTTTTATCCATATAAAATCTTAAATTAATAGTTTGCGACTTTGTGTAAAAATAACGTGCAAAAACTAGTTACAGAAAAGTGGGCGTTGTGGTGTAATGGTTAGCGCGTTGGACTTTTACACAGAAGGTCCCGGGTTCGATCCCCGGTGCCGGCAACATCAAAATAATATGTACGAGTTTTTTCTATCCCTCATACGTATCGCAATGTCCACCTTCGGTGTTCCCATAGCAATTAACCCCACCGAAGTAAAATAAATAATCAGGGCTATGAACCAAAAAGCTTCAATAAGTTCGCCAACTCTCCATCAGGTGGCGAGCAACAACTGTTCTAAGACTTATCATCTCGCGCAATTATAGTGTTGCCATGTCTGAAGCCCTTCATCTTTCCCCACCTTTCATCTCTATACTATCCCTTTCCAAAGAAAGCAACACACTAAATATATAGGAAGTATTTCCTGAGTATTGCCTCTCTTTTAAAAAAAAAAAAAAAAAAAAAAAAACAATAAATATACATGTATTCTGGACATTTTTTGGTGCACCGACTTTACCCCAAGGGACATAAGCCCCAGAATGACAATTGGGTATATGTCCGAATGGTTTTCTCTCAAAGTCCCAAATCCGAAAGCTGAAGTTAAGCACTTTAAGGGAACGGTCAAAATTGTAATTGGGATTGTGATGTTTTAAAAAGTTGGGACTATGACTATAACTCAGTCATGGCCGATTATGGCAGAAAACTTACCGGTTATTTTAATATTTTTTTTTCACCATTACGGCGATGCATTAAATAAACAAACATTTTAAAATGTTAATTAAAATGTGTAACAAAAAAGTGTTTAAAAAATACCAAACCTCGAAACTCACTTTAATCCAAAAAATAACCAACCTAATCAACTGAATAATGTTACTTGGGTTCCAGATATGTCATTTCAGTTATTTCGGTAACGGGTTTTTAGCGTTAACGGTATTTTACTTATTTCGGTATCGGTATTTTAACGGTAACGCTATATTCGTTTATTTCGTTAACGCTATTTTATGGATAACGGGTTTTAAGTTATTTCGGTAACGGTATTTTTAGGATAAAGTAATTTTATTTATTAAGGTAATGTCAATGCACATCGATAATTTTAACCCCATTATGCCCGAATTCTAATGACTATATCTATTAATGGCGATTAATTTTTCTGATTTTGTCAGATTATTTCGGTAACGGTATTTTAAGGATAAAGTAATTTTAGCGATAACGGTTTCCGTTATTTCTTTAACGATATGTTAAGGATATTGATATTTTAGTTATATCGGCAACGGTATTTTATGGATAACGGTATTTCAATTGTTTCGGTAACGGTATTTAATGGATAACGATAGTCAATTGAAAGGGGGCTTGAATCGATAACGGTATTGCCTGCCATCCCTGATAAATACCAATATTGTGGATACACGGTACAATTCATATAGAATGAAATTTAAAGGCTTAGATTATGGGAGGTCGCGAATCATGGTTCAAGCTATACATTTTTTTAAAAAGTTGTATTGCAAAGTCGCTTAAAAAGATTTATATTAAGAACACAAATCAAAAAAAAATTGTAATGCGTTCGATGGAAATTAATAATAATGAGTAACGCTCAAAAGTTGAGTTTTAAAAATGATAAAAAAAACCTAACCAAAACGAAAAAAGCGACCTAACATTGGGGTTTTTTCTTAATGAAACGAAAATTTGATATGTAAATAAAATATACTTTTGCCGAATTAAATATTACAAAATTCGCTAAAAAATTCAAAAGTTTTTTTCAAAGAGTTTTTTTTTTAATAAAAAAAGTTTTATAGTACATATTATAAAAGTGATCCAAAGCTGAACTTTTAGGATGTTTTTTTTCTGGAAATTTTAGCTCGAGTTTGATAAAATTAAAGCGTGGTTCAGAAATTTTTTCTAAATTACGTACAATAGTAGTTTCCAGTTATATTTTAAAACCTGGACACACAAAAAATAAAAATTCCCTTCAATCACGAAAACAGCCGATTCAATTAATTTTATTGCTAAAATTTCGCCAACAACGAGAAGTGGCTTATTCAATTAAAATTTAATACACATTTGATTATGATTTTTACACAGAAAAAACTAAATACTCATACTCACAAAAAAAGTGTGTGATCTATACGTTGGTATGTGTGTTTTTTGCAAATGTATTTTATACTGAAAATTTTCTATTTATGCATACAGTGTATGAAAATATAATATGATAATTGCGTCTAAAATAAAATAAGTATTTATATTCAATAAAAATATTTATTGAATCAATTAAATATTTGTTTAGAAACAAGTTAAATTAAATTCAAATCAAATCTTTAATTAGATATTTTAGGGTGATAATTTTTTAATTTTGCTCAACATTATATGACTTTATATTTCCTATATATATAAATTTGATTCTAAATCAATTGATTGGATTAAAAAACTATGTACTATAGTATATGTTGAGAACAAGATTTATGTTTTATTTACCTTTTATTTACTAGAACCTTTTTACTTTAAATTTGAACAACAAAAAATAAAACTTAAAACTTATTAACATTGAAAATAATATAAGAAATTTCAAAACAACTTATTTCTAAACTTCAGTTGATTGTGAAAACTATTTATTTTGAAGTTAGTAAATTAACAAAAATTCATATTTACTATCCAAAAATAGTTTCTTTTGTAACAGTATACCTTATCAAAAGGCCTTGAAAGGGTGTTGTTGTCATACCAAATGTATTTTTTGTATTTTATAACATTGATTTTAATGCATATAATTCTTATTTAGTTAAGCGATTTATTTAGATTTATGCACACAGAAAAATAAAGTGCCAACCGAATTTGAAAGTGTATTTTGTATGCTACAACTAAAAACTTCAGTTAGTATATCCATATTTAAAAGCGATTTCTAAATATTTTGGGTGCAGCAACAAAAATTCAATTGTATTAACTGAATTCTGTTCTGAAAACCGATATTAAGTAGTAACAACCGATTTTTGTCAAAGTAACCGAATTTTAGTTGGCAAATGGCAAAATTTTTCTCTGTGTGTATGAACAAATTGCTCATAGAAATTTGTGGTTTTCTTTCTATTGAAACATATGGACTACGCGAAAGTAATGTTTTTATTTTAATTTTTTTTTGCATAAATTAGTCCCTTTGTTGAAATCAGAGTTTGTGTTTAAAATAATTTTTATTTTGTTTTTAGAAATTTTCTATTTAAAAAAATTACTACAGTTTATTAAACTAAATTTAACTTTAAAATTACATTATCAGTTTAATGTTAATGTTCTAGAATAAATAAATAATCACATTTGAAAAACTAAAATTAAATTATTTAACTTAAGAGACTAATAAGGTAAATGAGAATTTAGAAAAATATTTTTGTAATGAATGTAAAATATGTACACTTAGGAAATTATGTTGGTAAAGACGACAGCAATTGTAGTCAAAAACAAATGCAATTTCATTTAAAGAAAGGACGACTTACATTTCATTAAATTCAACTAACATTGTCATTTGTTTTTTACTGTTCAAAAAATGACTAACAATTGTAGTAAAAATGAAACAAAATAAACAAATAAAATAACAAATAAAAAATAAACAAACATTTATTTTTTTAAATAACAAAAAACAACTGTAAAAAAATGAATGTAAAATCATAAAACAGTCATTTGATGTGGTTTGTTTTTTTAAATGAACCACAAGGCTAGTGACTTACATTTATATTAAAAATAAAGAAACTGTATTACAACCCAAACAACTACATATTTTTAAAGCAGAAGTTCCCGGAGTGTAGTGATTACTAATACATTAACATTTATAAAAAACAAACAAATACATAAATATTATAAAAAACAAAAACAATATTTTTAAGCGACAAAAGAAAAAAATTTCAAGCAAGTTTGCGAATTTGAGCAATTATTTAATTGATTCAATTAGTTTTTAATTGACAGCTTTTAAATTTAAAATTTTCAACAAATCAATTTAATTGAAAAAAATTGGGAAATATTTTTTTCTATGTAGATTTCCGATACCTATATGATTTCGAAATTCGCATTTCATAGTAATCATCTTTTATGTTAAAAAAATCACCTTTTTCTGAAATTAAAAAAAAAAAAAAATAAACAGATGTGTTTAACAGGATACCACGCTTACACGGTGCTACAATGAAAAAAACTTGGAAAACGACCTAGCGTGGGTTATAGGTCTTGTTGAGTACATTACAAATTGTGTCAAGCAATTTCAGAAACTCCCTCAAATTCAGAAGTTATTCTAAAAAAAAACCGTTTTCAGTGATGTTCGTCAACTGATCGACCTGTAACTCAGTCAGTTTTTGACCGATTTAAATTTTTTTAACGGGTTTTTAAAGAAAACTAATTAGACTTTAAAATTACGTGCATTTTTTTTTATACATTTGTAAGTTATAAATATTGTTTTTGTTAAGAATATCTACAAAAAAAAAGAAAATTATAAACTTTTTTGATTTTAGTAGCTTTTCATTGCTTATTTTAATATGAAAGCTTATAAAAATTTATATCAACTTATAAAGGAAATTTAGTTCTTAACAAAACATGGTTTTCATTTTTCAAATCGGATGAAAATTGTAAAAGTTATTCAACTTTTCATTAACACCTGTTTTTAAATATACATGTTAACTTAGGTTAAGCTATTTGTACAGTTTTTAATTTACGTTTGTAAGTCAAGTGGTTTACCAAAAGAAAAGTCTGCAATCCCAAAATTTTTACTTTAGAAAAAGTTTAGTAACTTTTGCAAATATAAACCGATTTTAAAAAATAATATTTCTTTTTTTTCTATATAAAATTGTCTTTAAAATACAGTGCAAAAAAATGTAGGTTTTCATAGAAAAAAATTAAATTAACTCTTGTAAATTTGAAAAATTAGGAAAAAAAAAATAAAAAAAATTAGAAACTTTTGATAAACACTTACCTAATTTCTTGGAATATATATTTTATGAATACATTTCATGAAAGCTTAATTCTTTGCCTTTCCAAAACTGCTTAAAATTTTGAAATCGGTCAAAAAATGTGTGAGTTAGAGGTACTAAAGTGCTACGACCTACCCTAAAACAGTTTTTTGGAAATAACTCAAAATTTTGAGTGTGTTTTAAAATTTTTAAAAACGGTTTTTTGTATGTCCTCACGTAGGCCTACAACCCCCACTAGGTCGGTTTTCAAGTTCTGACAAAAAGTGTTTTTTTGTAGCAGTGTGTTATCAATATTTTTTTTTGGCTATTTTAATATTAAAATATTTATTACAAAATGAGGATTAGATTTTGAAAACCTATGACAACAAATGGACAAAAATGGAATTTTTGGCCAACGATTTCAATTCTTGAGCCACAGTGGGAGGTAGGTTGGTCGGTCGGTCAAGTAACAACAATCATATATACAATATGACTACAACAAAAACATGCAACAATTCGAATAAGAAACAATTCCAATTTGACCGTCATCATTGTGCTCCTCATCAATTTCTGCATTAAAATGGTAAAATGTATGTATTAAGGTTTCAAAATTTTATTTGTCGTAGCGCCTATATAAGTGAGTGAGAAAATTTGCTATTAAACCATCCACTCAGTTTGGCCAGTCCAATCCAGTAAACCAACCAAGTTAACCCCACCATATTTAACAAGGTACTAAAACAACTGAAATATTATTTTCACAATAAGGACAACGAGGAGGTGAATGTGGAGGATGATGATGGCATGTACAATTTATTATTGTCGCATTTCTATGTATGTTGATGTTGCTGCTGTTGTTGTTGTTGGAAAATGATTAGCAAAATGTATGCTTTTATGTAAATTTTTATCAAGAATTTTGTCTCATTTGAATAGCGACACATACACATACTTCATTCACTTGTCCTCATTGTGATCGAAAACAAGTCATGATGTCTTAATCTATAGTTAAATTCTGGTCTGTATACCATTTATATAAACTAGGGACCGCCAAACTTGTATGGAGTAAAAAGATATTTGATTTTTGACCGGGCTACACTCTGGAATTATTTATTTGGGTGTAAAACTACGTCCCCCACAAAATTTGGAAAATCTTATAAAGGCTGTTTTTTTTTTATAGAGGTATAGAACTTTGAAATGAAATAAAACAAAGATGAATTTTTTAAAATTACGTGAAATTTACTTTATTCGAAAGATAATCTTCTAGCATTATTATTTAAATGTGACTTCTGGCATATGACCGCCATGGCTGGCTCGGACGTAGTCAATCTGGAGGTGTATTTTTCGATGACCGATTTCAGTATATTGGCAATAACGCGGCAAATGTTGTCCTCCAAGTGGTCAATCGTTTCGCGCTTATCGGAGTAGACTAACGACTGCACATATCCAAACAGAAAATAGTCCAGCGGCGTTAAATCGCACGATATTGGAGGCCAATTCACTGGTCCGAAACGTGAAACTATGCGGTTACCAAACGTTTCTTTCAATTAATCAATTGTGGTACGAACTGTGTGACATATTGCGCAGTCTTGTTAAAACCACAGCTCCTGCACATTATGGTTGACCAATTGATGAACGAAAAAGTCAGTAATCATGGCTCTATAGTGGTCACCATTGACTGTAACCTTCTGACCAGCACCGTTTTTAAAGAAGTATGGCCCAATGATTCCACCAGCCCATAAATCACACCAAACGCTCAGTTTTTCTGGATGTAACGGTGTCTCAACATACACTTGAGGATTATCATCACTCCAAATACTGCAGTTTTGTTTATTGACGTATCCATTTAACCAAAAGTGAGCTTCATTACTAAACAAAATTCGCTTATGAAAATTTGGAACAAAACCATGATTTCCAAAATAAATTTGAACAATTTGGAGGCGTTGTTCAAGCGTCAGTCTATTCATGTTGAAATGTCAAACCAATCTAAACATAAATCACTTGACAGCTGACAAAATGACCGCCAGTTAAAAAAGTGGTGCCAACTTAAAGTTTTATACATGTGTAAAAAACACAGTTTATCTGGAAGACGTACCGGAAACGGCCCTGAAGTTTGAAAAACGGATTGTAAGAAAAAAATATGACTTTTTGTACATGTTCTCAAAAATTTTGATATCTTAAAACGAATTTGAATTAAAAAAATTAAAAATTCGTCATTCGGAGTTAATTGTTATTGTTATTGTAATAAAGCAATAAAAACTTAAATCGGTAAAAAAAACAGCCGAGTTACTACAATTTCCACTGCCAACTGATGTGTTGCAGACAATTTAATCAAGAATTTCAAGAGCAAAATTCAAATTTTTTAATATTATCTATTCAGCAACATTTTTGCTTTCCATAATTTTCATAAAGCTCAGATAAGAAGTATTTTTCATATTGTGTTTTGCTAACTCGTTAAACTATTTCTAAGAGGGTTAACATTTTTAAACATTGTTTTAAAATCGACGTTTGAACTTTAGGGTTTTATTAGGCACACAATAATAATAAAAATCTGCAAATATTGTATGAATTCCTTTTGTGCTTTGGCTAGGGCAGCGATTCTATTTCAACGAATTCGAGAAAACAGCGATTTTTGCATTTTATGTGTGTTTTTTTTATGTGTTTTTTTTAAATACCATACAGTTTTGGTCGTAATTTGACAAACTTCAATTCTCTAAATAAGTGAAAACTGGACATACATTAAATTGTCCTGCTTAAGGGCAAAGGTCAAATTAAAAACAATATATGTATGTATATTTTTTGTTAACATATTAATATATATAAAAGATATTTCTGGGGGATATTGATGAAACTCCTCTGGAGTATATGTGAGCCCATGATGAAAAATATATATTTAATTATAAGGATAGACCCCAAAAGAACTTTAGTGTTAATGTTCTAGAAATAAATCAAAAATACCTATTATTTTTAGACCTAACGAAATAAAATCAAGTAAATTTATCCATATCCGCTCAAATAAAAATGTTTAATTATTAATTCCTAAAATTTGAATTTTGGCCATTTAGCAGGAGCAATTTAATGTATATCGATATTTCCCAAATTTAGAGGATTGAAGTCAAATTACGACCAAAAACTTAACAAAAAATTAACAAAAAAAAATCAAAGAAAAACTTTGCCTAAAAGCCAAATAAGTGCCTAAAATCGCTGATTTCTCGAAATCCGTTAAAATAAAATCGCTGCCCTAGCCAAAGTAAAAACTGAATTCCTTAAATTTTTGCAGGTTTTTATCCTTATTACATTTATAAAAAAACCATGAATTCTGAAACTTTGATTTTCTGAAATTTCTTTAAAAAAATTTTTTTTTTTGCCCAAAAGCCAAATAAGTGCCTAAAATCGCTGATTTCTCGAAATCCGCTGCAATCAAATTGCTGCCCTAGCCAAAGTACAAATGAATTCCTAAAATGTTTACAGGTTTTTATCCGTACTATGTTTCTAATAAAACCCTGGAAACCAAACTTTTATTTTCTGAAATTTTTTTTTAAAAAAAATTTTAAAACTTTAAAATTGGAGATTTGAAAATAGTGTTTAAATGTTTTTAGCAATTGTTCAAACCGAGTTTGAAGAACACAAAAACACTTCTGATCTTAGTTTCCAGGAAATTATAGAATACAAAATTTTTTTGTAGTAAATAAATTTAATAAATTTCGAGTTTTGGTCTTGAAGTTCTTGATTAAGTGGTCTGCAAAACATCAGTTCTCAGGGATAATTGTAAAAATTGGGTTTTTTTCGCCCCCATTTAAGTTTTTATTGCCTTAATACAAAGACAATTTACTTAGAATCACGATTATTTAATATTTTTAATTCTAATTCGATTTAAAATATCAAAATTTTTGAGAAAATGACCAAAAAGTTATATTTTCCCCTTGGAATCTGTTTTTCAAACTTTAAGGATTCATCATTACGAATACGTTTCGTAAACGGAGTGTAACTCCATACAATGTGTAAAAATAGTACCCACATACAATATGTTGTCTCTGCTTTACATACAAAACATATGGTGATGGATTTGCGGAACGTAAATTCTTTTGAACATAGAATTTACTTTCCGCAAGTCCACCATGTTTAGTAAGTAGGTACTAGTTTTACACATTGTATGGAGTTACGGTCCGTTTACACATTATATGGAGTAACAGTCCGCTCGAGTAATGAATCCTTTACGGACAATGCGGCACGTTTCCCCAATAACCGATTACCCAAATGTTTTAGAACACGTAGTTTTACCCCCAATTAAATATTTTAAAATTTTTTTTGGAGCCCTCTAATATACACAGACCATTTATATATACCTGCCACTACCATTTATTCTACGACCACAATAAGATCCTGTTTTTTTGTAGTTGTTGTTTTTGTGGCTCATCTTTATGTTGTTGCTTTTATTGCAATCATTAGTTTTGTTGTATGTTGGTCATTCATTGAATTGTTGTTTAAGAAGATTTTGGTATTGAATTCGATTGGTATGCAAATTTCGAATTAAGTTTAAATAAGTTTCTTCAATTTTAAACTTTATTTCTTAGGAATTGTTGGTTGTTTTATTATTGTTCTTGTTCTTGTTGCTGTTGATGTAGTTTACAATAAACTTATAACAAATTAATGCAAAAATGTCACATTATTTGGCAAACGTTGTAGTGAGTGCTATCTATACATATACAAATGCAATTCAATATTAAACATATGCCTCTAACTTCATACACACACACAGAGAGAAATTTCTTGGCCAAGTTTTACTTCATAAAGTAAATGAAAAATTTTTTAGACTTTATGAAAACGATTAATTATTTTTATGAAACTATTTTTAATGAAACTTTTTCATAAGGGGTATGAAATTTGTAATAAATAAACCGAAATCTTTAAGTCTATAACATTTTATGAAAAACTGTATTAAATTAATGAAAAGTTTCTATGGATGAGTTCCAGTGACACGTCTAAGATCTTATGCAAAAATTCATTGATATAATGCAGACAATTCTCTCAGTGCAAATTACAATTTAGTGTCCCCAACAATAGGACATTTGAAAAAGAGTCGTATGTGAAGATAAAGGAAGATTTTTTTTCTTTATTTTTAACTCTACATTAAGGCACTTCAAAATCGTATGAAGAAACTAGATGTAGTCCTATTTGTGCTCTTCACGGCTGGATCGCTGTGTATGGACAACACAAACATATGTTCCAAAATTCAGTGAAATCAAATGACGTTTTAATGTCGTAAAAAATTTTAATTTTTTCAAATATTTTGTATGGAAATTTGTATACAAATAAAAAAAAAAAAAATGCCTTATAACTACGCTCTTCAGGTCTTCTATATGAATTTTGAATCAAAATTTTATTACGGTTAAGATTTGGGAACAAACTTTTAATACATTTTTAATGGTTTTCCAGATATTTACGTTTTTGTGATTTTGAGAAAAAAAATATTATAATATTTTTTAAGAGCCATTGTGCACGAAAAAATAGTATGTTCTATTTTTAACGATCTTCCTTAAAGACTAAAATAAAAATGAATAAAAAAAATAATGCAATAGGTAGCATATCCTGGCGATTATTCATAACGTTATTCTGGCGACTTTTTAGAAAATGGATCAATTTATTAATTTAAATACGTTTTGGAAAATAGACTTCGTATAGATAACTTTTTTTTTGGCCGAGTGGAAGTCCTACGGACTAAAAGGTTTATAATATATAACGCCGAAGTGAAAAAATTTTCAAAAAATAAACTTATTTTTTCTTAATCCGCATTATCTCGAAAACTGCACTTTTGTATAAAAATCTGACTTTATAGTTGTAATTATCGCCAAAATATTTTTTAGATTTGATGTATCGTGTTCTATAGCATTCAATTTAATATTAATAATTTTTAAAAATTTTAAATTTTTATTAAGTCAGTCGAAACTATATCGCCATTTAGCGACCATAAGTTTCAAACATTTGTTTAGCATTTTTTTTCTTTTTTACACTTTAATATTTAGTCACATTGATTGGGGCATGAAGGTTGGAAAAACCCGATGTCTAGAGTTTTGAAGCACCCTACTCTTCATGTTAGAGTTCAATGTCATTTAGTTTGAAATTTATGGGTGTCATGGCACAATATAAATTGCACTTTCGAATGGAGTTGTTAAACAGACAGAATAATAAAAAGAAGAACAAATAAACTATACGAAAAACAAAGAATAAAAATATATGGCATTCAAATAAATGTTAACAAATGTATTTATTCCGAAAAATGTATTAGTTCAGTATATTACCAAAGTAATTTCAAGAAATTTTTAATCGAGATAAATAGTTTATTTCATTTTTGAAAAAAAAAAAAATACTGCATAAACTACAAAGTGGTGAATCCGTAGATTTTAATGAAACAAGGATATGTTGTTGAGGATAAAAAAATATTAGACACGTATTTTTTTTTTGGTGCGCGGGTAAAAAGAGGGACACAAATTAAAAAAAAATTGGATAAAAACATGTCTTAAATTTAAAAAAATCAAAGTATTTGAGAAAACTAAAATTTTGATACCCATATTGACTATGCTGTGGGTCAAGGGTGGCTCTTATTTGAAATTTTTATAATAATGGTCGTTCAAGAAAAGTGATGTTAAAGCTAAACGGTTACGAAAATTGAAAAAAAGCCAAGGCACTCTCCATAAAACAAAGAAAAAAAAAAATCAAATTTGTGCAAAAATTTTCTTTATTTCTCAACATAATCTCCTTTTAGCTCGATACACATTTCCCAGCGATATTCAATAGCTTCGATGCCCTGTTTATAGTAAGAACTGTCTAGCTCCCTTTAATAGCCATCAACCAGACTTCACCTAGCCACTGTTGGCAAATCTTATACCTCTGAGCCATTTTTTCAAGTTTGGAAAGGGAGCTAAAACTGGAGAAGAAAGTGTGTGATGAAGCAATTCCAACTTAAATTCATTGACTTTTGCCATCGCAATAGGCGAAGTGTGAACTGGTGCATTGTCTTGATGAAACAACACTTTATTTTTCGTCAAATGTGGCCTTTTTTTTCTTAATTTCATCACTTAAACGCTGCAATAAGTGAGCATAATACTTGCTGTTGCTTGTTTTTCCCTTTTTGAAGACAATTAATAAAAAACTATCCCACGCGCAATCCAAAAAACAGGAGCCATGACCTTGCCTTGGAACTGTCTTCGACTTCTTTGTACACGATTCTCCCATTTCAGTCCACTGTTTTGTCTGTGCCTTTGTTTAAGGTGTGAAGTGGTTTACCCATGTCTCATCCATGGTTACGAATCGATGCAAACACATGGCTTCATTGCGGTGAAACATCATCAAGCACTCTATTGAAACATCTTCTGTTTTTGTTCTATTGTGAGCAAACACGACACCCATCTTGCGCACAGTTTTCCCATCTCCAAATTTTCGTTCAATATGCGACGTATATCACTTTTTGAGATGCCTATCGTTTCAGCCAGGTCATGCACCTTCAGCCGACGATCATCTGATACCATTTTGCCCATTATTTTTTACCGTTTCTGGAGTGGACAACTCAATTTGTCGACAACTACTGTGTTCGCCTTGGCAGCTCGTACGGCCTCATTGAAACTCTTCCACCCAATATTTTATAGTCGTAAGCGAAGGAGCAGACTCCCCCAGAGTAGAATTTAGCTCGGCTTTAATATTGGGTGGACTGAGACAATTCAAATAAAAGTATTGAATTACATAATAAATTTAAAAAATTCAGTGACATCACTTATTATTGATGGCTCAAAAAAAAAAAAAAAAATACTAAGCAACGTGGCGCCTTGAAACTCAAAACATATGTTTTATAAAGCTGTCACTTTTCAATAGGAGATTTTTTTTAAAACTACTGACGCCATTTATACGTCAGGTTGGCTTATTTTGGACAGCACTCTATGGTAATTTGAACTTAAACCAACAACAACTTCCCTGCAAATGTGGTATTCAAAAAATAGTTTTTTAAATAACAAAAATGTTCGGACATGTTCTATATACAAGTGGATGGGTCTTTAAAATTCGTTTCACTTGATACCAATTTGCTCATAGTTTAATAACTTATGTAAGAAATATATTAAAAAACGTCAAATTGGGTAATTTTGCGCCTCTAAAAATACGTGTCTAATATTTTTTGTCTTTTACAATATGAATTATAATAACTTTTGAAAGCGTCAATTCAATAATAAAAATTTGGTGTCATTTTAAAGATTAAATCTTCTTTAAACAGCGTTGTTAAAAACTAAATAAAAAAGGATAAGGAAATTGAAAAAATATCATTAATTCGCGAATATCTCACAACACCCAAAATAAACGTTTTTGAAATTTATTTTTCAATTAACTCAAAGTACAAATTTCAAGTTGGGAATCAGAGGGGTTCAAAAATAAACGGAATTTTTCTGAAAGTATCTTGGATACGAGAAATTAAAATATTTTTGCCACCCATGGGAAAATCAATTCCCATGTTAAACATGTGACCACATGTAGTTAAACTTCGCACACACGTCCAATGTCCTTACAAAAGGACAATTAAAGTTAATTTTTTTAAAGAGTTTATATAAAATGAAAGATAATAATCTCCGCTATTCCACAAAATTATTCGTAGTAAAGTTTAATTAAGTTCGTCAAAAGAAATAATGCAGACTAAAACGAACATTTTAAAGACCTGACAAAAGTCTTGTGAAGTAGGAAAATTCTTAAAAATAAAAAAAAAAATGAAAATTTAAGTATAATTTTGTGATTTTTGATAAAATCTTTTTAAACTTAGAGTCTGAAACTTAAAATTAAAATCAGAGATGGGCACATGAGCAGATTTTTTCGTGATTCACGTGTGATGACTTATGAATCTGAATGAAACCCATTTTACTCACGTGAACGTAAGTCAATTAATCGTGAGTAAGAGCAAATTCTTCGTGAGTGAGTCAAATGTTGAAATTTTACCAAACATCTTTTTTTTTTTTATTAAACATTTCCTTACATTTTTTCTCCGATTTAATATATTTGGGGTTTCTTAATAAAAAAAACCGCAAAATCACATATTCAAAAACCTTCATAAATGTGATGGAAGCTTCATTGTTCTTTGTCCAATGAAACTGTTTCATAAATATTTTTGAAACTGTTTCATAAAAGTAATGCTAAGGTGGTGCGCTTTGGAATTCTACTCGTACCTGGATCTGACTTAATTATGATACCAAAGTGTCTCTTTTAGTTTTCGAGATATGGACTATTATCATAAACAAATATTTTCTATGAAATGACGAAGAATGCTTCATAAAATTTATGAAAAGTTTCATCATATTTATGAAAACTTCATAAATATGACAACAAATGAGCTTGAACTGGAATAATCTTGTTCACATCATAATTTATAACAATGATTTATTTATAGATTTTTGTCCAATGAATCTGTTTCATAAATATGAAGAAACTTTTCTCCCTACGTGTTCAAAAGTTTTGATCTAATGCTTGACATTCCATTAATTTGTGAGTAGAGTGTTAGATTTGTATGTGGTTTTAATTACAAGTGATTTCAAAATTCTCGGAATAAGTTTGATTTAAATCACCTTTTTAACATCTCATCAATAATCTTCGATTATATTCATGTTTTATAAATCAGCAGGTGCAACAAAAGTGAAAAGAAAATACATCCTCCTACAACAAGTCCTTGTAACTGTCATTTATAATTTCAGTTTTACTTCGTTGTTGTTGTTGTTATAGTCGTTGTTATTGTCTGTTAAACATGCATTTAATAACCATAAAACTACACTCACAAAATGTCAACTGGTTTTTAGTGACATGTTAATAATGATGAATTAATTTTTAAATTTGTTTTTATGATCATTAATGTTGATGTCTTTACGAGATAAAAAAAGGAACATACATTCAGCCAACATATACATATAATTACGAATGTAGTGGTTAAATATGAACATCGCTACACACTATATAGAGGTGTTATTAAAATTCCCACATCACTCATTTTCTTTATACTTTATTTTTGTTTTAACATTTTGCTATATATACCCTACACCACTCATTGGTATTATGCCAGTGCAGGCGTAATGAATTAAAACTATTGTTTTCAACTATCATGAATACATTTTCCTTAAATTTCCCAAACCTACGGGGAAAGGGACCAGTCCCGGGTGACACATGACACGTTCGGGATCGAACTTTTAATATGAAAGAGACATATATTCTTGATATGGTGTAGTCATTGGATGTGACGTATTTAACCATTTCAGACACCTTGTGATATATCCCATGGCAAACCGTAAAGGACATGTCACCTAGTCGATCAAATTGAAAAGATCACAAACATTGGATAAAATCGTCCAAAAATTACAAATTACTAATATATTTAAAAATCCCCAAAATTGCAAAAATCGCTAAACTTTTTAAAAAATCTGTAATATTACAAAATCGCCAAAATTTGCAAAAATTAAAAAATTGCAGTATTTAAAAATAACACAATTGAAGTTTTATTTCTAATTTTTTTTTTTAAACTTTGGAGTTTTTTTTTTCTTTAAATTTAAGCGAGTTTTTAAATATTGTAAATTTTTTTAAATTTTGGTGATTTTTTAAATTTGGGTTTTTTTAATGTTTGTTAAATATCGACTCACTCAGACTCAACGACGTGTTCATGTTCAGTTTCCCAAAAACAAACCTTACCATTGGTTTTTTTTGTACCCACTTAAGCCAGTTTAGTGATATGTACTCGATTGACCAGATTAGGGACCGTTATTTTAGTATATTTGCCACCGCCTACTGCATAGCAATGTTAAATTTTACTAGACCTAGGATAATTCACCTTTTAACCAGTCACGAGGTATGTTGTATATTGACCATCGTCTTAATATTCCAAGTAAAATCTAATTAATTAAAATAAATTTTAGCACGAATATGAGTCATTCCATGTCAAACCAAACGTCTGCCATATTTCTAAGCAAACAAATATTGTGATGTTAAAAAATCATTCGGTTTGACTCATATGTGTTTTAATTCATCTATTCTGCACTTTTATCACAATTTAATTCAGATCCAGCAAAACCACACATTACCAAATAATGGGTAAATTAATGTGTCGCCATAGGGCTTCGCGCATTACAATACACCTTACTTCACTGATGAATTTTACAGCCGAAGGGCCTAAAAGTAATAGGTGGTCTCGTTACCTAGTGGGGGGTAAAGTAACTGGTTACTTACAAGATTATTGGGGTCGGAAAAGTAAAGAAATAACGTACCAGCAAAACCATGGTAATGACTACATATTATTTTATACATTTCTTTGTAATGAGTAATTACTTTAAGAAATCAAATAATGGGTAACCGATAAGAAACTTATAATGTATCATACAAAAAATAATTAGTGAACTATAATTGGCTATCTATCTTATTACTTCCAGCCAAAATGTAATGATACAACAAATTTTAGAAAATTTATTTTTAGTCTCATCATAATTGGTATTTTTTAAGCTAAAGGGTAAGGTGTTAGTTTTGGAATATCTTGAACGAATTTACATTGCAAAAAAATTCACTTATGTTTTAATGCATCCGTGGCTCATTGTATAGAGAAGACGCCTGTTAATCATATTATTTTCCCCGGTTAAAAATCAACATATATGCATCCGTTTATAAACACGTATAAACTCATTCATGCTCATATATAATGTGATTCGAGTTCGCACACATGCCCATATACCACCATATAGGATTCATATGTGTTCATATGTTCATATGTGATCATATGTATGAATATTACCCCAATTTTCGTTAATTTGCACATATGACCATGTATGAAAATGTATGAAAATGTATAGGCATATATGATTATATATGTAAATATTAAATACATTTTCGCTAATTCGTTTGAATTCCCCTGTTAAAAATCAATCTATATATACACATCCGTTTATGAACACGTATGAACTCAAATTTAACAACATATTCAATTGAAACAACTTTACAAAATAACTTTTTAAATAACTGTTGAACTTTTATGCAACAGCTCTTATGATTGTATAGGTAACCCATTATAATTCATATCTAGGTTATGCTGCCAGTAATGCATAACTCATTACTTTTGGAAAACCTCATATAAAACAAGTTAGAATTATAATACAAAGGCAATACGCCCAAATCTCCGAGTTTGGATTACTAGACTCATTATTTGGTAAGGTCTGATTTTGTTAGGATGGTCACACTAAGACTCGAAACTGGGGTCTGTGGTTCTTAGGCGAGAACTCTACCAAATAAACTATTTTTACCTTACCCTCATAATTACAAAACGTTATAAAGTAATGCGCGTATAAATAGATTTTCAAAAATATATTTTAGTTATTACTTTACATATATATATTATTCATTATGTAATTTAAGATCGGTAAGTTATTATTTTATGTTTTGAAATAATTTAGAAGGTAATGATGTATCACCACAATGCAACCCATGAGTGTTCAATTTTTGGTAACTCATTACTTTATGTTTCAAAATAATGTTGAAGGTAAGGAGTATGCATTACAAAGTAATGTATTATGTAACCCATTATCGGTAACTCATTCCTTTTTGTTGAAAAATATTGATACAGGTCAGGAGTATACATTACAAGGTAATACATTACTTTAGCACACCCATTACCAAAGTTTTCCTGGCGAGTTGTTTCATCTGACAAGATTTATTAGATCACTATTTAGTGTAGTATCACATATTATAGCGTATAACATGGTCGAACTTCACCGATCAAAATGTTCTTCATGGTGTGATTTTTATAAATGTCAACTGCATACATGTAGCATTTGTTGTAGATGCATAGCTATTCAAACACTTATTAGCCTTTTGGGTGAGTTGAGTGGAGTGTCAGTCTGTCTCTTCATACCAGCATCTTTTGTTTTCTCTATGATAATTGATGTTTTTTTAAATATATTTATTTCATATGAATATTTTTTAATTGATTTTTCATCATTGTTTTTAATTTAACAATAGACAATGGTTTTAACATAAATGGATTTTGCAAAAATAATTTTTGCAATTGAAACATTTATTTTACTTAAACAGATTTAAAATGTTGTACATTTTATAATTGTATAAAGTAAATATGATTACCACACAGAGAGAATTTTCTTAAATGAGTTTTAATGAAATTTTTCACTAAACTAATGAAATTTTGTTTCACAAAGTCAATGAAAAATGTCTTCAACTTTATGAAAAAGCTTCAAAAATTTTATGAAAAAATTTCCTTAGCGTTTGAAATTTTGAATAAACAATATGAAATATTTCATAAAATTTTATGAAAGACTGAATGTATTCAATAAAAAGTTTTAGTGTCACAAAAATGGCATGCATTTACAAAAAATAACAGTTTATGTAAAGTTTTTTTTGTTTATTAAACTTTTAATAAAAAACAAAAATGAAGTAATTTACAATTAAAGTGGTATATGTAGTGTTATAGTGTTATCGTAGTAAATAAATAAAGTGCCAACCGAATCGAAAACTGTATTTTAATGGTAACAACTTATAAATTCAGTTAGTACAACGATATTTACATTAGATTTCAGAATATGTTTGGTGTTGGTGTAGCGAATTAATTTTATGGACCCTTTTAGGAATTTCCATACAAAATTTTTTTATGAAAAATGGGTTGCAATTTTTAGAAACGCATAGGGTAATTTTTTAAATCACAACGCCTCACTTCGCCTAATTTTTTGTAATTTTGAATTTTGTAAAACACGGCGATGAACTCGGTAATTGTCCGAGTTGGCTTATGTAGTTTTCAAACAAAATTGTATGAAAAATGGAATTTTCTAAATCACCTGAGGGTTATTTCATTCATGAATGAATATGAATAAAAATGCATTTAAACACAAAAAACTTTAATAAAAACCCAAATTAATAACTTAACGATAATTATAACTCCGGCAGAATAAAAACACTGATAACATCACATAATTTTCATTTCATTTTTTTAAGTCAATGGAACATACAAAATTCCTTATAGACTAGATTTAAAAAACAACAAATATATAAATTAATATACATATAAGTATCTATAAATAAAAATATTAACAATTTGCAAATTCAAAAATTCAAAAAGCAACAATTTGATGGTTTCTTTAGAAGTGCAAAATTCAATTGCTTTTTTTTTTTTGATTTTTATTGAACGCAATCTCATTAATAAAATGTATATCACGACACGCACGATTTAAAGTACTGTTTGAACATTGTTTTATTTTTATTGTTTAAAATAACTTAAAAACACAATTAAACACATTTCCAATAAAATTAGATAGTTTAATTGGGGATTTTTGAATTTTATTCATCGTCTTCTTAGACAGTGTGCAATTAATACTATAATTAATATGCACATATTTTTCAATTGTTTGAGATAGGCGTGGTAGAGAAGATTAAGCATACTTTTCTAAAAATCATAACTACATTGTACATTTTTAATTGAATTAGACTGCGCAGTTTCTGGTAACTCAACCTTCATCAGTAATCCTTTTGACAATACTGTAATTATTTGTTATGGTTTTTTAGTTTCAATAATTTCCACTTCGAATATATTTATTTAATATTTTTTTTTTTGCTATTTGTTTGCATTTTTAAGGGTTGCCAATACTGAATTATAAATTATAAAATAGGCTACAATTTTTGTATTTTTTCATTAAGATGGCAACTCTAAAATGTAAATAATTGTAAATTGAAGTAATAACGTAAACACACAATCACAAAAACGTACACTTAGAATAATATGTAGGTAAAGACCACTGCAACTGAAATTTCACTTAAAGAAAGGACGACTTATGTTTTATTAAATTCAAATTCAGTCATATGTTTTTTAATGTTCAAAAAATGACTAACAATTGTAGTAAAAATGAACCACATGATAGTAAACAAACATTTATTTGTTTTTATTTTTTTAAATAACAAAAAAAACTGCTGTAAAAAAATTAATGTAAAATCATAAAACAGTCATTTTATGCGGTTTGTTTTTTTAAATGATCTACAAGGTTAGTAAAAAAATTTAATTTGTTCTACAAATGACTGACATTCACATTAAAAATAAAGAAACTGTATTACAACCCAAACAACTACATATTTTTAAAGCAGAAGTTTATAAAATAGAATTGTTGAATTCCCGCGTTAGGTGAGTGATGTGATGAACTATTGTTGCCCGACGTACTGTGTACTGTGTTTTATAAAAAGTACTGCTTTATGCATACACTTAGAATAAATACCATGATTGCAAAATGTAGTGAAAAACACTACACTTAAACAAAGCACGACTTACATTTCAGTAAATTGAACTAAGATTGCCATTTGTTTTTTAATGTTCAAAAAATTAACCACAATTGTTGTAAAAATGAACCACATATGCAGTAAAAAATAAACAAACTTTTACTTGTTTTATTTTTTTTTAAATAAAAAGAAACTACTTTATAAAATGAATGTAAAATCATAATACAGTAATTTGATGTGGTTTGTTTTTTTCAATGAAATGAAGAAATTTAATTTTTGACTACATATGTATGTAGTCAAAAATTAAATTTCTTCTTCAAATGACTGTTTTTTTCACTTAAAAGCAAAGATTACTGTATTACAACTCAAACAACTACAAATATTTATAGCAGAAGTTCCCTGAGTGTAGCACCTAATACTGTATGAAAAAGTACTGTTTTTCTGGTTGTGTACTAATTTTTGTGCTTATTTGTAATTTTCAATTTATATTTTTATAAAAATAAATTTTAGCACTATTTTTTTGCTACAAAATTACATCTGAATCCAGAGATAAGAAGTATAGAAAGTCCTTTAATTCGAATGGATTCGCAAAATTTATTTATATTGAAAAAGAGTCAATTTGATTTTTTTTTTGTTTTTATATACATCGAGATTATATTTATGTTATTTTCAATTTATAACGAGCTTTCAACCTGCGTATAATTACAAAAATAAAGCAAAGCAAACATATTAGCTAGGTTGTTACTAGTATTTCGATCTGGCTAAAGATCTCATCTGAACTCGAAGTTTTAGAAAAGCTAAAGCCTCCAAAAATAGGCAGAACTTTAACAAAAAAAACCTATTGAATTAAATCATAAAAAGAGTTATTAAATTACAATAAAATATTATATGGCTTTATTCAATATCACTTCGTTGATTTAAAGTGATTAGTAGGGCAATGAATTATATTTTTTATCAATTGTCTGAAACTGATATGGACCAAATATTTATTTAATGGATTCATTTTTATATTCCTTATATAGTCCTTAGTTATAGTCCTAATTATACACTCACAATATTTTTTCCGTAAAGACTACTGAATATACACATTAAATTTCATGAAAGCAGTTAAAAACAGGACTACCCAGGAAAAAATTACACATTCCAAAAAGAAGGTGATGCCCACACTTGCTTACATATCTCATTGCCAAATTTAGTAACTGCAATACCAAACTCATTCCAACGATAGAGTCAAAAAAGCAAGTAGTATTGTAATCAATTCTTTAAATTTAAACCAGAAAGCATGAACTCAATAACAAAGTAATTATTTATTTTAAAGAAAATAACAATGTTATTACCTTATATGTATAACTTTTTGTACTCAAGAAGTAATTATATACTTTTTCTTAATAAAAGGACGTTATTGGAAGTAGTTCCTCATTTTGAAAAAGAAGTTATACAATTTTAAAGAATTTATCTCATATATTTTTTCAAATTTGCAGGAAAATAATACTAAAAACAGAAATTGCATGTTGCCTAATTTTTTTTAAACTGTGGTTAAGTATAAATTAGGGAAGCGCACGTGAGCAGAAAATTGTGAGTGGAAGTTGAAATTACTGACGTTATCGTGAGTGAGTGTAAAAAAAAATTTCGAGGGTGATTGTGCGTGAGTCATATTTTTGTTTTTCAATTTTGAATTGTTCTTTTTTTTTTAAAAATTTATATTTTCGTGGTTTATAGCTCCAAAATTATGAAAAACCCATGTTACCATAACAATTCGATGTTTTACTTTTTAGGATTTTATTTCCGTATGAGTTTTGATCGTTATATTTGAGTGACCTAGGAGAATCACGTGTGAGTAAAAGTTGAATTCACTTATGGAACTACTTCTTTTTTTTTTTAGATGTAAGTACTTCTTATTTTTTCTAGGAAACTATTTATTTATTTTTTTTGTGTAAGTACTTCGTAGTTTTACAATGGAACTATTTTTTTATTAAAAAATGTATGTAGTTCTTAAAAATATAAAGTAAATGGTTCTTCGGTAAAAAAATAATCAATTCTAAAGAATCAATTATTTTAGTCTCACGCCCTGTTAAAAGAATCGAGTAGGTAATCTAGTAAGGAATGCGTTCTGCCCAATATGCTTGATTACAAACCCGCTTACCTTTTTGGAAATTTTTTGCTGGGGTACTTACTCTTCGTTTAAAATAATTTTTTTTTTTAGTTTATTTTAAACTTTTGATAAAATAATTGACAAAATCGATAAAAAATAATATATTGTTTTCGTTTATTTCAATGCTCAATATAATATAACAACTTTTTGTTTTAAATAGAAAATTTTAACTCAATATTTTAACTATTACGAAAAGTCCGTCTTTTGTTTATTGAATAACAGACAGAAGGTTAAAAAATATATTTCTTTGGTAATTTAACTGTTTATTCCATTGAAACAACTTTACTGATTACATTTTTAAATAACTGTTGAACTTTTATGGAAAAGTTCTTGTGAGTGTAGTCCCTAAGAAAAGCGTTATACGTCATTTATACTACAACCAAAAACTAGTTGTTTTTCAAAACTACTTGTGTTTAGTTTGACAATTCCTTGCACATTTTTAATCAAAAACTAATATTCTTTACAAACTACTAGTTTTTGGTTATAATATAAATGAGGTATTAGATTGCTTTCCAAATGAAAAAAAAAATGTCATTAATAATAAGTATTTGTTTTTGAATTTCTATATTAAAAAGTGTGTGATTTCTGCAACAAATATTGTTTTAACTGCATATTTTTATGTTCCTAGTACATATTTTTCGTTTTTTATCTGCACTTTCTAAGAGCATATTTTAGTTTTTTAAGTGCATGAAATTCCTTAATAATTTACTGATCGCATACATTTACATTTTTATGCGAACGGATAAAAACAGAATTATGTTTTTAAGCTGTGAGTATAGAGAGAGTTGAACACAATTCTACGAGACAATTTGCAGCTTAACTTCTAATGGAAAGTGTAACTTAAATTTAACTTTTGATTATAAGCTAATTTTAAGAATCGGGGTAATTGGAATAGATGTGAAGCACTAATTTTGACTGACCGATAATTCATAAATTTCAGAAACTCTCAGAGCTGTGTTTAATGTGCCAAATTTATTAGAAATATGTATGCAATTTTTGTGTTTGATTATTTCTGATATTTTATATGTCCGCTTTTGTTGTGAATTCAAGAACTTCGTGTAGTATTAAATTGCACTCAAATTGTACTTTGGGAAAAATATTTTAAAACAACTTTAAATTGTTTTTAGCGCACTACTCCACTTTAAAGTTCTGAACATGTGCAATAATGAATTTAGTAAATCGAACTTTTTTTTTAAATATTTTTTCCATAGTAGGTTTTAAATTGTAAAATCTTTTTGCCTAATTTTGCAAAACAAAAAACTAATTTTATTTTCATGAGATAACTAACTATAAGTACTTGCTGATGGCGTCCTGCGGGCCGCTGTTTTGGATCCTCTATTTTGAATTTTTAAATTCCGATTACAGATTCTTGACCAGAAGCAGTATAAACCCTCCAGAATAAATACTTTTTAGACCTGTATTCTCCATATTCTAGTTTTGAACACTACCGACTTTTTGTTTGTAGATATATTTTTATTTTGACTTCAGATTCTTGTTAGGGTTCCCTTAACTAAAAGAAAAAGGTTTACAGTTATGCCCCCGAAATCATCATTAAATCATTTAAACTTCTCAGCCCATTTGTACCACTTAAACATTCGAATATGCTTTACTTGGTTTTGTTCTTATCATTAAATTAAGCTACATGCCAAATTTCGAGATTATAGCTTTCTTAGTTTACGAGATACACCAAAAGCCCCTTTTTCGGAGATAAAGGCTCATTAAACAAATTGAATTTTCTTAAAAAATATCGCGACTATATAGCCCATATGAACAGTTTATCCATATAATGCTTTTTTCAATGACCAATATCCTATTGAGCAAATTTAAACAAAAAAAAATAAAAATGTAAACGTATCGACATATCCCAGGACTGGTTAAACTTGGACCTATTGTAGAACTATTTTATATATCTTCATTTTTTAAGTTTTGTATTTACGGCAGCACTGCACATTTTTATGTTGTTGTATTGTCTGTTTTGTTTTTCGTTTGAATTAACGCATCCCCACATAAAGGATTACTTTGCTTGTTTGCCAGCAACTATGCCCAAGCAGAATTGGCTGCGGCGATAGAGCGCTTGCTTTGTAGTAAGTAGCAGGTTGTGAGATAGAGCCCCGCCGACGGTAATTCATAAAAAACTTTTTTAAATTGAAATTTTTTTTTGTTTTATTAATTTAAAAATCTATTATTTTACATATCACCTAACACGCACCAGATGCCCGAAATGTGCAAATACGTCACCTGCAATGACAACGCCATGTTAAAGTGATTTGTCCCTCTCATTTAAAAAGTTCGATACCGGACGTGTTACCGCCACCTTAGGATATATCCTGCGTGCCGTCCGGGATATGTCCCTGTGCCCGTAGAGTAACTGTACTACAAAAAATTTTGTGCGTAGCATTAAAGAATTTTTTCATTGGAATGTCAACAGAAAACAAATTAGTTGAATCAATCAAACATTTTTAATTTGTTTATAGGTCTTAGCAGATCTTTTATAAACCCTGTTGAAAATTTGACCGGTCACATGGACCGACTTATGTGGTTGTATAAGGAGGTGGTAAATTGCACTCTGAGCCAAGAGTTGGCACAAAAGAACGTGTCACAGAACTAACGAAAAATAACCAGTGACAGAACTGACACTCAAAAGAACCTGTAATAGAACGGGCGAGAAACAATCAAATTGTTATTCCTTTTTACCACTATTACAATCAGTTAACAAAATATGTTTGTAGTAGTGATAGTATTATATTATTTTTATTTAATTAATATTATTATCATTAAATGTTTTTGTTTTTTTTTCCACTTTTTACGCGCTTAATTAAACAATTAAATTTAATTACGGTTAATATGGTTCTAATTGCAGTATTTCCTCCTGCCATTACACTTCTGTAACAACATGATGATAATAATGAGGAAAACTACACCACACACACAAAAACAACTACAGTGCGTGTCAATAACTTGTTTTTTTTTTGCAAAGTCGGTAGAAAGGGCGTTATTGCTGCAGAGAACAATCAAAGTTTTACACTAACTATTTAATGAGTGCCACAATAAGAACGTGTATTAAAACTGTATGTATACAATGGAAAACAAATACACCATCACAAATTTTTCCCCAATTTTCAGTAAATAATGTCGTCTTAATGACTTGGCCGTCTAGCGCAAAATTGAAAACAACAACAACGGCAGCAATCATGCCGTTTGGGTCATTTGTAAATTATTAAAAGTTTGCAAAATAACAAACGACAGGCTGCCTGCCTGCCAGCCATCTAAAGCCAACGAAAAACTCGTTATAATTTTTATTTAAACCAAACAATACACATACACGTGCCTTTGTGTTGTAAAAGTGCAAAAAAGTAGGAAAACGACACCAAGTAATAAGGGGGGGACATACAATTGAACGGAAATAAAAATTACTGAAAATAAAGTTCAACATTTATAGTTCCACACTAATGTACAACATACATATATATATATATATATATGATATGATACTATACACAAAAACACACACACACATACACTCCCAAACTTGTAAAATAACATTTCACATCAAAGGATATATTTTCCTTTTCCCCAGTTTTATTAAAAAATCAATATTTATTTATTAACAAAAGTATTCCCCTGATATACAATGTCTTTCAGACATGCTCAGTTTAGTGTGGGGAATTTTCCTAAATCAACAAATACATATTTGTTGAAATTTTCAAAAAGTCAACATGCGCTTTAATGATCCTTGAAACTATAAGAGTAAAAAGGACAACTAAATGCTGAAATTTTTTCCAAAATCAAGTAAAATTGTTTATTTAAATGCAACTAGAAAAAAAATATCCTGTATATATAAAACCTTAAAAATGGCGTCTGATTTTTTTACAACTTAAGCTCCAATGAAACCATATAAAAACCAAATAACAGCAACAACCATCAACTTCCTCCACTCTTCCCTGCTAGTCCACAAATTGTAAATCTTTTATGTTGTTGTGCAAAAACGGTTGCTGCTGCTGCTGCTGAGACTGCTGCTGTTGTTTGGCAATGCCTGCACTGCATTCACAGTAACCATACCAATATGTCCAATTGTGGAAAATAATTATAATGTAACAAATTTCCACTCACTTATAAAAATGATGGCGATGATGTTGTTGCTGTTGTTGTTGTTGCTATTACTGCTATTGTTGTTTTGTGTTTGTGCAAGTGTGTGTGTATGTATGTGTGTAGTTATCCTTAAAATGGGTTAAATGAAATAAAAATTATAGGTTCTACAAACTGCTTATACTACATAGTATTTTAATACACTCATAGAAATAAATTAGTAACACAAATAAAAAATATTCTAAAAATTTGTTAAAAAGTGTCCTGCTAAAAAAAAAACTGATAAAATCAGCAGTTTTACTAAATAAAAGACCGATTAAAAAAAATTGATATGATGCCTCATATAATCATACGTAATATAATATGTGTCTTTATACAGTTTATCCGAGATATATAATTATGTAAGTTTGCATTAGTTTAGTTATAACCCGGATAAAAATAGTTATATCTAGTCATATATAATATGATTAGGTCATATCTGACTTTAACTGAAGTCACATTACGGCTAATATCATTATATACAAATACATCTGATAATTTTTTTGAGCAAATTTTGTATATGGTACACTCAATGAACTTCTGCTGTGAATATTTGTAGTTGTTTAAGTTGTAATACTGTAATCTTTGTTTTTAAGTGATAAACCAGTCATCTGTAGAATAAATTTTAATTTTGACTACATATGTTATTCATTTAAAAAAACAAACCACATGAAATTACTGTATTATAATTTTACATTAATTTTATACCGTAGTTTTTTTTATTTAAAAAATAAAACAAATAATTGTTTGTTGAATTTTTACTGCATATGTGGTTCATTTTTACTACAATTGTGGTTCATTTGTTGAACATTAAAAAACAAATAACAATGTTAGTTGAATTTACTGAAATGTAAGTCTTACTTTCTTTAAGTGAAATTTCATTTGTTTTTAACTATATTTGGAGTGGTCTTTACTTACACATTATTCTAAGTAACCTTGATATTATTATATGTCTTCAAATCTTACTCCATGTATAAATACATAAGCCATACAATAATAATCATAATATATGTAGTGATCGATATGATTATAAATTGTCCCTTGCTAAGTCTCATATAACTATACTGAAAACAGTATCCTTATAATTTTATATAGCATTAAATATAATCCCATACATATTTTGATAAAGTTCAATATAAAATTATCTGCAAGTTAAGACTTTATTACACACATATAACCATATTAATTTTAAAACGAAATCATTTGCAAGTGATTTATTTTATATAATTTCAAATAAAAAAATGTTTACATCTTACAAGACAATACCATCTTAATTATATATTTTTGAAACACTTAATTTTTTCTTGATAATTTTAATATTTCGTTGTTTCATTTAAAACAATTTTCGTCTTTGAAATTGTTGATTTCTATAAATTTTAATTTTGAACCTTAATGCTTTTAAGAATAATTTCAAGTTACAAAAAGCATACCTACTATCGGATAAAATTGTATAAAACCAGATATATTTATATCTAAATAGATATATATTAATGTCCCGGGTATGGGACATGTGGATGAGCCATTTTTCTTATCAATTTGTATGTGCTTATATATGGGAACTTATCAAATGATATATAATTTTATTAGACTTATTAACACTTTTACCCGGCTATCAGATTAAATTATAAATTGCGAATAATTGCGCGATATAACTTCATCAGCATCTACATAATAGTATAAAACATATCTAAACTAGTACAAACATATACAACATCAGTTATAGTTGTATCCAGTTTCTGTATTAAGAACTTCATTGAAAATACCTGCAAATACGGATTGCTTCAATGTTATTAATCTCTTCAGACCGTAGTCAATTGCAAAAAGTTCATGACTTTATAACTTGTACACAAATTTGTAGAAAACTCCACTTGGAAATTTAATTTTATTCATAAAATTCTCTTGAAATTAACTTAAAAAAATAAGTTGTTTGAGAAAAGAAAATTCAAAAAAAAAAAGATTAACAAAGATTTTTTTCATATTTTGTAAGTTACAGCATTGAATAACAAACACGGAAAAAATATACATTAAAAAAATTTAAAGCTACAGAAAATATTCTGGCGCTTCAAATGAAATATTGAATGACGCTCCTCGACGAGGACAATAAATTTTCATTGAGTTGATGATTGAGTGATGTAACCTAACAAAATTTTAAGAAAATTATCCCCTCAAAATTCCCTTGGGCAAGAAGGAATGCGGATAGGCACCAGCTTACAATAAACTATTTTTCAAAATTTGTTAAATAAGTTTGAGGATTTTAGCACATTTAATTAATATAAAGGCAACTAAAGTTTTTTTTTTCCAACAGAAATTAATAATTTTCCAAAATAAGTTGATTTTAGGGACAATACATCTTGTTGTGTATAAGACGTAGAAATTTAATAACCAGAAAGAAATCAATTTGCGTATTCAAAAGACCAAAAGAAGGGGAAGTTTCTTAAATCAACTTAATTTGTTCAAATATCAAAAGTCACCTATATAATTATACACATAATGAGATAGGAAAATGTTCAAGTGTTTTGATGTAATATATATTTATATCCAAATGAAGACTGACAAATTTTGCTAGTGTGACTCTGTGTAGGATAGCATACAATTAGATCAAAAATTTATTTGTGATTTTCTCAAATATGATATAGTATATAAATACATATTATTTTGTATATTCCAATGTCTGGGTATATATAACGTCATATTTAATTGGATTGGTTTTATCTAATTTTAAATGCAATATACAATTATATATTGATCAAGATGAGATAAGATGAAATTGAAATTTTTCGACAAAAATAATTTTATATACGAATTTATATAATTATGTCCGGTTAAATAGACTGGCAGACAAAACATATAAGTGTATGTAAAATAATGTATTATTATATACAAACGTTTTTAGTCTGGTAGTTTTCTTCCCATTATTTCAATACAAAAATAATGCGTCACCAATAAATACTTATTTTTATCATTATATTAAATGCAAAATAATGATAAAAAAAATTTTTGAAAATCTATTTTTAGAATCGTTATTTTTTCAAATCTAGTAAGTGCATATATAACTACTTATTTTAAATTTTTTGTTATCTAAAAAGTAATGACAATTTGTGCAAGTAAGTAATTTATGTTTTTGTATAGTATAACATTTCGAGATAGCTCAGATGGTAGAGCGGTTAACTGACAACCTGGATGTGTGGGTAAATTTTATTAAAAAACATTTTTTAAGCAAAACTATATTTAATAAAAAAATAGTTTTTTATTTAAAAAAATGTTTTTTTTAATAAAATTTACCCACACGGGATTAGAACATCCAGGTTGTCAGTTAACCTCTCTACCATCTGACCTCAAAATGTTATACTATACTAAAACATAAATTACTTACTTGCGCAAATTCTACTTTACGTTAAAATATTAATAATGTTGATAGATATTTTTCTTTGAGTGTACTTTCCGTTCATATCTGTGTGTTAACAAACCAAAAAGGGTTGCCATTCAATTTATTAAGGTTTATAAAAGACTTTAGTTAACCTCTGAAGGTGTTTTTTTTTTGTTGTGCTTTGTTATATTTTTTGTATATCCTTTTGCTGCAGAAGGAAAAAAATATAGATAATAAAGTTGTGATAAATTCATTTCAATTAATTTTGAACAAAGTGGAGAAATTAAAAATAAGTAACAATTGTAGGAGCTGGAAATTGAATTGAATTTATGTATTTACATTAGGGTTTTTGTCGCGGGACGGGATTCTCAGTAATCCCGCAATCCCGGGAATTTTGGGAGCGATTTCTCGAGATTACTTCCTTTAATTTATAGATTTTGTAGCAATTATTCATTATATGAGTTCTCAGCTTAAATTTTAGTTATACTTAGTCAGCAATTAACTGCTTTGAACTAATGTGTTGCTATTATTTTACTAATGTTTTACTAATTTATTTTTCTAAAAAAAATTGTACTGATAAGCACATTAAAAGTGTGGACGACAACCAGATTGAAAATTGTACGTAGCATGCAACGGATGTCGCGACATTTCAAGATGTAGTAGAGAAGAAGAAAATGATACTAAAAAGTAAAACTCTTGTAAGACAAATAAATAACTCAAAATGGAAGATTTTTGCATCTTTTTTTCATACATAAAATAAATTTGAGGATAAAGATAACTTAAATTTTGTGTTGTCACTGGCTTGTGAAAGTAATTGTCTATTAATTAAATTAAAGACAATATAAGGTATTTAAATTTAATAAAGATTAAATTTGTATTTGTAAACTAAATGGTTATAATGATTTTTAGTGTAATCGAATTGGCAATTTAAAATTGAAAACGAATATACGTTCATGTAGACAGACTAAGGCGAAAGATAAGGACACACATCTCACATTCCGTTTGTCTTCCTTTAAAAGATGCCATCATTTAGACAACCATTAGGGAAAGAAAATCAGAGAGCAAACCAAACCGACTTTTTTGTAATTTTGTCACTGTGTGTCATTCAAGCCTTAAATATATAATTGACATTAATTCAAGTAGGTTTTACTGTAAATTTACCAGTTGGGAGTCTTATTCAAAACTTATAAATCTTAATTAGAATATTCAAAATTTGAATGTTCTACTTATTTTTAACCCATTTTTTATCAACGTGTATTTAAAGACATATCAATAATATCAATATCAATTTAAGAGCCTATACGTTTTGATACGGAGGAGATATAACAACGCAGTAAAAAGGATATTAAAACTTGAAGTCTTGTCTACAAACGTGGTTTAAAATTTTTAAATTTGTAATTCCAGGATTGCCATATAATGATTTGGACAAAACCTATTTGTCGCTTTTTTTAAAGCCCTTTAAAAAAAAAAATATTTAAAAATATAAAAAAAGACCGGTGTAATAAACGCGATTTATTGATATAGATAAAAACATTTAAGAAAACTTTTAGATATAAAAAAATTGTTCATTTAACATGTACTTTTTGAAAAAAATTTTCCGTCTTTGTAAATATATAAGTATCAAGAAAAATAATTCTTTTTTGCTTTTACTATTAAAAATGTGATATTTGCTTTAAACCAAGAAGGAGCCTTTAAGTTTGAGCGATTAGAGTTGCTAAGTAACCGTTTTCAAAAACTCTCTTAAAATGTCAACATTTTTAAAAAAAATTTTAAAATAATCCGAACAATCAAAATTTTGTTCTATTTTTTCATAGACTTGTTAATAAATACAAATACAATTTTTACAAAAATTTTAACACTTTAAGGGCTTTCAAAGCGTCAAAATTTCAACTGATTAAATCACCACAAGAGGGCTCGATTAGGCTAAAAAATTTAACTAGAATACAAACCAACATATCTTCCTATCAACTTTTGTAAAAAAAATTCTCACGGAATCTATGCTTGCTAAAAATTGGGTTAAGATTTGTACAAAAATGATTGTAAGCTCGAAAACTCTAATGGTAACCCATACAAATTAAAAAAAAAAAAAAACCTATACGCAAATTGCTAACCTTCTCAATAAAGGAAAACTGTTTAACCAATAGTTATGCAGTGCTCTCACAGTCTGTTAACACCTTGTGACAGCAGATAGGAAACATGCCGTTTTTAAGGAAAATCAAAGCTAAATTGAAAAAAATTTTGCTCAAATCGTAACAAATATGTAGAAAACTATCACCAGCAATATTCAAACAATAAATTTATCAATTTAAAGTCGCTGAAAAATATTCATTTTCCTATTTGCAGCCACAAGTTATATATTTTTTCTCAGTATTTATATTTTTATATATATTTTAAATCAATGAAAACGAAAATTATTCAAGTTCGAGGCCACACTCTATATTTCTTTATTAGGATATTGTCCTAACAAATAATCTATAGAGTTTTTTTGTTTTCAAATTTATTATTTGACCCTTTCCGGAATATGTTAATAGATCTATTTCGGGAATTTTCTAGGTTACCATCGCCAGAACACGTTTTGAAAGAAATGACAATCCCATGCCAAACATCAAACATTCATATAAACTAGTTTATTCGCTACATGAGAAAAAAAAAACAGAAAACGTGTATTGAATATCCACCAGAGGACCTTGCACATAACAAACAAGTTTTCATTTTATTTTTGATCAATGGTGATAATGTTTTAGTTCGAGCTCATATATTAGTTCTCATGTAGTATATACACTAGTTATATGAATGTTTAATGTTTGGCATGGGATTTTTACGTCTTTCAAAACGTGTTCTGATGATGGGAACCTAGAAAATTCCCGAAATAGATCTATGAACACATTCCTGAAAGGGTCAAATAATAAATTTGAAAACAAAAAAACTCTATAGATTATTTGTTAGGACGATATCCTAATAAAGAAATATAGAGTATGGCCTCGAACTTGAATAATTTTCATTTTAATTGCACAATTAATGGTCGAAAAAAACATAATTTTTATTTTTAATAAAAATTATATCAAACTTATATTTTAAATTGTTTAATCAAAGTGTTTGATTTAGTTAGCAAATCCTTTTTTTTTATTATTATTTATTTATTTATAACACACATTCCAAAAGTTAATAACATTTATTTGGTTTGAACCGCGATATATATTATATATTTAACAGATTGCGTCTCCCTGATTTCAAATCTGTTTTCAAAAATTTTCCATCACGTCACAATTTTGATAAAAATTGAGTTTTTAACCATTTTTGAAGTTGTGTACACAACACATCCGACCAGCTTATGCATTTGTATTACAATGATAGATGTATTGAACTTTATTCTCTATAATAAGTTAACATACGTTTCAAAATTGTTTATTATTAGAGATAAAAATTTCATATTAAAAATACAACATAAAAACAATTTCCAAATATTACATTTTTAAAAGTAGCCTAGGCCATGCATCCGACCAGCTTTAATTTATTTTAAGGTCATTATATCCACTTTGAACTGACATTTTTTAATATCGGCCAAAACCGTTAAAATTATTACACAAACTTTTTTTAAATTGCACATCTTTAAAATTGTACAAAATTATAATTCATATCAAAAATGTATTTATAATTTTTTGTAGACAGCTTTTTATAAATGTAATATCTTTACACTATTTTGACAATCAGTTTTATATAATTTCACTGTGGTATCTTCAAGAGTAAAATGTATTCCAATTACTTAACCTTATTCTGAATCCTTAGAAAGCGTCAATCTTATGATAAAAGGCTTCAAACAGAGCCAAACAGCGATTATATCAGAATTGTGACGTGATGGAAAAATTTGGATACACCATTTGGAATCAGGGCATCAAAGAGTATATAAATCACATATCGGCGTTCAAACCGAGGAAACTTTTCGAGGTGTGTAATCACATAATTATACACAGAGAAATAAAGTGCCAACCGAATTCAAGAGTGTAGTTTAATGATTTAAATATATGAAATCAGTTAGAACAACAATATTTACGTTAGATTTCTGAATAATTTGGGGGTTCAACTAAAATTCAGTTGAATTACCCGTAAAAAGGCGTATTTTTCGGTTAAAAAAGCGTAAAAAAGCACACGGCACTTTTTTCATCGTTCCAACAAAATTTTCTGAAAATTTTTGTTAAGTTTTAGAATATAATAAATATAAAGAAAAAATTTTTTAGTAAACTTCTAATAACCACTGAAATTAAGTAATTGATAACGTTTCATATTGGAAAGTGTCAATGGTTAGTTTTGTAGGCTTTAAAATTTGTTTGACTACAATTTGGGAGTACATACTAAAGAAAAATGGGTAAAAAGCACTAAATGCACCAGCGAAATATTGCAAAAGCACTAACTTAGTGCTTTTTCACAATATATATATGGCATCAAAAGCAAAATTTTCGAGTTTTGGGTCATCAAAAAGCACCATAAATAGTGCTAAAAGCACCAAGTTGGCATCACTGCTGGCTACTATGGCTTTCGGCTCATTGCAGCGAAAACAGACCAGTGCCACTGGTGGGAATCGAACCCACGTCCACTGCACTGATAAGCTAGAACGCTTCCAACTAGCCTACCGGTGCACACGCAAGTCCGATAAATTCATTAAAATCTTATCGCTTGGAGAAAAAATTGTGAATACAACAGCAATACTTCTTGAAGATAAATAAAAGAGTGCACATATTGCCAAACTATCATCTTGAAGATATATCCGCGACATCATAGGACATTTATTACTGACAAACTGTAAGCTGAAAGATACATCTGTGGCATTTTAAGACATTTGTTATCACCAAATTAACATCTGCAAGATGTATCCGTGAAATTTTACGAAATTTCCCATTTATTATATTTTTATCATTGAATTAACCTCTGCATAATATCTATCTTAAAATTTTTATTTCCATACAAAATTTATGACAAAATTTATTTCAATACAAAATTTATGACAAAAATATAAAATTTTTCAATATTTTTCTCAAGTAAATCAAAAAAAATAATGAAAAAAAAGATCATTTCAAAATACTAATTGAGCAAATGAAAAACGTGCGATATTTGCTTTACTATGTGCTTAGAAATATCTTCCAAATGTTTGCGGGGTAAATACTAGTTCAACTTTTAACAGAATTTGCTGAATATTCAAACTAATACATATCAAATTATATTGTAATACAAAAAATAAAAACATATTATCGTTCACTCTATAGGCAGGATATCACTACCACATAATATCCTCGACGTTATTGTACGAAATAAAGTCTAAATATATTGCTCTTAATAACAACGCTAAAAGAGAAAAACCAGAGAATTGCTGGCATGTGGTAAATGAATATGTATGTAATGTATTGTACTGTATATACACCGATTCATTTCAACTTATGTATGTATGAATGTGGAAATATGTTGTAACAACAAAACAATTTAATTGTAAATTGGTAAAAGTTCAAAATGGCAAAGAAAACATTTACACTTGCAAATACATAAGCACATTGTGGTACCATCCATATAAAAAACATTCATTTTACACAAGATTCATTTTAAGAATACTAATAGGAGAGTTAAATATTGTAGAAGGACAGATGGATAGAGAAATATACGCTACCTACATACATACATACATACCAGCAGACAGACGAATAGTTAGACAGAAAGTTCTATGTAGTTAAATGTTAAATGAACAATGGTTGAAAAAATGTTGGCACTGGCAGGCAAACAAGGCAGAGGCAATCCAATTAAAAAGTACTTGAACTGTTAGAAATTGAAATTAAATTATGGGGCACCAGACACATACACACTAGGGTTATAACTTTATTTGGTTGCGAAAAAAAACTACAGGTCTCCACTTTATGGGCAATGTTACTGATACTGATACACTGTCAAGAACTTTTCCATAAAAATTCAACAGTTATTTAAAAAGTTAATTGGTAAAGTTGTTTCAATGTAATATACAGTTAAATTACCAAAGAAATATAATTTTTAACTATCTGTCTGTTCAATAAACAAAATAAACAAAAAAAAAAAGAGACTTTCGGTAATGGTTAAAATATTCAGTTAAAATTTCCTATTTAAAACAAAAAGTTGTTATATTATATTGAGTATTGAAATAAACGAAAACAATCTATTGTTTTTTGCGATTTGGTCAATTATTTTTTCAACAGTTTAAAATAAACTAAAAAATACAAACGAAAAGTTTAAAACCTTTTTTAACTGATTTTCAATTAATTTAATGTGTATATTCAGTAGTCTTTACGGAAAAAATATTGTTAGTGTACTAAATATCGTTTGTTTAAATCGATTCGAAGCAAAAACTTTCTGCACCGAAATTTTAAATTTTTATTTTAAATGTTACAATACAATGTTTATGTCTGTGTTGGAATGGCGGGAAAATATTTGTTATTGATGTAGTAGTAGTAGTAGTAATTTCTTTATTTACAATTAATTAAGTTTACAAATTCATTTATAAATTCTATATTAAATATTTATTGCAAATAAGAAAAACAAAGTAAGTAATGTTCGACTATGTATGTTTTTAACGTCTGTCGAAATTTTCCGGTGATTTTAAAGTTAATTATCAATAAGTATTTTTTTTGAATAAGTATTTGCGTTATTTGAAACGGTAGCCTATTATCCTGGTATTGAAAAATAACTCGAGTCGAGTACTGCATATGTAGTTCTAAGGTGTATACATGATTGTTTACTGCGGAAGTCTCCAGCATGAGAGCATAATTTGGAGTAAAATCTGGCAGCTTCAAAACTTTTTTCATAAAATATCTTTGAAGTATATATATTTCTTCAAAGTGGCCGTAACCCCATACTTGGGCTGCATATGCTTGTATAGACCTGCATACCGCTAAGAAAAGGTTCCACTTTTGTCTTAATTGTATTTCTCTGTTTGAAATAAAACTCTTCCAAGTGTAGTTTATATCTTTTTTTGCCTGGATATTTCTGCTTTCCACGTGTTTGGTAAATTTCATTTTGGGTGTAAGAATAACTCCAAGCTACGTATACTCATTGGTTCTTTTGATATTGTTTCCATTTAGCTGCCATTTTTCTTGTGCTTTAAGTCTGCCACCATTTCTAAATATAACGATTTCCGACTTATTTAAGTTGATTTCAAGATTCCATAAAGCGCAATAGTTTTCCAAATTTTGTATCATTTTTTGAAGTGTATCTATTTCATCAGCAAGGATGACGATATCATCCGCATACATAAGGAGTCGGATATTCATATTGCCTATTTGTAAACCTCCTTTAAGGCTCTCATGTAAGTCATTTATGTAAAGTGAAATAAAAGAGGCGATAACAAGCATCCTTGCTTCACACCTAAATTGGTTTGGAAGTACTCCGATAATTCTTCGTCATTCCATACCGCTGATTTTGTGTCTGTGTATATATCTTCCAGTATTTTAACAAATTTATATGAAATACCTATTGAGTATAATTTGTATATTAAAGACTTTCTTGCTACTTTATCAAATGCTGCCTTGAAATCTACAAAGAATGCATATACCTTTTTCTTTTCCGATAATTTTATATTAACAATACCAGCAAGGTTGTAAATATTGTCTGTTGTCGAATAGTTTTTTCGAAATCCAGCTTGAAATTCCGTTAGTATATGGTTTTCTTCAACCCATTCATATAACCTGTTATTTAGCATTCCCATCATAACGTTAGCTGTGGTATTCATGAAGGATATACCTCTGCAGTTTTTCGGCTCACCTTTCTTAAATATTGGAAGAAACAACTGATTTACAAAAAACCTCATCTATTTTTCCCTTATTATACATTTTGTTATATGCATTTAACATATGTTTTTGGAAGACATCAGTTGAATTTATAATAAACTCATATGTAATTCCATCCTCTCCAGGTGCTTTGTTTGTTTTCGCATTTTTTTAAACCAGTTTTAACTCATCCAGGGTAAAATTAGCGTCGAGTTTATCATCTTTAATGAGTATTGGTGCGTAAACGAACTCCTGAGATGTGTGTGGTGGGTTAAGCAGTTTATTAAAATAATTTTGAAAGTCTGAAGCAGATATCTAAGTACCAACTGTATGATTTTGACCACGTACTTCCCTCGCGAGCTTCCACCATTGTCTGCTGTCATTGATTTGGTTTATTTTGCATGATAACTGTAGATAATATTCATTTTTACTTTGCTTACATATTGTTTTATAAATATTCTGTTTTTTCAAGTATATTTTTTTGTCTTTTATATTTTTAGACGATCTGTACTTGTTTAAGCATTCCATAACGTTCAATCTGGCATTATTTCATTTATAATTGTACCACTTATTTTTTGGTTAAAATTTTCGGTATTTTGGGACCACTGCTGACGTCTCGATCAAGCTCACCAATTCTTTTATGCTAAAATCATAATTGTTGGGGTGTTGTAACAGTTTAGAATTCATGTTTGTTTGATATTTTAACTTTTCACTATTATACCATCGCAATTTCTGCAATAAACTTATAGTTTTGGTGTTGTTTCTATCCCAGGACAAGTTTATTGTTAGTTTTATTGGAAAATGATCCGACCATACTTTGTTGTCCACACAAAAGCTATTAACATATTGTAGATTTTCAAAATGAACTGCGCAGATATCGTTTACTGATTCACCCGCTGAACTTAGATATGTTAATGATCCCTCTTCATCACCCTCAGTTTGGCCATTCAGTACCATTAAATTTTCGTCTAAGCAGAATTTCATAAACTGTCTTCCCTTATTGTTGTCTATAACATCTTTTGATTTTCTCACATCTCTTCCTGTTTTAAACATTTGCATATGCAAATCATCAACATTTTGTTGTATACTTCCTATTCTGATGTTAAGATCACCAATAATTAACGGGTTTGTTATATTTTTCTCTTCAAAAAAGTTTTTAACTGTATTGAATTCTGTATCCCAGTTACTTCCTCTCAAATACATTGGTATTATTGTGATTTCTTTGTTCTTTATGCTTAGCTTAGCTAATTTCACATAGCCTTCATCAACAATGTCCATTTTAAAACCTGCGCTCCTCAATCTGTTATTTATTCCGTACAAACACCCGCCAATTGCCCTGCCAAATCTGCTATTCCTTGTTGCTGGTACAGAGTACAATGTAAATCCCTGAAAATATTTTCGTATATATTCAGCTTTTTCTTCAATTAAATGAGTTTCTATTAAAAAGAAAATATCAGCTTGTCTTATATAATTAAAAAACGGTAGATAAATAAGTTTATTTATTGATGTAGTATAAATACATAACAAAAAACTATGTAATTTTGAGTAAAATGTTTAATTTTTTAAAAAAAATTCAAAAAATACCTTTTTATCAAAACCATTGAATTTGGTGCTGAAACTCTTTTAATGACCGCTTCGCATGATCATGGCTATTAATATTTTTTACAACGCTTGCACGACGATGCTATGTAATTTTTAGTATTTTCAAAAAATGAAGAAGTTATAACCCTAATACACACACACATACTCATGCACATACATAATCACTTATTTATAGGGTGGTGGGTGTAATGAAGATTGTTTAGTGGGTGGTATTTTTTTTAAGGTGTTAAAAAGAGATGGCTATAACAAATTGTAATTTTATGCTTTTGAACATTACTTTTCAAATTGCTTGAGTTTTTTTTTCTATGAAAAGGACGAAATGGATGCTTTTGTTGAAGTTAAACATTTTACTAGAGATAGTAAGGAAATTTTCATAAAGCATTTTCTAGAGTTTTATAGGGAGTTTTTATAATTAACTTTTTTAGAATGCACTCGAAAATACAACGAGGAAATGGATTTTTTCAGACAACTCTTTGTGACAAAGAAAAATAAGTTTGGATAATGAAATATTGACTGTGGCAACTGAATTTCGGTAAGCCGAACAAAAATTCAGTAACTACAACCAACATATTTAGTAAAAGCCAACTAACCACTTATCCGTTTGCTGGGTGTAATTATTGATTTTTATTTGAAAATCTAAAAAATTTGCTGTAGATGCAGTAAGAATATTCAAAAAAAAATTTAGACCCCTTACGTTTCTTACCACATACTCTTAAATTGTTGATTGCTTCTGCTATTGTTGTTGTCGTTGTTGTAGTATCTGATGTTTGCAACACATTTTTCATGTAATTTATTTATACCACAATCAAATTAGAAAAAATCTTAATGGATCTAATTTGGCAAACAGGCATGCATTTGCAAGACAAGCCAACTAACAATTCAATGACTGAACATCCAGAATCTTAATGACTATTTTACTTCACACAAAATCACCATCATTACAATCCTCATCATCATCAGCAAGTAGTAGAACTCGGAGCAGAGAATAAAATTTTGAAAAAAAATAACTAAAAAAGCTTAAACTTTGTACAACAATAAGTACAATAACAATCAGTTTCATTCATTTTCCAGTTTTGGTATGCTTGATTTTGAAAATATAAAAAATACTGTTTAAAATCCATAGTATATAAGTGTATGGTGATACATGATGGCTAGCTAACAGTGGGTGCTAATAAAGAAACATTTCGCACACATAGTACAAAAGTGACTCAACTCAAAATTTTTGATTTTTAAGAAATCGAAAAAAAATATTTGCAACTTTATACAAATTGAAACATAAAGAAAGACATACCTGTTTTTTAGCAACAGTTAACAACAACAAAATACACTGATATTTTTTTTTATAGATAAACGAGTATATTGTACATAGTTTAAGCATATAAAACCGAAAAATTAAAATTTTGAGTTGAGTCACTTTTGAACTGGGTGTGCGATTTGTTCTAACAAGTTATTCGGAACTCAGAATTTAGAAACTATTCAGCATTCACTATTCTGATATTAAACACTTTTTATTTCGAAATTAAAAATATGCATCGTGTTTAACCCATTAATGCCTGACCCCCGATTCCATTGTCCAATATCGATGAAATTTCACACATTCTTTACTTAAGGCTTTGGAAGTTATTTGATATAATTTTCTTTTCGATTTTCCATACTTGGGACATATGAATTAACCATTGATATAAAATAATTCCTCTGTGGTTTTCTAATTAAATTATTTTGTTATGCTCTTTCATGTACAACTCTTCATTTTTACTTGAAAATAATCGATATTTCAAGCAAGGGTACTTCATAAAACTGTAAAATGCGTATTTAATGGTCATGTCATGAAATCATACCTGTAGCCCAAGTGAGTGTTCCTACCCAGCTACAAATTTTTTGCACTTTAAAGAAATTATTCAATTTCTGATCAATTTTCAATTCTTTAATAAAGAAATATAAAAATTAAAAATATTCATTGCGTATAAGTTATATGGAATTAACACAAATATTGATCATACGCAACCAATCAATATTATTTTTAAAACTTAACCAAATAGTAATCGATTTTTGTTTTATTTTCTAAACGGTAATCATTTGCTTTCGAATTTATAAAATTTAATGCATTCCTAATCGTGTTTAAGGTACATAAAATATGCATTAAAAATCGTAACTTATGTACTTAGAACTTTAAAATACCCGGCTAAAAATCAACATATATTCATCTATTCATGAATATGTATGAACTCATTCATGCTCATATATGAAGTTATTCGAGGTCGTATATGTCCATATACCACCATACAGGATACAGATGTATTCATAAGAGTTCATATGTGATCATATATATACTTGGGCGACGTCAATCATACACTTGTGAAATTTTTCTATAACATTTAAAATTACAGACCCACACTCACACTTATGGGCTTAAACGCTTCCTTGGAAAATTTTCAATTTTGTCAATACCAGACATGGGACATTATACCAATATTTGTGTATTTAATTACAGTACAATTACTTTTCTTATATCTAATTATGTACGTATAATTGGGTGTAATTGTAATTGAGTAATTGCCCTGTAATGAAATACACACATGTTGTTACTAATCCCCATGTTTGGTATTAAACTTTTTGCAAAATTTTCCAAGGAAGCGTTTAAACTCACAAGTGGGAGCGTAGGTTTGATATGGAAAATGTTCACAAATGTATGATTGTGAAATGTAATTGACGTCGCCCAAGTCTGATAAATATTACCTCAATTTTCGTTAATGTACAATTATGAACATTAGGGTGATAACTTTTTGCATTTTTTTCAAATATCAAATCTCCCCAGACAAAATCGTGTAGGGCATGGACAAATATTAAGAACTGCGTTTTTAGTTTTTCGTTATCGTTAAAAAAGGGTACGCACCAAACGCGTTAAAATTTCGAATCAAACAAAGTTAAAAAAAAAACTTTTTTTGATGCCTCAACGTCTGACCATCACATCTATATAATTAAGGCATGCTGATTTCAATAGTAAAGTCCATTTTCGAGTCAATGGAATAGTTTTCTTCCAAGTTTGCTTACTTACCATATTTAAAAAAATTGTTATTAAAAAAAATTTAAAAAATATATATTAAAGGCATTTTAGAAATCGCTATCGGTGCGTACGGTTTTTTTTACCAAATTGAACTGAAATAGTTTTATCATTAATACAATATTTGCCATTAGAAAACCCCTGGGGAGAATTTTGTCCAAAAAAAGTTATCACCCTAATGAACATATATGGAAATATTGAGTCGTGTATGATTATATATGTAATATGACCTAAATTTTCTTTAATGTACACAGATAAACATATATGACTCCTCATATGAACATTAGGCATGGGATAGTGATATATGGAGATTGTTATTAACAAGATTTGGATACGCTAGAACCCCCTATTTTTTGAGGTTCGTCAAAGTTGGGGGTAAAGTGAAAAAAATGGACGAAAAGCCACATAACTGTTCCAGAGTCGTCCCTAGAGGTGTAAAATGTATGACCGACCCCGCTTAACTTTCCTGCCCAATATTTCTCCCGAACTGACCTTACCCTTAAATTATATCTTATTAGATATAAATATATCTGATTTTATAAAATTTTTGTAACTTAATGTTAAGCTTAAAAGTATTTAAGTTTAAAATTTCTAGAAATCAACAATTTTAAAGACCAACATTTTTTAAATGAAACATCGAAATGATTAAAAATTATCAACAACAAATTTAGTGTTTCAAAAATATATAATTAAGATGGTATTGTCTTATAAAATGTATACATTTTTTTAATTAAAACTATATGAAACAAATCACTTGCAAATGGTTTCGTTATAAAATTAATATGGTTATTTGTGAAGACATATGTAATGAAGTCTTAACTTACAGATAACTTAATTTCATATTGAACTTTACCAAAATATGTATGGTATTATTAGTCTGTTTATGAACTATTTACCTGCTCATCAGCTAACAATAGCTAACAATCAGCTAAGAATAGCAAAAATAAATCTGATTTTTTATAGTGTGTGTAAAGAAAATAAATTTACAATGTTTTTAACCAAATTAATATCTTAATAAATTTTTTGCGGTTCGCGCTACATCATACATCGTTTCGGCAGTTCAGGTGTTATGAGTGAAAATGTGAAGGAACCTCTAAATGTTTCATACATATTTGTGTATTATACACTCAAAGAAAAAAATTTGTAAATATTTTTTCGGCGATTCAGACGTTATGAATGAAAATGTGAAGGAACCTCTAAATGTTCCATACATATTTGTGTATTATACAAAAAGAAAGAAAAAAAAATTTGTAAATATTTTTGCTAAAACTTTAAAAAATTAGCTAAAAATTGCGTTGGAGAAAAAACTGCTAAAACTAGCAAATTTTGTTTTTGCTAAATATTAGTAAGATAAGAATAGCAAAAATAAACCTGTTAACTTTAGAAATATTTAGTAATATTTAAGATAAATTTTAGTTATTTGAAAGTAACAAATAAATCTGCTAAAATCAGCTACAAATTTGCTAAATATTATAGATGAAAAAAAAATTTAAATTAAAAAAAAAAAATTTAGAATTTCTTTTTAATGCGAATAAAAATCTGTATTCTGAAATCAGTAATCTACAATTTTCTAGTAAAAATTTCTGTTGGTTTTAGCAAAATGTACAGTCATTTGCATTCTGGTAAATTTAAGGTAATTATAGCAAAAATGTTGCTGATACCACACACACAAACATCGTTGCCAAGTAATTAGGAGCATTTCAAAAATAAATAAATAAATAAATAAAGTTTATTCGCAAAAATGATGGGAAATTTTGTTTTTTCTAGTTTCTGGTTAATGTTTGAATAATTTATGTGAAAAAACGTTATTAGATGAAATGCTCACTATAACCTTAAAACGATTTTTACAGTTTTTGTTTGCTGTTTTTAGTCTACAAATATTCAGAAAAAGTTTTTGCAATTTTTAGCAGAGTAAATTGCTATTATCAATTAACTAAAATTTAACCCGATTATAACCAACATTTTGTACAGTCTACAGTTTTATTTTTTCTGTTCTTATTTTATTAATATTCTAATACTAACTTTTAGTAGCTTTTCTGCTATTTTTACAGATTTATTTCTATGAGTGTAGTACAATTTTATATTATAGTCTGGTGTATAAAATTGTGTGTCATATTTTTTCTCCGTTCAGAATGAGGTGAATAATATTTTAAATTCACCTTTAATTTATATTTCACCTCAAATTTTTTTTTTCACCACACAATTTCTTTCGTTTTCAAAAATTGGTAAAATATTTTGCTAAATTTCACAACATTTCTGTGTTGTTAATACAAAACTCAGTAATTTGTAAAATAAGAATAGCAACAAATGTAAATAATATAAAAAAAAAATGTACTAAAAATAAGTACAAATATAGTAAAGTCGATTTGAAAAGTTGTTCTAAAACTTTTTGTTTAGTGTACAGAGAGAAGGGCATTAGAAAAATTGGTAAAAACCAAATTCAACGCTTTTAATATATTTTCTAATTTTAAAAAGTCACTATGCCAATTTATATCACCCACTGTAATTAATATCCTCTATAATACAAAATTTCATTGCATTGTTTGTCGTTTGTTTATTATTTTGACTGTGTGTAGGCTGCTGCTACTGCTGCTGTTCGTTCATTCGATGTTGCTGTTGTTGCATTTATGTATAGTTGCAACTACAGCTGCACCATCAATTCTAAGTAGATGACACCGCACAGATAAATTTGTCCCACTAAATTGGCCAAAACATGAAATAATTGCGAATGTAATTAGTTATAGCCCCTAGGAAGAATCAAGTATGAGTGTGGTTGGTGATGGCGATAGTGTGCTATACCCACAGTCAACTGACAGTGCAACAACATTTTAAGAAATAAACCAAATAAATGTATAAGGGATTCAGTGAAATTTGTCGTTGTTCGTTTTAATTTTCTTAACTCAATGTTTGATTCACGCGTGACTACAAATGCTACTTAATTTCGCACAAAAGTGAATTGTCTTGTAACTGTTACAGTAAGTGCTGCTAGAAGCAGCAGCCCGACCAACAACAACAAAAAAATATACAAACAACATCATTATTTAACAAAAATGTTTTTGTTTAGAAGCAAAATAGGAAGAAGGAGGTCTATAATAAAACAGATACAATACAAATGAATTAAAATCAAACACCACAAACATAAAAAAACACGAAAAACGAAAAACACTATCGCCAACAACACCACCCATACCTTTAATAAAAATGCATACACTCATACAAATACAGAAATCTGCACAGTATGACCCAAAGCCGAGAGGACAATTTTCAGTGTTAATCAAGTTAGAAAAATAGTGCTTTCATAATATCCTTTGTACATTAAAAGGACATTGCAGCAATTACACAGTATGACAGTGAAAATATACTTTCAAAATAGCCTGGTGTAGGTTGTAGGCTTGTTCGTGTAAATCACTTTTCAATTTTCAGAATTTTTAATACACCCTCAAAAACTGAAGTTATCGATAAAAAAACAAAACCTTTTTTCAAGACACCACGTACTAAAATATTTTCAACTTTGTTAGTTTTCAATCGACTTTTAACTTTTGGACGTTTTTGAAAAGATTTATAATTAAGCTTTCCAAATATATAAATAAGTTTTTAATTTTAACAAGCCCATGCACAGTGGGAAAAAATGTCACTCTAGTACTTAAAAATTAATTACATCTAATCTACTGGTTCGCTGTTAATAAAATTTAAGGTAGATTACTCTGAAGGATCACGGCTTCCATAAAAATATCCTCAAGGTCATGGTAGAGAAACACAGGATGCACCACAGAACGCAAAAGTACCCCATTTTTGCAAAAAAAAAAATGTTTGAGGGCGTGTTACTTTTGTTTTCGTTGATGTTTTTCTATTTGTAATCTCGTATAGTGTATAAGGCAATGGTATATTAACATGGGCCTATATATTTCACCCTTGTAATCTTATTTAACCTCAAAGATACCCATATTTTCCGAAAAAGTACCTTTATTCCAAAAACTGATTTCTTATAAGTCGTTGGCAATAAAAGAGTTCGGTTTTGTTTTTGGCATATCTTGTATTAGAGGCATTTAATTATTGTAAGCGCATTTTATTACTATTCGTGGCACACAAAATGCACAAATATGTTAAAAAAATTTGTGTGGAAATGTGTGGCTCCATATTGTATGCATCTGAAACTACATTTATTTCATTAACAGGCAAAAAAAATTAATAGAATCTGACAGCACAGGATTTTATTGCGAATTGAAAAGTATTTAATATGATTTCCTGCAAATAAGTTACCCTTAACCCAACTAAATATCATTAGGACAGCATAAAATAAGTGTTTTTCAAAATAATTGTTTTTTTTTTTTTGAAAAGAGAAGCAACACTAAGGAAATTCATCCTATTAATTAATGTGTTGCTTTCTTTGGAAAGGGGATAGTGGAGAGATGAAAGGTGGTGAAAGGTGGTGAAATATGAAGGGCTTCGACATGGCAACACTGTAATTGCGCGAGTAGATAAGTCTTAGAACAGTTGTTGCTCGCCACCTGATGAAGAGTTGGCAAATTTATTGAAGCTTTTTGTTTCATAGCCCTGATTCATTATTTTACATCGGTGGGGTTAAGTGCTATGGGAACACCGAAGGTGGGCGCAGCGCTACATATAAGTGATAGAAAACTCATACATAATATTTTTCTAAATTGATATTGTCGTCACCGGGAATCGAACCCGGGACCATCTGTGTAACAGTCCAGCGTGCTAACGATAACACCACAACGCCCACATGCATGCCTAAAGTTCGGCTAACATATACACAAAAGGTTATTTATCTCATAAAAAAAATATTTGAAAATAAGTTTTACTTTTAAATTAAAAAAAAAAAACCAAAAGTTTATTTTTCGATCTTTTATCATGATGTGAGCAAGATTATTCAAGTTCAAGATCATTTGTTTTTTGTTAAACAAAAAACCGTGCAATGTTTATTTGTTAATTAAAAAATTTCTTCATCCGCTAATTTCAAGCAGACTTTGTCCACTAACAGGTCCTTTCATGTTTCATTCTGCGTTAATTAATAAATAAACACTGCGCGGTGTTTTGTTTACCAAAAAAGAAATGATATTGAACTTGAATAATCTTGTTCACACAAAAAAATAAAATTCATAATTTTTTATGAAAAAGTTCATATTTTCAAAGGTTCATACTATTCATGAAATTTACTTACTATTTATGAAATGTTCCTAGTTTCCCTAGCATTTATGAAAAGGTACATAAAATTCCCTGTATTATTGCAATTTATGCAAGTTTTCTTAAATATTAGGGTTTTGTATATTGGCAAATTTTTTAAGTACTTTTTCATAAATATTAAGTGTTTCTACATATATTTTAAGAACCTTGTCATAATTTACGAGACACAAACTTTCCCAGTATTTTTTATGAACTGTTCATAAATGTTATGAAAAAGTTCCCAAATTAATACATTGGCAAATTTTTCATATTTTTCATTTTTGTGTGTTCACATCATAATATTTGAAAATATTTTAGCTCAAAGTGTCGACAATTTTTAAAGTTTCCCCATTTACAAATACTTCAATTGTCGCTTAGTTTTAGTTTTTTGTGTGTATAAAGGCCGAGTTTTTGAGACGTCAGTTGAATTTTATTTAGTTAAACCGAAAATATAATTTTGGTCTTCATTGCTGTTAAACAAAATTTATAACTTTTTAAAACTAATCTATGCCTAGATCTGGCAGAAACTTTTAATCAGACTTAAGCTAAATGGACGTGTTTCCATTGTTATTGGATAATGAGAAAAATTTTACGATCAATATTTATTGGAAATCTTTAATTTAAAACAATCTGTCTGAGTTATGCGCATATGTTGCGGCAGGTAAAATAGCTTAACAGCTAACTTTCAAAACGATTCTTATTTGAAATTTTAGTCTTTTAAAATTTAATATAAAATGTATTCTTTTATTTCGTACTCTGTACTCCACATGGATCCATACATGATTAATATGTGTTCATAAATGATTCATATATGTTCATATGAGGTATCATATATATTCATGTGTGTGCATTAACGAAAATTGAGGTAATATTTACATATACAATCATACATGGTGATATGTATACATTATTGTGTCCCGACAAAGGTGTTGTTACGAATTTGCACTTAAATGATGCGTATTGAAGAACTGAATACGTAAAATATAACGAACATTTTTTTTGCAGTGTACTTTTTGGTTTCAACAAGAATTTTAACATGTCGAAAAAGGTTTCATTTAGTACACTCAGGGAACTTCTGCTTTAAAAATATGTAGTTGTTTGGGCTGTAATACAGTTTCTTTATTTTATTTTATTTAATGTAAATGTCAGTCATTTGAGAAAGTTTTGTTTACAAAGGGCAACAAGTCAAAATAGTAAATGAATATTGCTACCTGGGAGTAGTCCTAACTCCGCAACTTTCATTCGCAAAACATGTTAGTAAACGTAACATTCTAGCTAAAAGCAGTATTAATGCAACCTGGCAAAACTTTTTAAATAAATCCACAATCTCACTAGAATCAAAATGCCGTCTATTCCAATCTGTATGCAGATCTGTACAGTCGTATGGGGCCCAAGTTTGGGGATATAGTCAGTTTGAGGAAGTAGATAAACTACAAAGGTATTTCATCAAGAGAATATTAAGGCTGCCCCGATTTTATACCAAATTATGCATTATCGTTGGAAACAAATTCGGAAGACAATCATTTTTATACCCTCAATTACACCTTAACTATATTTTTAATACGATCTTTAAATACAGTGATGACAGACTACCACATAAACTTACGCTCATGATACTTAACAAACAAATATTTTGGACTAAGGAACTCAACGATTTAGGATCAGATTATAATATATCATTTGATTACGTAAACATGCCAAGACAAGAATGGATCAGAAGAGGATCGGCCTTGCTGCAAATTCTAAAATATAGAAGTTATTGTGAAATGAAAGGAAAAGCATTATCCAGTGAAACGCGTTTTTATAGACTTCTAAATCATGACATTGGTGGAGAATATATAAACCATAAATGGAACCAAAACGAAATATCTGTAATTTTCAAAACAAGGTGCGATATACTGCCTTTAAATGCAAATAATTATAGAAATGCAGATAACAAAACCTGTACCCTGTGTAATATGAGGGAAGATGAAACCCTGCAACATTTTATTTCAATATGCCCAATTTTTAAGGAATTTAGAATCAGACATTTTGGAAAAGCGATCATTGAAGAGAATGAGTTGATAAATATTTTAAATGGGAATTTTTGTGATGGTTGGAATAAACTTTTTTATTATGTTACCTAGTGCTTTAAAATATCGAAGTAATATACTAAATGAATTTATATAATTTTTAATTATTATATATGACAGACGACATAATTGTCATTGTCATTAATTAATGTTAATTTTATTTTATATTCAAACGTAAATGTATCCTATACTTAGTAATGATATGTAAAATTTTTAAAAAAATGCAAAATAAAATACTATCTAAAATACTAATGTCAGTCATTTGTAGAACAAGTTAAAATTTTTACTAACCTTGTAGTTCATTTAAAAAAACAATCCACATCAAATGACTGCTTTATGAATTTACATTAATTTTTTACAGTCGTTTTTTGATATTTAAAAAAATAAAAACAAATAAATGCTTGTTTATTTTTTACTAACATGTGGATCATTTTACTACAATTATGTTTAATTTTTTGAACATTAAAAAAAATATGGCAATGTTAGTTGAATTTACTGAAATGTAAGTTGTCATTTCTTTAAGTGAAATTTCATTTGTTTTTAACTACATTTGCAGTGGTCTTTACCTACATAGTATTCTAAGGGCCATTATTACAACTTGTCTTTAAAGTAATTGTTAGTAAAAGGTAACTTTAGCTAAAGTGAGGAAAAAAGTGAGGTATAATGTTTTTCGTTATTACAACTTCCCAATAAAATAAAATTAATATTTTTGATAATGTGGCAGCAACAAACTAAAAATCGATTATTGGTTTATGAATTGGTTTATAAAAATACGTAGTGGCATTTTATTTTTTAAATATATTTTAAATTTAATTTTTATTGTTTAATATACTCTCTGTATATGTTGTTAAAGTAAGTTTAAAAAAAAATTAAATTAAAATATATATTTTTAAGAAAAGCTAAGAAAAATACAGTACAAATATGAATTTTAAGCAAAAAATGCAATAAAAATATTAATTTAATGCAAAATAAGTAAAAATATGCTTTTAAAGTAAAATATGCATTTATAGCTGCATTTGCATGAACTTCCGGTAACTCATGATCACATATGAACTCTTATAAGCATATGTTAATCAAATATGGTGGCATATGAACATGTATGACCTCGATTGACCACATATATGAGCATGAATGAGTTAATACATGTTCATAAATGGATGCATACACATAAGATGATTTTTAACCGTGTAATTTTGATTTTAGTATTGGGCTCTTTGTTCAAATGTCACCGTAAATTTTAAAAAATTTTGAATGTTTTTTTTTTTTGCTAAACTAACAAATCAATTATGAGGATAAGTGCATCTGAACAATTTCGCAAAGTGTTTATTCTCTATACAGATAGATGGCTTTTCTAAAATTAAAGATTTAGCAATTGGCATCAAATATTTGGAGCAGATTATGTACATGTGTATTAACATAGATTGCCACTTAATTTTATTCATTAAACTATGTAGGTACCGCTCTGCAGCTACTGGTGCTGCCACCACTTTATATCATGATTGTGATCTTCAGACAAATTTTTTGTAGCATTTTGTCTACTCACTCAACAAATGTGTGTAAATTTAAATTCTATTTTTTGATGTTTTTTTTTTAACAAAAACGACCTGCAAAACAAAAGTTTTTCAATATTTTTTTTGTTTTAAAGTTTAAGGTAGAGAATATGCATCTGTATTTTCATTATGCTGATGAAGATGATGACGTTGATGATCGTCATCATCATTATTATGTCTTTATTTGCAGCCCCATGGGGAAAATTAATTGTGAGCCGAAACGGAGCGTGCCGACGCGCTTGATATGCGCAATTCCTTGAAATTGTTCGCATGAAGATCTTTTTGCATCCACATACTCACACACTAACAACTAAATTTTGTTTCTTTAGTACAATTTTGTAGTATTTTTTTCTTCTTAAATTTATTGCAATTGTTATTGTATGCAGTTGATTTTGTTTCTTTTATTTCAATTTAATTCATATTAAAAAAAAAATAAAAAATAGTGCGAAAATTGTTTTTATACGAATATGAACACGATAATGACGATGTTGAAGAATACGTCTCTTAAAATGACATCGTAACAAATTTATTCACTTACTAAACTTATTATAAAGAATGAATGTATCGCAGCATGTCCCAGCAAACTTTTTCAAAAGGACTTTCATATTTAATAAATTTATTTTAACAATTAAATGTATGATCTCTTCTTTATAGCTAGAGGTATGTTCATTATAAAAAATATACCCCAAAAATTTATATTTATAAAAAAAATCGAGTTTTATTGAAAAAAGATGATTGTTGCCAATTGGCTACATTGCGTTATTTCTTACCAATATGAAAATTCTTAAAACCATAATTGCTTTTATTAATACACAAAGCTACTCCACATTTGTCACACTTATTTCTTGTAAAACCTTTGCAATTTTGAAGTTTGCACCTTATTTTAGACATTCCGTGGTGGAATAGGTTGAACTTTATTCTTAGCCTAAATTTCCTGTTCAACAGTGCTTGGTCTTCCACGTTTAGGTGCTATTGTTTCTATTTTATACAATAACTCCGCTACCCTCCTCTCTGAAATCTGTTTGATTCAGAATTTCGGAATCCAAAGTTCAATTTTGTTTAAGTACTCTTTTGTAAGCCAATCATGCATTTACCATTGATATATCTAGCAAATGGTAAAATAATCTCATATACCATTTTTTGCTTTTAACTGCTATTTAATAACTTCGCATTAGGCTGTATAACAGATCTACGCCGATTGACGATTGTATTCTTTGATTTCATGTGGATATTTTACTTCCATTGTTTTCTTCTGTTTTCGGTTATATCTTTTCAAAGAAGTTTTAGGCTGCGTCTCGGATAATAATGAAATAAAAGTTACATATTTATTATCCTTACAAAACGAGAGAAAATATATCCACGGCATCTGCAGTTGCAACAAATTCAATGCATTTACCACGTTCTTTTTTTATTGATGACCCTGAAGGTAGCTTGCAGTTAGGCAGCCGGTTTCTTCGCACAGTGCCTAGGGATTGAATGCCCTTCTTGGCCAAATGAACCATCAACGGTATGGCAGTGTAATAGCTGTCATGGTATAACTTGTAATTTTGGCTTCTAGGAACAATACGCTGTACAATATTAAATGTGGCACCCAGATCAGGTTCACCATTTGGCCAAGCTAGTCCGTTTTCTTGTCCAAAATATATCTAAAAGTTATAGGCAAATCCAGAAACGCCGGCTAATACATAACGTTTACATCGCCATTTATGGGGCTTCATTGGCATATATTACCAGCAAAAAATATTGCTTACCCAGAAGCGCTTCCGGAAGGCATTATTTGATAACGAAGCACATCCAAAGCAAATAAAGAGGCATGTTTTTTGTTCGCGATGTCCCACTTGGTATGTCTCTTTTAAAGCGCTTCTTTCATGTATTCGTAGAAGCAATAAATTCATGCCTTCTTAGACACTAAGAAGGGCTTTTTTGTATGTTGACAACATTAGTGCTTCATGGTAGGCATACTTTATTGCTTCATTGTAAGCATTATTTACTGCTTCAAAGAAGGCCTTCTGGTAAGCACGACAGAAGGCCTTCCCTAATTGCTTTATAGTATGCAAGGCGGTGAAGCGCTATTTTGGAAGCATACAAATGTAGTTACTGCTTACCAAATTCAGGTTATTTTTTGCTGGGTTGCTTCATGTGGTGCCTAACTCTTGTAGAATACATTTCTTCGTCTATAGAAAGATGGTACTCTAATGCTACAATATTAAACTTTACTTTCAAAAGTTTAATTATTTTGTGAAGTCTATCCCTTCCAAGTTCTTCAAGGGTATCATTGTTGTTGAAATTTATTTTCAAAATGTTTAAAGACATTGTACCGCTTATAGGTGAGAATTCAAGCTTTTCACCCCAATAAGACCTAATGTTTGACATGTGAACTAGTGACATATACACAACAATTTCAATATATTCTTTTATGTCTGATTCAGTAGCGTTATTGATCTTTCAAATACTTTTTTTTTGCAGATTTAAACTTTGTTGATGAGGATGACTCAATTGCGGGTATATGTTTTATGGAATTTGGTTCATCATACTCATCGTAGATTATATCAATGTTAGGCCCAAAAGTAAAACACTATCCTCATCAGAAAAAGCAAGCTCGTCGTCTCTGTCAGTTCCAATGAAATTATTAAAAATTTAAATTTCATTATCACATAAATATTTGGAGTTCATGTAGAAAAATTTAATGGCATATATGGATCGATATATGAACACACATGCTTCATACATTTCCACATGCAGACAGACATACGTTTTTCTCTAAAATTTATAAACACTATTAATTTTTAAATCAGACTAGACTAGTTTCTGCCTCTTTATGGGCAGGCTCATCAGCGACTTTCCATTTAAATTGTATTATTATTTGTGTCTTATAATTGTCAGATTGTCTCTATATGATAAATTTTTCAACAACCTGCGGCTGTAAGAATCAAACCTGCGCTCATCTTACATTACAAACGTAACAATACCAAGTCATGACCGTTTAGCGATCACACCCAAGTATGGCCTCGAATCTAATGCAGCTAAATTACAGTTTTCTTTCCTATTAGCTTTTGCTGTTATTGTATATTATACTAACTTGAAGAAAAGACGACATTTCATTACATTCAACAAACGTTTGTCATTTGTTTTTACTCTTTAAAAAATGACTAACAATTGCAGTAAAAATTAATTAAAAAATAAACAAACATTTATCTTTTTTATTTTTTTAAATAACAAAAAATGACTGTAAAAAATTAACGTAAAATCACAAAACATTCATTTAAATGAACTACAAGGTTATAAAAAAATAAATTTGTTCTACAAATGACTGACAATTTACATTAAAAATAAACAAACTGTATTACAACCCAAACAACTAAAATTTTTTTTAATCAGAAGTTCAATGAGTGTATGAATCCTATATGATTTTGTATTGACATGTATAACATCGAATCACTTCATACATGAGCATGAATGAGTTTATACATGTTCATAAATGGGTGAATATATGTTGATTTTTCACCATCTCCAAAATTAAAACGTATATAGTCTGCTACTCTACAAATTGGAAATTTTAAGTTAAAATGAATAAAAGGGTATTTTTATAGCAAAAAATCTAAAAAATATTGCCAGACAGTAGAAAATGCTATTTTGTGGCAAAAATGGCATTCTTGGAAAATAATTGAAAAATTTTAAATTCTGTAGTTTATGGCAAACACCAAAAAAAAAGTGATGTATTAAAATAAAAAAAATAATAAATAAAATTAGTTTACCTTAACAAATAAGAATAGAAAAATATTTGACTAAAAAATAACTTTATACTAAAAATTAGTATAATAATGTGAGCTTGAAAACTGTTTTACTAATTTTTATACTAACTTCTTTTTTGGAGTGAAGTCGAGGCGTTGCGTTATTTCTATACAAATTGTTTTTGTTACAAACACAATTTACATTGAAATATTGCAAAGCCTCACCATCGTGATATACAAAATACGGCCAAAGTTTACATTTTATGTCCTTAGCAGTTTAAAATGTTGCTGGGGTATTATTATATTGTTGCTATTGTGGCATGCCCAATGCTGCTGCAGCGCCGTTAATCTCATAAACAATTAATTTAGAAAAATATGCAAAGATTAAACAAAAAAAAAAATTTAATTTTGAATTTTCTTGATTACATTTTCTCAGAATTTTTGGCTAAATTTAAAATGTTATAATTGGAACATTGAAAATAATTTTATTATTTTGATTATGTATGGTAGTGTTTGAGTTTATTCAAGTTGCATGTTGACAGGATGTTTGCAACATAAAATTTATGTACATTTTTTTTTAAAGGCAAATAAAGTTTGTTTTGATTTAGTGTCAAACAAGTTTTTAATGCGTTTTTGAACAGGAATTTTTAGACAAAGAAAGTTTTTGTAAAAAGCACAAGGTGAGGTATTTTTTATAAAAGGTACTCATTTTATATAAGGTACTTTTAATAAAAGGTACTTTTTAAAAATGCTATTTGTTTAATAAATGACACTCTTTATAAAAAGTACTTTTTATAAAATGTTCTTTTAAGAAAGTAAAAGTTACTTTTTATAAAAATTACTTTTTATGAAAGGTACTTTTTATAAAAGGAACTTTTTATAAAAGGTACTTTTTTAAAAAAGTGCTTTTACTAAAAGGTACTATTTATAAAAGGTATTTTTAGAAAATACTTTTTATAATATTATAATATTCGTCGAAGCTCTACAGAATTCATTCATTTAAGAAACAAAGACGCAGTTTATTCATTAAATACAATTAAGCCGGACCTGTATTTTAAAATTTATTGTTAATGCTTTCAAAATAACGGTCGGTATGGTTTTGTAACGAAAAAACTAAAACAGTTTTAAAATTGGTTATTGGACAAACTCAAAATAATAGAACAAATGAATAACCTACACCCGATTTGTGGAACAAAATGTTTTTTTATATTTACAGATCGGCTGTAGGCAAAAAGAAAAGAAACAAGTGGAAGCATTAAAGTCCGATGTGCCGAATTTGGTATTAAAAAAGATTAAATTCGGCTGTGACAAATTTTTGGATACCCTCCATCTCGGTGTTTTCATAAACCAGGGAAAGTGCAAACAATTTTAATATCTATATTCTTTGTAAAAATAACAAAAATAATGTTGTTTTTATAAGTAAAACAAAATATGACTGATTGATTAATGTATTTGGGATGTTACAAAAGAAAAAATGTTTAATTAAAGTTTACTAAAATGAATCTGAAATTCTGCATGCTTATAACAGTGGGTATTCAAAGGTTATTCTGATTACCTAAAGAAGAACGTGTAGTGAAAAATATATATATTTGTATAGTTCCTTATGATGTTAAAAAAACTGTTGTAAAATTCGCCTGTTGTTTGTCTCTTTGCCTATATAATAATGAAAGAAAGTTACTAAAATATATTTTTGGATCGTTAGAAGAGATGCAATGAATACAAACGCATAAAAACAGTTTCGAATAATCAGAATTTTAGATAAATTTAAGGGAACAAAAATACACTTGCGGAGACATACATAATGAAATAATTATGAAATGCCAGTTTACATTACAACACATGTGTTTATACTATACATCACATAAGTAAAACGGAAAGTGTGATGAAACTAAGTTTGTCAAAAATTATAAAAGAAAATCTTTCGAGTGTTTAGGGTGTTTTCGAGATACAAAAAATTAAAGAAACTGGTATTTCAAATTATTGTTTTTCAGCTCAGTTGCTTGTGCAATTCTCGTTTACGACTCCTAGAATAAGAACCCTAAGAAATTTTCCCAAAATTCGATTGGTTTTTACACATTAATACTTTAATTTAGGGCTTTTAAGGAAAACAAATGCATATAATCAAAAGATTTTAAGATGAAGTATGCACCTTATATGTCTTAAATAAAAAAGTTCTGAAAGTGAATGTCCTTTAAATTGAATGGGGTTTTTAATAAATGTAATTAGAATGTAAGAGTTTCCTTGCAAATTTATTAAAGGTTGAGAATGAAAATAAGTAAAAATAGTGTACGAAAAAAAGTTATGAATTTACATTGTTGGATTCGGGGATTTTGTTGCTGGATATTTTTTTGATCTGATAACGATTAATGTGTCTGGCAACTCCGGTTAATGCAGTCAAATAAATTAAGAATTTTAACTAAACTATTTTGTTCTACCTTTTTTCTAATTGGTGATTTTTTGATTTGTTGGGGTTAACAAAAAAAGGTATATGGCAAGCCTGGTATATGGAAAACAAAAGCATACTTTATAAATTAGCTTAACAATTTTTCGAGGGCTTCTCGCATTTGCACTTATAACCAGTGCTGCCAGGTTTGCAAAGCATAAAAACGACAAACTTTCTAGAAAAAATCGTCAAAATCGTCATTATATTTTGAAAAATCGTCAAAATAAAATATATTTGTTAGAAGAGGGATAAAGTTTTAATAAAAAATAAAATACAATAATGTTATTCACATTTCAAATGTTAACGTGTTATCGTTGTAATATAACACGATTTTTGACACTTCTCTTTGGTTTAAACTTCGAAAATCATTATATTTTACAACGATATTCATATTTATAAAATGTTGAAACAGTGTGCCCCAGTAGGCTAGTTGGTAGCGTGCTGGCTTATCAGTGCGGGGGGTCGTGGGTTCGATTCCCACCAGAGGCACTGATCTGTTTTCGCTACAACGCGCCGAAGGCCATAGTAGCTAGTGCTCGGTTAGGGTAATAGTATATAACTTGTAATTATATGATTATTAATTAATAAAATAACAAAAATATAATGTTAAAAGATCAAATAAATACAACTTTAAATCAAACTAAGTTTACCACTTGAACTGTTAAACACACACTGCATAATTCTGTGAACAACATTTCAGTGGCACAACTTTTTAAATATTAAATTCTTTTACAAAATTTGGAAATTCTTTAACAATAAGTCTGTTCGATTACTTTTCCTGTAAAGTTCAGTAAAAACTACTCAGTAACAAAATTACAAATAGTAAGACAAATTTACAAAAAAGTAAACGAACAGAAAATTTGTAGGAATTATTAAATTAGATAAAGCAGCTTGTTTTAAATATTAAAAAAAATCAACTGGTCATTATGGAAAAGGAAAAAGTTAATTGAAATTATCGACCAAAAATAATTTAAATGTTTTTTAACTTCTTCCATAGTTAATTATTTAATCATTTTCACTTTCAATCCATAAACAATTAAAATTTAATTTAATTTTTGTTTACTAAAAATACAAGCATATTTTTTTATTTTTTTATTTTTTAGTCATATGTTTTTTTCAACTTACAAATTCTTTCTGGCAAAAATGTATAGAGTAAAAACTTGTAAGTTCTTTGGCATCAAACTGTCACTTTACTCTCTCTTTTTACCAGTTTTTACTGCGTATTTGTCTAAACGAACACCTTCCAGTAAAAACTTGTACAAATTTTTGTGTTATCGAACAAACTTAATGTTATATTTTTAATTATTAAATTTTGGCACTTTATTTATATTATTAGGCCTGTTTTTTTAAGCACCGGATTTATTTTTGGATGTATTTTGTTTCATTTAAAGTTGTATATATATCATCTTTCAACATGAAATATATTCGGGCTAGAGATCTGTTTGTTTCGCAAAAAAAGTCCATGCTTTGTGTTTTAACATGAAAATTTTTTATTTTTATTTAAATCTAACTCCAATTAAATTTTATAAAAATTTAAAGAAATGTTCTAAACATATAAACACAGAAACTAAATTAAGCTAAACCCGTAATGAATTTATAAAAAAATAAATGCGGTTTGGATTAAATTTTATTCAATTCTAGGATTTGCATTTTTGCAAAATTGTATTTCACATCATATTAGCATATAAAAGCTAGCTATCGATCAAAAAACAATGTTTTTGCTTTCAATTTTTAACGAAATAATATAAATTTAATGATCGAGCCGGCGATTTTATGAGAATGATAAATAAGTAGATCTTGCTGACATATTAAATTATTGTCAAAAAATCGTCATTTTGGAAGCAAAAGTCGTCAAATAGTCATTTAGTTATTTTGGGTATTAAATATCATCATAATGACTACAAATCGTCAAACCTGGCAACTCTGCATGCGATTGCTACTAATTCATACGTACATACATACTGTATACAAAACAAAACAAAAAAACAACAACAATATTTTGTGAGTTTTTTTTTTTGTTTTTAAGTGTGGATCATGACCATGGATGGTAACCGATTCTATGTGGTTATTGGTCCTAGTAACGCTATTTTCTTTATTTCGGTAACGGTATTTTAGGGGAAACTATACTTCAGTTATTTCGGTAACGGGATTTTAGCGTTAACGGTATTTTAGCGTTAACGGTATTTTATTTATTTCGCTAACGGTATTTTAGCGGTAACGATATTTTAGATATTTCGGTAACTTTATTTTAGGGAAAAAGATTTTTCAATTATTTTGGTAACGGCATTTTAAGGATAACGTTATTTTAGTTATACAGGTAATGTTAATGCATACCACAATTTTTAACCGCATTATGCCCGAGTTTAAATGACTGTCTAGTTTATGATCATACTTTAGGAAAATATATCTATTTACAGAATTTTTTTTGTTTAGATCTTGTTAGATTATTTCGGTAACGGTATTTTAAGGTAACGGTATTTTACGGATAACGGTATTTCAAGAATATCGGTAACGGTATTTAAGCGATAACGATAGTCAGTTGAAAATTGTTAGAATCGGAGACGGTAATTCAGCGATATTGACAGCCATCCCTGCTTGCGTATATTCTTGTGTATAAGCATTGAATGTGCGTATGTATGTATGTATGATGAAATAAAAAAAAAAATTTTTAGTGGTCTTCCCACATTTTCACTCATAACTTTTGAACGCGTTAACCGATTTTGATCATTTTCACTAGAAAACTGCTCATGATATCAACAAACAATTTGACTGAAAATTAGCAGTACCTCTTTTGTATTGGAGGAGTGTTTTGTGTTTCCACAGACAGACGGACGGACAGACGGACATGGCTATATCGACTTCTCTATCCATGCTGATCAAGAATATATATAGTTTATGGGGTCCCAGAATTTTTTTAAAAGAATTACAAACATTTGACAAAGTGAATATACCCTCCTGCACTATGGGATGGAGGGTCTAAAAATCGCCCAAAACCGAAAGCGAAAAATCACCCAAACAAAAATTACCATTTTTACAACTTGCCTTTAAAGTAAATGTTAGTTAAAGGTAACTTTAGCTAAAGTGAGGAATAAAGTGAGCTATAATGTTTTTCGTTATTACAACTTTCCAATAAAATAAAATTAATATTTTTGATATTGTGGCAGCACCAAAGGAAAAACCGATTATTTTTGACCAAATGAATTGGTTTATAAAAATACGTAGTGGTAACGTACTTTTATTTATTTGTTTACAAACAAAATGTGGCAACTTTAAACACATAAACCTTACGTTAAAAGTTAAAGGCAACAATATCTTCCCTTTAGCTTATCGGTCACTTTTAGCTTAAAGTATACTTATAATAACGAAAAACTAATAATCTGTCAGATAACATCCGAACTTTAGCTATTGGCAAGTTGTAATAATGGCCCTAAGAATTAGAATACCTATTTTATGAATTTTTTTTAATTTGCACCTGACACCTGGCACATTCACCACCTAACAACTTTCAACGCCGAAGAATATTTATGGCTGTTGACACTTTTGCCGGAATATTTTCAACAAAAAAAATTGCTGGCCCCTGTCCTTACGGGTTTTACGGTAAAAGGTACCTTTTCTTAAATGTTCTTTTTATAAAAAATGACATTTTATAATAAGTACCTTTTGTAAAAAGTACCTGTTGAAATAGTTAATAGGATAACAAGTACCTTTTAAAAAATTATCTTTTATAAAAAGTATAATTTTTAAATATTCTTTTTATAAGAATTTAGGTACTTTTTACAAAATTTGGCATTTATAAAAGAACATTTTATAAAAAATAAATAATAAAAAAGTGCCTTTATAAAAATTACTTTTTATAAAAAGTATATTTTTTAAAAAGTACTTTTTTGAAAAGAATCTTTTATAATACTTTAGCTTTTAAAACAAGCTCCACTTTTTTGCAACGTTTTGCTAAATTTCCAAAATAACTACGCAAAACAACTGTTACTAAAATACGGTATTTTTGGTTAAATACTTTTTTTAATGACTTTCACAATTAGTTATTTCATATTTTCCCCATAGTAAAATGACTACAATTACAGTTAAAAAGACTATTACCGTTTACAACTCGAATGACTGACATGTAGGTACGGGAAGAATTTTCTGAGTGTGATTTTAGAGTACCTTTTATAAAAGGGACCTTTTCATGGATCCATGAAAAGATTTTGGGGAGGGAAGTTAGAGTATTTCTGATGAATGTTCTACTCTCTTTATATTTTTGTATTTAAAATTTTTATTTTCCCTCCCACTGTATCCTGATAAAAATTAAATTTTATTAAAAATATCTCCTAAAAAAAGTAACTTTTATAAAAAGTATCTTCCGTAAAAAGTACTTTTGTGATCCCAAAATCATAACTTCTTCATGTTGGCACAATCGAATAGAGTATTTCCATTCTCATTTTGTGTTGATTTATGAATATAGCCAAATCCATTTCAAACTATTTTCATTGAAATAGAAAATTAATAAGAAAAATTTCTGGTTATTAAGTAATAAAAATAATCGTAATGAAATTTATATTTCCCAATGAAGTCATTAAATGTCCATACCATATCGCTCATTTACTATAAGACTGTCATAAGTCAAAAACACGATTTTTGAGTTAATGATGCAAATTTATTAGTTATATCTTGCTTCATATTGTAACAAAATTTCATATTAATAACATGTATAATTTTCGAGTTAGAGGACAATATATATTATTTTTTCTGAAAAGTGGGTGCAAAGTGAAACTGTGCTACCCACGGGTTTTTGGATTATTGGCGAATTCGCACACAACTCTCAGTAACAGTAAAATTTATTAAAAGCGTGACCAAATAAACGAAGAAAGGGTCTAGCAAGGCAGACATGGATTGATAACTTTAAATGCGTTTTCTGCAAAATCGTATTTTTTGAGTTATGTCAGTCTTTTAGTAAATGAGCGATATGAATAAATACAAATGTAAGATGAATGATGAACATTAAAACCACCAAAAACTATTAAAACAACCACCTGATTATGTGAACAAATACAAGTACCTAATCATTAATATTCATTCACATAATTCTTGGTAATTATTTTATTTTCGTGAAAAGAAAAAAAAAAAAGCCATTTGCATTGAATTTGTGGCAATTAAATGCGCACATAGTCTAATAATAATGATTATTTTGAATAGTGTTTTTAAACACTTAAAATACTTATTCATAATGGCCAAATAAAAATATGAGAGCACGAATTTGCTGGCTTTGAATCTAATACTTGGACTAGTTAAAGTGTTCAACCAACCTGTTTTAATATAAAAATTTTAATGAATTTTCTTTTTAATGTCTGTCTGTCTGTCCGTTCGTCCGTCTGCATGTTAATGTGTGCGAGTTTTTTTTTTAGTTAAATAATTTCCAACATCCACTCAAGGTGTTCACCAACTGTCTGGGAGTTTGTTCGTCTGCTACTGATACACATATTCATTAGAAATTGTGGCAAATGTAAAAGAAATTAAAACGAAAAAATCCACATTATTTTATGCAAATGATTAATTTTCCGTGGAATTTTTAAGTCAATTAAATTTTTTTCAATTAAAAGTATGTGGGTTTCTACTTTACACACACACATTTAATCCACTTTTGTTTTATCTGTTCATAATTAAAAATTTCAACAACATAATTTTTCATTTGAAATTGTTAATGTTTGGTTAATAAATGAAATGATAGTAAATTTAGCTGGTTGATAATCTTTATTTGTTAGTTTTGCTTTAATAATTAAATTTTGGCTTAATTGGCCTATTTAGTGGTTAATTGTTAATTTAATATTAGATAAATTAAATACTGAAAATAATGGAAATCTTTAACAATACCAAAATTACTTAACAAAAATATTTTTTAAGCGTTAAGGAAGATCCAAAAAACAGATTTGTGCCTTCGATTTTTAGGTTGTGAAATTGTTTTTTAATGTCTTTATTCACGGTTTATTTGTCTAAACTTAAGTCTAACAATGATAGCCATTGGATACAAATTTTTTTATATACAATCAGAAATGTCATGCTAATAACCTTTGACGTTACTCACTCACTCACTAACTGACTGACTCAACATAGCCCAGACTAAAACGCTGGAGTTCCAGCACAGACATCCGCTAACATGGCATTTTTGGAAATACTTACGGTGAGTGGCAATAAGGGAAAAGTCGTTACCTCGACGGCCTGACAAAACCACTTTGGCTAGTTAACTGAAATTATCAATATGTTTTCATTCGGACATGGCATAACTCCCCGGTATAGTACTTTTAGGAATTATTCCACAAAAGTGGTAAAATAGGGGCTAAAAGGCGGAAAAAGTCTCTCCCTTGGCGGCCTGGCAAAACCGCTGAAGCTAGGTACTTGAAATTTGGTATGTTGGTACCTTATCACAAGTACACATATGTACTAACGGGATTTTGGGAAATTCCCACGGGGAGGGGCAACATGGGTAAAATCTGCCCCTTGGCGGCCTAGGCATAGCGTTGAAGCTAGAAACTTTAAGTTTGGTATATTAGTTCATAATCAGGAGAAGATATCTGTATAGAGCGTATTTTAGAACTTTATACGGCGAGGGGCGTAAATTGGAGAAGTCTCCCCCTTAGCGACCTGTCCTACAAACCTGAAATTTCCTACATGTGTTAATTCGGATATGGCCTAACTCCGTGGTATAATACTTCTTGGAATTTTGTCCAGAAACGTAGTAAAATGGGGGCTAAACCAGGGAAAATTTCTATTTCTTTTCTGAATGCGGCCTAAACCCATTTGGCCAGAAATTTGTAATATTAAATAAATGCTCACGAACGTGGTAAAATTTAAACTATCTCTTCTTTAACCACTAAGGGAATAGATGAATTAATTTTCGATTGAATTAGCATTGTTTGATATCAATAGTAATTAAAAGTTGTTGGCATTACAATTGCTTAAAATAATGAACGAATTCGGTTGTATCAACAGAATTTCATCGGTTGCTTCAGTTGTCACTACTGAATTCGGTTGTTATAAGCGAATTGGGAGTTGTGACAACCGAATACGGGTTTGACAACCGAATTTACGAGGTTGGAGCAACCGAATCGATTCGGTTGGATAAAATTTTAGAATTTTTAGGAGAGTGTTTAACAGACAATTATAATTGATTATTATAATTGTTTGTTACAATTGTATACAAAAAAAAAAATATTTCCAAAAAAATTCTTTATTTGCGTACTTATTTTATAAATATTTGGTATTTTATCAAGTATATATTATAAAAAGCTGGCCCATCTTGACTAATAAGTTACCAAACAAGAGCAAATAGTGTATATGTGATAAAACTGGCATAAAATAGGGAATACTTTTAAAGTTACGACCTAAATTTTAAATTTTTCCAAAGCAAAACACTTTTTATAAACAATTATTTTTACGTCAATTACAATTGGTTGTCTTAGGCGTTGGTGTCATTTCATTACCATTGGTCTAATCAATGACAATTCAAAAACAAAAAATTAGCATAGACATTGACCACAAATAATGCCGATGAAAAATTCCCAAGTATGCTTAGACTCTAGAATAGAAAAATGGTCATCAGAGCTTAAAGTCTTTTTAATGAAAAGGGATTTTTAAAATACATATTACAGTGGAGTACGCTTATAACGCACACCGGTTATAACGAACTTTTTTTTTTATTACGAACGAGTTTTCTGGTCCCAAAGCATTTACTAACATATTTTATACAAAGTAATAGGGTTATAACGAACACCGTGTTTAGCGAAATTTTTATATAACGAATTAATTTTTTGCACCCTTTTACGAATTTCCATACAAATTGTTACGATTATAACGAACACATTAAAAAAATCCAAATTCTTTATAAAAAATGTGCTCCAAATTTTAAGAACTTATGCTTTTTACTTTAATCTCCACTAAAAAGAATTGGAAATTGTATGAAACCTAATTTAATGGAAAAATTATTTCAATATTACAAATAAAAATCTTAAAATTAGAAGAATTTAAGACAAAAACATGTAATTTTATTAATTTTATTCTAAATGTTTACCACGCTCATAGCGAACTTCGTTTTTAACGCACAATATGGTCCGGTCCCTACGAGTTCGTTATAACCGTGCTAAACTGTATAATAATCGCAGTGAATACCCATGTGGAGAAATACAAAGGGTCAGCATTCGCAAAACATCGAAATAGAAAGTATGTATGAGTATTTATTTTGGTGATGGGTGTCTAGAGTATTTGCTAATAGTGCTTACCCAACCTCCAAAACAGAAGAAATATTGTATTTCTTTTTCTTCTTTTATTATATAAAAAAAGAAAAACCGAAAGAATTTTTCTCAAATTGAGAGCTGGAAAAGTAGCCTTTTCAAGCACTAGCAAAGTGATTTGTCATTTCTTACACTAATAATAGTCATTGCATAAAAATAAATATTTTTTGCCAAAACAAAAAAAAAAAAACAAAAATTTTCGTAACTGCTTTTTTGAAATGTGTCATTGACCACTTGCAAGCAAAAATAGCGTTTTTATGCCACTTTTTTTGCTTTTACTATTTTGTTTATTCCTTACATTTTCTTTATTTTCTTTTCATATATTGTTTATTCCTTATATTTTCAGTAGTTCTAAACCGATGTCTTGAGAATTGCAGTAAATAATTTCTGAAATATTGCTAAACAATATTTTTGTCTTTTTTCTTTTGTCCAGACTTTAAGTGAGCCAAAGAATAATGAAAAAGTTTTCGGGAAGTGTTTTAAGGTGAAGATTGCAATTAGAATATTAATTTTCTAAAACAATTTTTTAAATCAAGCCACCACTTGTCTGTCCCTGCTCTACGGGGAATTCTTTCATAGTCCTGATTTGATCCATACTAATGAATATTGATCCTTCTTTAAATCAAAAATTTTATCTTTTTAAGAAATCCAGTTAACCCGGTGGTACACAGAAGAAATTATTAACCAAACAATTTCAATTACAGATTTGTTTGAAATAATATCTTATTTCAATTAATTTTTTAGTTAGTTATTTCAAAAACATTTCTGCCAAATATTTAGTTGTATCAATTACAATTTTAGTTGAAAGTGTGAACTTATTTCAAAATGTTTGTATATACTTTTTTAAAGCCACCAATTCCCATAAGCATTTTACTTCAAATGCACGGTTAAATTGAAAAACATAAGTATAAAAGTTACATGAACGGGAAATTAAGAAAGTAGACTTTAATAACATATCATGTTATATTTTTTATAACTAAATTCCCAAATTTTTTTATCGCAAATTTTTTTTATTTTTCGGAAAAAATGAATAAAAATTTAATGGGAATTTTTGAAAAATTTTTGTGACAACATTTTTTTTTTTGTATTTGCAAAGATTTAAAAACTTAATTTTAGTGTTTTCTGTGTAAATATTCGACTTTTTAACAAATCCTCTTCTGCAATTTCTTTCTTAAAAACTTACCATAAAATTGCAGATTTGCTTTCATAAATCAGAAAGATGACGCAAAATTAATCATTTTCTAAATCTAAATTTCATAAAAATTTAAAATTAAAGCTGAAACACATTTTCTATACAAAAAAAAAAAAAAATATATTGAAAATCGCTCTTAGTTTTCACATCTTTTCCATGATATTTATAAAACAGGTGTAACAGTTTACCGCGCGACTTGCAATAATTTTACAATTTTTATGCATGTATATCAAATTAAAATGTTTATCACTATCAATTGGTGGTGTGAATTGAAAATTGTTTACGATGATGAAATTATACTTGTTTGTATTTGCAGACACATACCATCATAATAATATTAATTTTGTACAGATAAATAACACTACTCAACGGTTAACAAATCCGGCTTTTAAACACATCTTTTTTGCAGAACCTCTCTTTGAAATATATATTTGAAAATATACTTACCCAGTCAGAAACTACCAGTGGTACAAAAAATCAAGCTCTGGCATACCACTGGCTAACCGATCAAGTGTAAACTGGCTAACCGATCAAGCGTTCTTCCAGTATTTGTTTTACAATAATTTTAGTGGTCTACAGAAAAAAACATTAGCAAGGAATTGCCTAGGACCACTATGCAAACGTTGGGAAAAAGTTTTACCAACGTCTCAAAAGTCTAAAGCTTTTATTTTGTAAAAATGATGATGCTTTGTTTAAACAAGTTTGTAGTTTGATGGATCCGAGTTCGAGCCCGGTTACAGGCAAACATTTTTTGTGTGATTTTTTTAATACTTCATCATATTTTTTTTTATATAAAATTGAGTTTTTTGTTTATGCAAAACCTCTTTTAAGACCAACTTTTTTGTTTGTTTTCAGAACGTTGGCAAATTGTTGACATCAAACTTTATGCCAGTGCTGAAATATTTGCACTGCCAACTGTTACCCAGCAGTCATCATTTACTTACGTTGTAAGCTATAAAGTATTATATGTCTCGTTAATTCAGTGGTTAGTGCTGTCGGCTGCCAATCTGGCTACCAGGGTTCAAATGCCGGTGAAACCAAAAAGAATTATACATGAACTTTCTTTTATTTTATTTTTGGAAACAAATTTTTAGACCACCTATTTCATGTGTTTACCTGCAATTTGGCAACGTTGAAAATTGTGTTCCCCCAGCGCTTGTCCAACACTGTTTGAACAGACGGACCTTTTGTCTAATGATGTTATCATTTTATGATTGGGAAAGCACAAAGAATTTGAAAATTTTCTTTTTTACTTTTTGCATTATAAATTTTATGCATTTTATCATTGCGCCTAAGCTAGGCATTCAAATGAAAATTTTTTCCAAATTGCAAATCCATTAAAAATGTCCCGAAATTAAAAAACATAATTTTTATTTTAATAAAAATGATATGAAACTTGTAAAAAAGACAAAGTCTTAGTCCTAGTTTACTTCCCATTTACATCTTGTTTTTAAATAAAACAAAACAAGTGTACAAATAAAAAGGAGAATACAAACAAAAAGCGTGTATTGTATATCTACCAAAGGTAGACCTTCCACATAATGAACAAGTTTTCAGTATATTTTTGAATAATGGTGATAATCCTTAATTTCGAGCTCATATCTTAGTTCTCATTTAGTGGCATAACTAGGTTATATGAATGTTTGATGTTTGCATGGGATTGTTACCCCTTTCGAAACGTGTTCTGATGATGAAAACCTCGAAAATTCCCGAAATAGATCTATCAACACATTCCTGAAAGTGGTCAATTAATTAATTTGAAAACAAAAAAACTCTATAGATTATTTGTTAGGACAATATACTAATTAAGAAATCTAGAGTATGGCCTCGAACTTGAATAGTTTTCATTTTCATTGTCCTGAAATGTTTACAAATAAATTTAAAATTTTAACTAATTTTCGACAAAATTCTTCTGCAATAGCAGTTCTAGTTTCACGGTTTTTATATTTACGTTACATACTCGATTTTTTTATGTACAAAAATTTTCTTCTTTTCTACATATTTCAGGATATTTTCAATGCATTTCATCAAATTTAAAAGGCCAAAACCAAACACGCTAAATTTTCAACTTCCTTAAAATACCGGTAAGATATCCTGAATTAAAGATAAGATATCTCACATTAATGCTAATTTTGTGTAGATTTATATTCTTTAAAAAATTCATAATTTTGCGCATAAATTTTAAAAAATTATACGAAAAAGTTGGGTGGATGATTTGAATACAAAAATGGCGATATTTCAAAAACTGCAAAGAAGAAAAATTTTTTTTTTGACTGATTTCGATTCAGCGTACCTAAATCTATTCAAAAAATATGTATTTTAAAAACATTTCAAATTGTTGAGTAGTGTAATTTTAGCTTAACTAAAAAATAAGTGGAGGCTCTGTATTAACCAAGTCTGACTAACTGATCTTTACATGGACGTATACAAAATGTTTAATACACATTTTTTTTTTTTTCGTTGTCTTTAATTTAAATATCTTCATTCATGAAAGTGAATGAATGTAGTATAATAATGTACGATTGTCGACCACAACAACAGCAACAACATATACTATGAGAACGTTGTTGTTGTTGTTGTAGCAGTAGTTGTTGTGGTCGTGGGATTATAGTGCGCCGCCTCACAGTTGGGGGCGTTGGCAACATGCAGTGTTGCATAGAAATTCATATTTGATTGGACAGTTAATGGTCTTTCGATATCAATAATAATGATAACTGAGGGTGTTTTGTTGTTGTTGTTGTTGTTGCTGTTGTTTGCTATTGTTGCTGTAGTACGTGTACTGTTGTTGAACATGGAACAACATCAAGAAAAAAGCGTTTAAGGCACACACAAACAAATATTACAAATGTACCATGTTGAAAAAATGAATAAAATAAAAATGAAATGTAGCACGATTACTATTGAAATAGTAACTTTTTTTTTTGTATGGATGTTTGTTGTATTATGTATATTGTAATAAATGCGTACAATCAACACAGGCGGCATTTTGGCCATTAAGTGGAAATAACGCTTAATTGTTTCCCCCCCAATGTGCCACAAAAAGTAAACATTTACATTTTGTAGACCAAGTCCAGGCACAGTGGTGAAAATTTTACTTATTTTAAGTAAATTTGCCTACAGCCCCACAGATTTAAACGATTTAAAAAAAAAAATTAAAATTTAAAAAATAACTGAATAAATTCTAGATCGATATCGTATGGCCGATTTTTTAAAGACATTTATTTAATAGCGATTTTATGTTTTGTTGATATTTCTACTATAAAAGACTTAAAAGTTGTGGGATACAATGAAATGTATCTCAAATTAAAGATAATTATATTCTCACTTGACACATTTTGTTGAATCTACGGTCGCAATTTTAGTTTCCTCACTCATAATAATCCATGCACAAAAATACGAAATTATTGTGAAAACAACAAAAACTTTTTTAAAATAAACAAATTTTCGTATATTTCACAATAATTTTGGTAACTTCTTCATTATTCGTATTTTAATGCATGCACACTAGGCCGGATCGATTTGTATGGAGGCTAAAAAATCGCTCAACGTTCAAGGAAAATCGTATTCTAGGGATCAAAATAAGAAACTTTGCCGAAGGAACCATACCTCTAAAACGAATTCTGATGTCCCGACTTTTGACCCGTAGTTTCAAATTTTGAAAAATCCCACTTTGACCCATTTAGATTGCCCCAATTGAATCCAACCCAATCGAATATAATTTATACATTCATCTGCTAGAGCGTCTTCCGGAGAAGAAATAGAGACCCTAATCTTGGAAAGACTCCTCCTACTTTCTGAAATATCTCTATCCCGAGATTTGTAAATTTTGCTATAAAAACACGGCTAAAAAGGCCCTCTTTCAACTTAAATTTCAACCCCTTAATGGTCACCTAGAATGACGATTTATGCATCAATCTGCTAGCGCGTCTCCCGGAGAAGAAGTAGCTCTAATAATCTTGGAGAGATTCCTCCTACTTTCTGAAATATCAAAGTAGGCTTTTTCAAAATTTTACCCTTTGGGTCAAAAGTCGGGACATCAGAATTCGTTTTAGAGGTATGGTTCCTTTGGCAAAGTTTCTTATTTTGATCCCTAGAATACGATTTTCTTTGAACGTTGAGCGATTTTTAAATCGACCCGCCCTAATGCACACAGAGAAATAAAGTGACAACCGAATTGAAAAGTGCATTTTAATTTTAACAACTTATAAATTCAGTTACTACAACAATATTTACATTAAATTTCTAAATATTTTGGGTGTTGCAACTAAAATTCAGTTAAATTAACCGAACTTTGTTGTAAAAACTAACGTTCAGTTGTACCAACCGACTGAAATTTGTAATATCCGAATTTGAGTCGAAGTACTCGAATTTCAGTTGGCAAATAGCTAATTTGTTCTCTGTATGTGGATTATTATCAGATTTGTAGGGTTTTCTTTGTCTGACACTTTATCAGTTCCCGGGAAAACGGTAAATTTTTTTCTTTCCCGTGATGCCACTCAATAGAAAAACTATAAAGTAAATTTGTTTTGAATTAATAAAAAGTGTTTTACTAAAAAGTTTTATTAAGTAAAAAAACACTAAAAACTACAAAAAACAATTTAATTGAAAATTTTTAGACGAACTTTGATTATAAACTTTCAGGGTTAAATGTTAATTCCACAAATGACCTTTTTAATAAAGAACAAATATTATCGAACACTAAAGAGAGCTGATCGAACACTAAAAGATAAAAATTCAACCATTAAATATGTAAAAATAAATTAACTTTTTTTTGGCTTAGGAAATTATTTTTAAATACAATCAAACCTAGCAACATTTTTTAGAACATATTACCTTTCTACCTGTTCTAGAACAGCTCTTTTATCACCGGTTACATGGAACCGGTTTCTGGGAGTCAAAATGTAAGATTTCACAGTCCCAGAACCAGTTCTATAATTGGTTCTATAACCGGGTCTAAAGCAATCTAAAGAGTATATGCACATAGAGATACTACACTTTCCACGCCTCTCAGCAACAGAATACCGAACGCGGGCAAGCAAATGAAATCATATTTGTACACTAAAAAATAAATGCAACATGTTATTAAAAATTTGTTCTTTAAAACAGTCACTTTTATTTTGCCTCTATTTTGTTATTTTCTATTAAAATTTATTGTATTTTAATTCTATCTTGCTTATTTTATTGTTAAAATTTTAAATAAATAAACATTTTATAAAATTATTATTCAAAAACATGATAAAAATTAATTTAAAGTTTTAAATTTCTGCAACATGTTTTAATTTGATCGGTGCGAGATTACGAACAAATAAAAAGAGGGCGGAATGAGAGAGACTGAGGTGGATAGAAACCCACGGATAGGACAAACTCCATATAAAAAGAATCGGTTGTAGAGATTAGAAGTTGTTATAATACACCAAGAATAATCTACAAGAATGTGGATTATTCTTGAATACACTATAAGTTGTTCTGCAACCTGTTATTTGGATTTTACTATTTTACTGGGAAGCGTACATTGACTCCTTAGAAAGTCCATTTCTGATTTAGTTCGCTTTCTACAGAAGTTGGACGAATAGTAAAGAAGTACGTTAAACTGCATTTTTACTACAACCAAAAACTAGTAGTTTTTTCATACACAATTTTAAACAAACGCCATAAATTTCCAAAAAACTACTTACAAGTTTTTGGTAATGTGGAATACCTATTTTATTTTTATAGTTTTTTTTTTCTTGTCGAACTGTGTTCATAACAAAAATTAATTATCGTTATTTTAAAAAAAGTTATATACAATAAAGCTTAGGTACACTCAAAAAAATAAGTTAGTACAAAAGTTAGTAAAACGTCTTGTAAATCAGGTATACTATTTTTTAGCAATTTTTTTTTTGCTAAAATCGTGTTTTCAGCTAAAATTTTTGTTATACTTATTCACCACTTAACTGTTTTATACTAATGCTTTAATAATATACTAATGTTTTACTAATTAATTTTGCTAAACAAAATTGTGCTGATAAGCACATTAATAGTGTGGACGACAACCAGATTGAAAGATATACGCACAATGAAGCAGATGTCGCGGCATGTCAAGATGTAGTAGAGAAGAGGAAAATGATACTAAAAAGTACAACACTAATAAGACATATAAAAAAATCTACCATGGTAGACTTTTGTATCTCTTTTTCATACATAAAACAAAATTGAGGATTAAAACAACTTAAATTTTGCGTTGTCACCGGCTTGTGAAAATAATTGTCTATTAATAAAATAAAAGACAAAAGAAAATATTTAAATTTAATATGTATTTCTATAATAAATGTTAATAGATTAATAATCTAGTGTGGTCAAATTGCAAACAAATATATACAGACATGTAGACAGAGTAAAGCGAAAAAGGGTTGTTTTTTTCGTTTCGTTTGTTTTTGTTTATTTTTTCGTTTCGTTTCTATAATTATCTTCGGCAGTTGCGTTCTTTAAAAGAAAGCATCATTTAGACAACGATTGATGTAAGTAGTTGAAAGAAAATGTTTGTTATGTTATATATATTTATTTCTATATATTTTCAGATATTAAATTAATTCATGTCGTCAATGTGGGAAAATGAAAATTTTTATATTTCGTAATTATTGTAAATTATTTTTAAAAGAATCACAAAAATATGTTTTATGATTTTCAGCAAATATATTAACTAAATTAAAATTTTTTTACAAATTTTTTGCGTTTTTTTCAGTCTACTAAAATTCAGCAAAAAATTTATTAATTTTTACCAAGGCTTTTTTATTTCTAATCTACTAAGTGTTAGCAGAACTTTTGCTGAATCTACTAATTTTGTTGCTAAAAATCAGCTCGCTGATTTTCAGCAAAAGATTTTGCTGACACGGCTTGTGAAAATAATTGTCTTTTAATTAAATAAAAGACAAAATAAAATATTTAAATATAATATGTATTTCTAAACTAAATGTTTATAGATTTATAATCTAGTGTGGTCAAATTGCAAACAAACAGACATATACAGACATGTAGACAGAGTAAAGCGAAAGACAAAGACACACATCTTCGGTAGATTTGTATGGTTCCTTTTTTTATTGCAAAAAAAGGTTGTTTTTTTCGTTTGTTTTTGTTTATTTTTTCGTTTCGTTCCTATAATTATCTTCGGCAGTTGCGTCCTTTAAAAGAAAGCATCATTTAGACTACCATTGATGTAAGTAGTTGAAAGAAAATTTTTGTTATGTTATATATATTTATTTCTATATATTTTCAGATATTAAATTAATTCATGACATCAATGTGGGGAAAATGAAAATTTTTATATTTCGTAATTATTGTAAATTATTTTTAAAAGAATCACAAAAATATGTTTTATGATTTTCAGCAAATATATTAACTAAATTACAATTTTTTAAAATTTTTTTTGCGTTTTTTTTCAGTCTACTAAAATTCAGCAAAAAATTTATTAATTTTTACCAATCCTTTTTTATTTCTAATCTACTAAGTGTTAGCAAAACTTTTGCTGAATCTACTAATTTTGTTGCTAAAAATCAGCTCGCTGATTTTCAGCAAAAGATTTTGCTGACATTAGCAATTTTTTTGCTAGCACCCTCCTGACTAAAATTTTGCTGACTCAGCAAAAAATTTTGCTGACTTTACAAACTTTTTTATTTGAGTGTACCCAAAAGGTATACATGCTAAAACATGTGGGGTAATGTGGAGTATATAGTCATGTAATGTGGAATACTTTTTCACATTACCCGTAATAATACATAAGCAGTTTTTTTGAAAGATTGAAATGTAAAATAATTACAAAATTAGTTTCTCTTTTGCAGAGAGAATTTTAGTGGACAAAAAATAATGGAAGTTGTCTGTAAACTAATAGAAGTTTATTTCACACAGTGAATGAAACATTTCTTAAAACTAATGAAAAGCTTTATACTTTTTATGGAACTAGTTTTTAAATGAAGTTTCTTTATTGATTGAATGTACATTTTAATAAATAAAATTAGTTGCATTAGTTTAATGAAAAATTTCAATGGACAAGTTCAAGTGCAACTTAATTGCTGTTATATAAAATTTCATTAATCATGCAGAGAAGGGTCTCCGATCGACACAAACTGTTTTTTACTATATAAAAAGTAGAACTTATTCTCTATTGGATATGTGATGCTATTTATTAAAGACGCGAATTATGAAAAAATTTAATTTTGAAACAAAAAGAAATTTCATAGCTAGTTAGATTTCTAAGGTAATTATTAAGGTTAAAATACATGACCAATAACAATTATCAATCTATTAAAAATCTGAATATTTAATTTTTATATATTTTGGTTTGATTTTCAAAAAATGGTTGATTTTCAAAAAATGTAAAAAACCGCGAGTATCCCACTATAGAGGAGAATATCGTTTCATAAAAATTAAATATAGTTAAGAAGACATCTCTACACTCTCGTAAAACTTAATCCTGTCGCACAAGTGAATAAAAATTAGCGAATAATATATGTACGGAACGGTTTAAACCACACAAATAATTACCTTTTTAGGAATGCTATATTGTATTAATGACGAATAAATAAAAGTGGATGGTATTAGTAAATACACTTTTAAATTGTTATATTGAATTTTAAAAAAATTATGAGCGGGTAATGTGGAATAGTATTCCTTAAGTTGTTCTACATGAGCCGATGTGCACCTTCATTTTTGAAAAAATTATTAAAAATTGTTAAACATAATAATTAACACAAATTATTGGCATTAAAAAATTCCATAATTAATAGTATTTCAGACACAACTGTATATCATAATCGTTGAGCAACATTATTCATGCTTACATCATAATTCTTGAGCAAGATTATTCTTGCTCACATCATAATTTATGATACAAGATCGCAAAATAAACTTTTGGTTTTAAATTTTTTAAAAAGTGAAACATAAATTATTTTATAAACACAAAAAATGTTATTATGGTCCTTCAATTCAGATAATATCTTTGTCTTCTTTTCTTTTTTTAAAAAACGCTTGAAAAGCTTTTTTTATTAGTTTATAAAAACACCATTTTCATAAAAGGTGTGTCGAAAGTTTTTAACCCTTAAATGCATTATGTACCATATATGGTACATGCATTTAATCCTACGACAATCCCGCTAATTAAACTAATAGTGATAAAGTTTATAAAATATATCATTCAAGTATTGGTAAGTAAATTGGACTTAGTTTCAGCTAATTATAATGAATTTGGATCAAATTTGATATATTGTATTAGTTATATGTATAGAATGCATAGTGTAAAATATATGGCAGACATCACAAATTGTGGCTTTTCTTGTTTTCCGGCAAAAACGGTTCATTTTCCTGGAAAATGAATGCCCCAATTCGAGTTCAGCGAGCGACTTTACATAAGGGTAGCTTGGTCTCCATACCAGTTGCTGACCTCATGCATTTAAGGGTTAAAAGCTTTCTACTACTTTACGCATGTTTTTTTTTTTTGTTAAAAAGTTAACAAATTTTCAAATAAAATTATTCATTTTCTTTGCTCTTGAACAGCACTTAAATTGTATTTCTTGAATATTGTAAAGATGCATATCGATGATGCAGAATATCCGCATTTATGTCTGTAAAAAAAACCAGCACGATTATTAAATTTTAGAAGATGTTGATGTTGTTCTACTTTCAACTCAATTTGTTTATACAAAACAAAATAGAAAAGTGACTACAGATTTGATAATTATTATCAATAGAGAATAAATTTACCTAAAAATTGAGATACATTTTGTTTATATCCCGCAATTTTTAAATTTTTTATAGCAGAAATATACAAAAAAAAAACAAAATTTAAATTCCGCTGATTTCGACGATTTATTATGAACATAAAATAAATGACTGTTAAAAATCGAACATGAGGAATCCATCTGGAATTTAGTCAGCTATCTTTAAAATTAAACTTTTTTAAATTCTTTTAAAACTTTCCCCACTGTGCCAGGCAACATTGATTTGATTATTGACATCATCACCGTATCATTGTTACGTTGGCATCGCTGTGTGTTTCGCTTGCTCCAGCACATTGACTCTGATCCCCAAATCATCATAATTTTTATGTCATGGTGCGAAGAAATCGTAGCCCTTTTTTCTGTTTGTTCTCTCGCTGCTCTTGTCACCTGTGGTTTTTAGTTTGTTTGGTTTATATTTGATCTAATTAATAATCAAGTCACTTTGATTATTAAATATTATACTTTATTAATTGCCGAGACAATCAATTTGACATTTTCGAAAATTAGTATGTAAAATTAAAAACAAAACAAGGTATGAACGAACACAGTTAAACAACAAAAATGTATCGTAAAAAATCATATTATATGCAGGCACCCATTTATGGAGACGAATGGACGGACGTAGCAACGGACAGACAGAGGGAGTGACTTTGTAATGAACTTGTAGTGTGGGGAGTATTCATCAGTTATGGGTAATGTTTTGTGATAATTTGTTGTCATTAACATTAAGCATTTCTTCGTTGTTCTTTGTTTTATAATTTGAAATGCCAATTAGATACACTGAGAAAAAAGAGTTATAATTATTTTCTGAGAAGTTAACTCGGACAATTAAATTAGTGCAAAATCTGTAAATATTTGTTGTTTCCCTATGGGGAATGAGGAGTCAATTGTCATAAAAGTGACTGGTTAAAGAAGGACTTATCTCAGGACTGGTATAGTTTAATACTGAAGTGGGTTATGTAGTGTCAATTGTCCTAAACTTACAAATCCTGTGACTGGTAAAGGGAGGACATACCACTTAACCAGAATACTTATTAACAATAAAAAGCCAGTTGACCATAATTTTACCCATTGGAAGCTGTTTAATTTTCGTTTATTTTATACTACATGACCCTTTTGCGACAGTCTTGTGGTATGTCCATCTTTGATTAGTCCTGTGGCATGCCACTATGTGGTTTAAAGCAGCACAAATGACATTTCTGCTACAAAAAAATTTAATAATTGCTGTATACAAAAGAAAGGTTTCTCAACTTTTAACTAATTTTATTCCCTATCTATAGTCATGATCAAAACTTCTTAATTTTGTTTTGTATAAACAAAATTTGTTTTAAATTCAGCGTTTTTTATTTTTCATACAACATCTTCAAAAATTTAGCAATCATGATGATATTTTACACTAAAGCATTGTTGACATGAAATCCGGTCACACAAAAGTTATAATATCTATTGTAAGAAAAATGCGCTTTAATAATTTTTAAACCTAAACTATAATTTATTTATTGACATTTGAGAGTAAAAAAGAAAATTTTGTTATCATTACTTCTAATAAAAATTCGCGGTTTTGCCCCGGTAGAACCCATTAGTAGCAAGGTTGTCAACTCTACGATTCAAAAAATAGCTATATTTCAAAATTAAAATTGCTAGAAATCGCTAAATTCAGAAAAAAATCGCAAATAGTTTATTATTTGTTTAAAAATCTAAAAATGTTAATAGTCTACTCCCTTAAAACTACGCAGTTTTCGTTACCGTTCTTTGTTCTTAAATTTGTTAAATTTTTGTTTTTGCAGTTGTAAATTTTATGAAACCGCAGTTTATAAAGGGTCCGCCATCTAACGTTTTTTTTTCAACTAGTGCTTATTTCGTGAATGGTAACACTTAGCTCATGTCTGATTTGACAGATAATTAGTTTTATCCTTCCGCCGAACGAATTTATTCAGTATGTTCGTTATCTTGTGAAAAAATTGAAAGAAACTGGCATCCTCATCGATAAACCAAAGCGTGAAAAGCCAAAAACAGTGCGTACACCCGAGAATATTGCTGCTGTTGCAGAAAGTGTGCGTGAAGCGCAATCAACATCAATTCACCGTCGTTCTCAACAATTGAACATTTCGGAGACATCATTGAGACGAATTTTGCATAAAGACCTTGGTATGACGCCATTCAAAGTAAAATTGGTTCAGGAGTTCAAAAAAAAAAAAAGTTATTTGGCGGACCACTCTTTATTAAAATATTTTTAAATAACTCGCAGTCAACAAATTTGTGAGCATTTCAGAAATTATGATTCGTAAAAGACTAAAATGTGATAATTTTTCAAGCGTTCAAATTTCTGAGTCATAAATGAGTAAATTTTATAAATAATTGACTTTTAGTCATGAGCTTAATTGAAAATTTTTGAAATTTTTTTCAACACTCACATATAACTCAAAAAATTTTCATAACTGGCTCAAAAACTCTGAAGATTTGAATAATGCTCATTTTTAGGATTCTTTTATGAGTCATAAAAGAAGAAAATCACAATCATAAAGCAATGATTTCAGAAGGCTTGATGGATCTTGTATGGGTTTTCCGGAATCCTATTGTACACTAAGATTTTTAAAATCGAGTAACGGAAAATTTGGAAAAGTTTTTTTTTACTTTTTTGTTACATTTGTCAGATTATGTGTGCAAAATAATAACCGATCGGCTAATTATTTCGCTTATAAATCGAATCTTAAAAAGAAGTGAGTGATTCGGACTTGGCATTTTAAGTAATCTAATTACTTGGAGCAGACGAATTTAAAACAAGAAACTCAATAAAATAAAAAATTAGTTTAAAAAAAAAAAAAAACAAGTTATACGTGAAAATGTGTGTTGAGATTATTCCGAAAACACTCCTTTTTTTGTTTTATAATTTTACAAAAAACTGGAAAGTAGTACGGCTTCCATTTACAACATTTTTTTTTTTTTTTTTTTTAAGTGACAACATTAGTAAAGAAATTGACAAGTTAAGACGATGTCCTTTACAGGTATGCTGCAAGTCCTTGGATCAAAATTACAGCTTTTTGAAAAGTTTAAGCTTCAATCTAACTAAAATATGTTTACAAGATTTTAAAATTTTGTTCATTTCAAAATATTAATTTTTTGAAATTTTACGAAATTGTTATTGTAACGCTTTCTCGCTTCCAAACGGTGTCATGAACACGAAAAATTACTTCACAAAATATTTTGTAAATTTAGTTTTCTATCGAAATGGCTTAATTACTAATTATAATACATTCATTTGGTACCATTATTACAATTTACCCAGTCAAAATATGTCATGTATAGAAAAACGAAAGTTTATTTCGTTATATTAATTTTGTGCATTGCATGAACATTTTGTGAATATTAAAAAATTTTCGTAATTCCGATTGTAACTTTAAATTCGTATATTAACAAAATACATAAATATTATGAACACAATTTTGTATTGGGTATACAAGTTAATAATGTCGATTTTTTGCTTGAAAAATGCATTTATTATAATAACAAAATGAAGTGATACCTTATTCAAAGTATTGTCCATCGTTATCCACTACTTTTTCCCATCTTTCTGGTAGCATATGGATACCGCGCCAAAAGAACTGTTCCGGTTTTGAGGTAAAGAATGATACCCTGTTCTGAAGTGTTCCAGTAAGGGCGTTCTGCATCGATCGAAACAAATGGTAGTCAGAAGGGGCAAGGTCTGGACTATAAGGCGGGTAAGCCAAAACTTAGCATCCACTGTTTTCCAAATAGTTTTTGACCGGTCTTGCAACATGTGGCCGAGCGTTGTCATCATGGAAGATTATGGCCTCGTGTCTGGTCGAATATTCTGGTCGTATTTCGTTGATTGATCTTTTCAAACGAATCGATTGTGTTCGGTACAGGTCCCCTGTGATCGTCTGACCCGATTTCAATAGCTCATAATACAAAACTCACTTCCATTTTTAAAAATGCACACAGAGAAATAAAGTGACAACCGAATTGAAAAGTGTATTTTAATGGTAACAACTTATAACTTCAGTTAGTACAACGATATTTACATTAGATTTCTGAATATTTTGGGTGTTGCAACTAAAATTTATTTGAACTAACCGAACATTGTTGTGAAAACTGATGTTTAATTGTACTAATTGACTGAAATTCGTAATAATCGAATTTGAGTCGTAGAGTAACAGAATTTCAGTTGGCAAATAGCTAAATTTTCTCTGTGTGTGGAAAAAAAGTGAATTTCGAGTGCTCATTAAACATTAATTTTTGCGAAAAAAAAACCGTAAATCAAACCAAGGAAAGGCTTGATAAATACTATCGTGACTGCGCCATCGATTTCAATGGTAAAAAAGTGGTTTCCTGACTTTTGTTGTGGTCGCACAAGTACAAATGACGCTGAACGTGCTGGACTGCCAATTGAGGCCAATACACCCGAAAATGTCTAAAAATTCCACGATATGGTGTTGGCCGATCGCAGTTTAAAAGTGCGCGAGATTGTTGATGCCATAGGCATTTCATATGGAAGTGTGGTTTCGATTTTAAATGATCAGTTGGGTTTAAGAAAGCTGTCTGCAAGATGGATGCCGCGTTTGCTCTCAATTGACCATAAAAAAACTGTGTTTCATTCAAAAAGTCACGGACTTATTGATCCGCCCTCTAGAACTAGGTATAAAAGTTAGATAATTTGAGAAAAATCGGAAAGCATTAACCCGTGTTTCCCCGCGTACAAAGTTTTCGATTTTTAAAAATTTTTCTTAAACTGCTGTAATTAAAATATGTATGTCTTGCGACCCATAATTTGTAAGGCTTATCGCGAATATTTAAAAACTTTTAAAATCGTACTAACGGTTTTCGTGATATTGCGACTTGATTTTTACTAAAAGTTTAGTTTTTTCCTATATTGTACACTCAGGGTAAATAAAAAACCCTAATTGCAACCATTTTAAAAATAATATTTTTAACATAATATTTTTTCCATAATATTCAAAATTTGTTTATTTTTAAAACACACAATGAAAAATTTTCCGATATTACGAAATACGTTTGAAAGTTCTTAAGATTTCAAATTAGATTTTTTACTAATGTATCAAAAATTTTTGAGCATTCGAATTGCTAAACGATTAAAAACACGCAGAAAAACTAAGCATCATGTTATGATAGTTTCAGAGCATGATGTTATGGTTGAAACACGTAAGAATGGTATTACGATTCTCATTATCATATTATGATGCTGGGTGATAATAAAAATAGTCCTCTTCTGTGATCATAATACAATCATTCGGAATCATGTTTATGATTGTTGCGATAATAATATGATCAATTCTTGTACCCAATAATGTTCAATAGTTTTTTCTCTCTGAGTGAAGATAAGATTTCGAATATTTCGTTCACATTGTTTTTCCTACCGTGTATATTCCTTTAATACACCTGCACGAAAATAGGCGCCACATAATAAGAAGCAAAACGAAATAAATTTTTCTTTTTTTTTATATTTTGAAGTCGGTTGCATACAATTTTAAAAACACAGTAGGTTGTCAAAGTTATTAATATTAAAAATAAAAGAGCAAAATGCTATTTGGTATTACAAAAAAACAAAAGAAAACAACAAAACTTTAATGTTTTGTAAATAACAAATGAAAGGCGTGACCCAAGTCGTAAGCGAAAAATAAGCTCAATTAGTGTCGCCTATAATTATTTCAATTTTATTAAAATATTTTGTTTTATAAAATACAAATAAAATATAAATAAAATGTGGGTTTAACTAAAATTATTTATGTATATTAAATACTAACAGGTTATTAATAATTTCCTGACTTGACGTTTTCTATATTTTTTTTTTTTATAAATTAATTTTACTGATTACATATTTAGGTATTACTCGTATATTATAATTTCTTTTTGATAATCATTTAACGAGGCAAATTATTCAGTTTTTTTTTGTTTGTTTTTCAATCTAGATTGAATAATAAAACAAATTATGGATTATCATTTAACCTTTGGAGGAATTTTGTTGCATTACAATGTGCAACAAATTTTGGGTTATCGCGAAATGAAAGTTGAATATTGGATAAACTAAACCGCCAAAGCGTTTTTGCAAAGTTAGTTCGAATTTTATTTTTGGGTCTTTTTGAAGTTGGGGTATTTTTGACCATTTTTTCCAATATGAACGAAAATCAAAATCAAGTCGGTTGAGTTGTAAAACAGTATCTTTATTTTTAAGTGAAAAAACAGTAATTTGTAGAAGAAATTTCAGTTTGGACTACAATTGTAGTTCATTTAAAAAAAACAAACCACTTCCAACTACTGTATTATGATTTTACATTCATTTCATAACGTAGTTTTTTATTTAAAAGAATAAAACAAACAACTGGTTTTCTATTTTTTACTACATATGTTCATTTTTACTACAATTGTAGTTCATTTTTTGAACAATAAAAAACTAATGATAATGTGATTTAAATTTTCTGAAATGAAAGTTGTCCTTTTTTTGAGAAATTTCATTTGTTTTTAACTACATTTGCAGTGGTCTTTAGCTAATAAGTATTCTAAGTGTATATTTATTGAAATCTAAGTGTGCCTACTTAATGTTCCATTAAATCAAATGTCGAAAAATATTTTTCATATATTTCAACAAATAGTATGCGAAATAAGCGTGGTCATAAATTTATGTCATGTCAAATTTATTTATGACATACATTTTTTATATGTTTCAACTTCAGGTTCATGAAAAGCATACATTTTTAAATTTGACATTATTTTTTATAAATGAGTAGTACTTAATTGGATTAACATATAAAGTACTGGGGGCTAATTCTCGGAGTCGATAGCGATCGAAATTCTACTCGAACGTGCGAAATTTTTTCTTTTGGGATGCTCTCAGCCGTTATCGAGTAAAACGTATCGAAATTTCGAATGATGTTACTCGATAACGTGCGAGTACTCAAACGCAACCATACGAAATTGTACTCGATAGCAAATTATCTATCGAGTTAACGTTTCTGAAAAGTATAAATTTGGAAAAAAAAAAAAAGAAAATGTAAGTCAATATTTTTGAATTTTCTGTAAATTTTATTAATTGAATATAAATAAATAATTTTAGGTGAAATATACCAAAATAAATGCATCGCAGGCACTTGCTAATATTTACCCAAGAGCCAAAAATTTCTTAATTGATTGTTATACTCTTCTTCCAAATTATCTCTTTCTCTTGATTCCTTCCATACAAACGAATCATCTTTAAAGAAACGTTTTTAATCAAATTACGCATTGTATAGGTATAATAATTATTTTTACTTACAATCATAGAGTTAAGGCTATGGAAACACTTCCGGTTTAAAAATGTGTGTTCCTTCAAAGAGGGTTTCTGCATACCAAAATGTGTACCGTCCACGCACCCAATTACTAATAATAATAGCAATAAAAAGAATTATAAAAGCATTTATATAAAAGTATTTATTTTACAAACCTCCTGGCAGTTTGTATTTTCTCATGAAGTATTCTTTACATTCATCACTATATCGGGGAGAAAAGTTTATGAGTTTTCCACATAGCTTACGTTCCATTTCCTTCAAAACTCTGTTTACTATTTTACAAAGAGTGCTTTGGCTAATTAAAATTAAGAAGTCGTTTCCAACATTGTGTTGAAAACTGCTTGTTGCCAAAAGGGATAATGTTGCAGCCAACTGAATTTTTGGTGGAAACCCAGTAGACAAATGTCCTTCAAAATCCAACTCCTCAAGGAGATAATTGAATGCTACTTTTGATAATCAAAAGCGTTTTTGAATCTTAAAAAAAAATTATATAATTTTAACATTTGTATCAATTAAAAAAAAAATTATTTACTTACTCAAAATTTGACAATTTTAATGGATCGCTGGAATCACGAATTTTCTTTCTAATTTTATTCAAATCTTGCTCTTCGTCAGAGTCGGATGATGATGAATAGAAAAAGAAACTTGAATAAATTTTTTTGTTTCAATTAGTTTTTAAAATATTTTTCCAGTTTGAAATTTTTTTTGTTGTTGTTGAAAAATTAAACATATGTTTTTTGTTTACCTTTTTTTCATTAGTCTTTTACATTTTTACAGTGTTGTATAACTTCTTAAGATTTTCCTTTTATAACACTGAAACATAAAATCGTTTCGATTCTTAACGAGTGCCATCATCAGAAAATTTCGAAGTATCGAAATTAATTCCGATACGAAATTATTTCGATCACGACTTCGGGAATTAGAGCACTGATCTCTAAAACATTTTCAATCTATTTTTTAGATTTTTTAATTAAAAAACATATTTTATAAAATTGTGTCAATATATAACAGATATAATAAATATATAATATATATAATATAATATATAATATATATATTATAAATATATAATATATATATTATAAATAGATAATATATATATTATAAATATATAATATATATAATTTGCTCATATTTGATAGACCCGTTTTTCGGATCAAACTATATGATATTAGATCCCATGAGATATTATAAGACCAGCTTATGTATGCCATTTTTCGGATCAGATGAGATATGATATTTAGTTATATGTGATAATATATATGATTATATCGAAACTTGTTTCAACGGGTATTGAACATTTTGTTTTTAATAAAATGTGCGCACACGGAATTCGAACCTGGGAAACCAGGTTGTCAGTCAACCACTCTACCATCTACATCGACATCTTATACTTGATACATAAAAACGTAAATGACTTGCTTGCACAAAATGTCATTACTTTCCCCGTTACAAAAAATCAAAAATAAGTACTTATATATGTACTTACTAAAGTTGAAAAATGTGATAAATGAAAGTATAAAAATACGTACTTATGGGTAAGGCATTATTTTTTATTTTCAAATAATGGGAAAAATAACTAGTTATGTCATAAAATATTTGTGTTAAAGTAATGCAGGGAGTAAGTTGGTGTCATTACTGGTGGTAGGAAAATAATTACATTATCGTTTCTACACTCGGATTTGTTGATTTAATTATTGATACTCGTAGTGTATATTATTCTGGTGTTTACTGTTTAACACATTCATATGTCTTGATTATTGTCTTGTTTGTAATTTAATTAATTGAGTTTTAATTCAGCGATAACAGAGGTCATCAAAGTGTCATTGCATGAAGGCTATACAAATTAAAATATATAAAAATTAAAAATAAATAAGTGATATAATATTTATTATTATGCCACTTATTTTAAATAAACAATAAGTTATTTTTTGCAATATCGAACAAGCGATCACTATTTTTTTACACTAATTTACAACATATTTTTCCACACTGACAATGAGAGTCTCCCGATGGATTCTCTCCGATATTAATGAAATTCGGATAGAGGAGATGCAAATAAGGTACACGTATTTACGTTTAAGGGTTAAAATGAGGAGTCAACATTATAATATTTTTGTATGGAAACATGTCTGAAATTGACAAAATTCAGATTTATTTGTACGCAGCACAGTGTCACCAATTCATATAACGATTGGCCGAATATAGAAGGAGTTATTGTTCGAAAGTGAAATTTGGTACACGATTATATATTGTTAAAAAATGTGAAAATATAAAATTTTTTCAAAATCGCAGAAAGGATACGCATACCTGTCATATTTCCTGAAAGTGAAAATTGCAATAAAAGCTACAAATATTATTGGAGACTTACAAATAAAAATATAGTTATATATAGCTTGAAATAATTATATATAATTATATGTATGAGCATATGTAACAATATATATTTACATCTTTCACTAATTTTTACAAAAAATTTTTATATAGCGCTATATATCATCATATATTATTATATATGTGGAGACTTCCCCAATATTTTATTTGTCTTTTAGAAAATTTAACAAATATATATTAATTTATTATTTTGTCAATGAGTTTTTTGTAAGAATTTTTCTGTTTTGAATTTAAAATAAACGTCCGTTAAAAATAAAATAAACAACGTTTAATATCAATATCAATCCCATAAGTGGTGATCCCGATAAAAAGAATGCCAAAGAAACTATCAGAACTGTCCTCGGAAGAAATTTCGTTTTTGTGCAAATGGAGATTGACGTTAACAGGGCGAAAAGCCGACAAACTGATGCGACTAAAATCATATCTGGAAGAGCTACAAATCACAGATTTAGAAAACTATGATTTTGAACTAGACTTAGAAGATCCAGAAGCAACATGTTCAAATACCGACATAAATACAATTTTACAACATATGCAAAATTTCATGGAAGGAATGGAAAGCCTTCTATACCAGCGATAGCACAAAATTCCAATACAACAGCATCTTGTCTACAACATTGTTCTCACGATGAGTTCAAAACCTCTAAATCACTTATTCTTCCTTTATTCTGGACTCAAAATCCTGAACTGTGGTTCTTAACTACTGAGCAAAAGTTTCAAAGTTTTAATATTACTTCTGACAACATCAAATATACCAAAGTCATTGAATCTCTCGAAGTTTCCACTATCAACAAAATTTCAAGCCTGCTTCGCAGTCCCCCACAAGAAAATAAATACTTGATGCTAAAAACTCAACTTATAACTATGTATGAAGAAAGCGATGAGAGTAAGTTTGATCGTATTTTTAATGATTTACAACTAGGAGATCAGAAACCAAGTCAACTTTTTCAAGATATTAAAAATCTAGCTAACAACAAAATCTCTGATGATATTCTCTTTTCTATTTGGATAAAAAAAGTTGTATAAGTTGATATTTTTATCTAATCATGTATAACTGATAAATCAGAACCTACTCGTATATACTTCCATGTAGATCATATATACATACATACCATCAGATCATATACATACCATCACATATAATTTTATATAAATATTTGTGTGAAAAGATAAACTCTATCACTTTTATATATGGTGGAAATTAATAAAAAAAAAAAAAATTACGCTTTTATCTTTAATTATCAGAGAAGGTAAAAAAAAGCCAAATTCAATGTATTTAAAGCTAAAATATTGTAAAAGCAAAGTACCCGATAAAGAAAAGTTTCATCTTAAATACTAAATCAGATGTTTGTCCATATATAATCAGATCTCAAACTAAATTGCTATTCGTAATGCCATTTATAATTATATCATGAATGACATTATTCATATGGCATATCTTATATAACACAAAAAATGTTTTTTATAAGACAGCTTATATAAGCATATCTATTTTATATTAAATAGCTTTTAAGTTACCATATATGATTTCATATTGAGCATGTATTATTATATATGACAATAGATCGATCATATCTTATTTTGTATAGCATATATTCTTAATATATTATTTCATAAAAGTTAATATTTAGCAATACATAGTTATATATGTTGGCGCATAAGAAATATATAATACTATATGGATATGCATGGCGCCATATATAATCGCATATTATAATATATTTTAAGATGACAAAACATAAGACCATATATAATGTTTTTTACTCGAGTATGTAAAAACTAAGATTTTTTTAAAAAAGTTAAATTTAATCGAATAAATAATAATTTATGAGTACACAAAAGAGTTTTTAGTCAGAAAATCTTAAAAAATAGCCATTAATAGCCCAAAAATCTTAAGAAAAAAAATGTAAAAGGCCGAATTGGATTTGGCTAAAAAACCTGTAATACGCTGTATTTGTGGAGTAAACTTGTTAAGAAAAAATATCCTTTAATAGAGATTTGCTTTTACCCAAAAAGTTTATCGTTAACCGTAAATTTTTAAAATTTCCTTTAAATTACGTTATAATTATGAAACACTAGGCAACTAGATAATTAAAAAAAAAAATAAAACAACATACATATTTTTTTCGATTTGTATTCATTTTTAATCTATTTGACCAAGTTGAATAAAGATCCAATTGAAAGAAATGATTGAACGGCCCAATCCGAGCTGTAACGCCAAAATCTAATAATTAATTAAGTACAATTCGAATTTAGCAAAAAATGTTTACACAAACTATTATTTTGCGAATGTTGCGATTTTTTTATTTCTTGCTGAATATTTAGATATATTAATTTGTTTTCTTTATTTCTGAAAATCTACATTTTTCAATTTTTTATAATTTTGATGTACATTACCCCCCATTTAAACATAATAATGTCTGTAATTGTTCAAGGATATTTAAAAAATGTCTTTAGAAATTGCTAAAAAATTTAACGTACAAAAAAGTCGCTCAATTTCGTACCATTTTTAAATTTTTAGTGTGCATTTTTATATTTAAAATATACTTTATATGGGTTTAAAATGCGCCACATATCATTAATCATACACAATTTTAGAGCCTAGTGGGCAACAGTTGCTGCAGATAGCAACAAATTTTCGTTTTTAATTCCAGAGGGGGTCATATATTTTACTTTTTATTTTAGAGGTGCCCTAAAAATTAAACTTTTGACAAATTTTGAATTTTTCTAACTTATAAATGCACAATAAGTAACCCTTAACCCACTTAAATATCATAAAACCGGCAAAAAGTTTGTGTTTTTGAAAACAGTTCGACTTTCTTTTTAAGTTTAAATACATGACTAAAAGTTGTTGGAGTGTATTTTTATATTTTTTGGTGGTGTAATATTTTTTAAATTATAAATAAAATATAAATTAAATAAATTATATAAATGAATGTAACTTCAATTAAATCCAAGCAAAAGTTGTATTTTTAATATTTTTAATTCACGAAAAAACAACTTTTGTATTTCTAATACAAAATTAAAACAATTTTGAGTAATTAGCGTACCACGGGTTCTTCTCATACAAACATTGTTTGTAGGGATATATATAAATTGTAATACACCAAATAAGCATACTACATATAATGATATACAAAGTATATTGATATGTAAAAATTGTTGCTTTTCAAAGAGTTTTGATTTTATAATTAGGTTTACCAGATCAGCCAGTTTATACACTAAGGCAGACAAATTCTCATACAGTTGATTTTGTGTGTTGTATGTAATGTCTCGGTTTGAGTTAAGCCAATTATTGTTTTCTACTGCTGACAACTGAATATTTGGGTGATGCCAAAGAAACACTTCCCAGTAAAATAGTAAAATCCAAATAACTGGTTTCAGAACAGCTTATACTGTATATGGAGTTTGCCCTATTTGCAATAGGTTCTTTACCTCCAAACAAGAACAGGTTGCTTTAGTACCAGTTATGGAACTGGTTCTGTGACGGTTCTGTTTTAGAACCGGTTCCATGTAACCGGTGATAAAAGAAGTTGTTCTAGAACAGGGTCAAAGGTAATCTGTTCCAAAAATTTTGCTGTGTTGTATTGTCTATCATGAAAATGACCAAAGTCTTTGAAAAGCAATACATAAATTATAATATGATAACATCATATCAGATTATGGACTTGCGGTAGAACAATATTCTAACTAAATGTTTTCTAAATTTAATTTAAATATAAAATCGACACCGTTATTTTTGTTATACAAATAAAAAATTTACAGCATTTTGCCTCAAAGTGTCGAAAGTATTTGAAAATCCTCATATCTACCTTTAAAATTTTCTTATGGGCTCATTTTGGTCATAAAGGCACTTACCAGGAGAGTCTTCCGATGGGTCCTCTACGATCGTAATAAAATTAGGATATGTAGGATAATGGGTTCAAAAATTAAAAAATTAAATGTTTTATTAATTATTTCGTAATAGTTATATTAAAGAAATTATTAGGGTTTGAAGACGCATTCACTGTTATATGCAATATGCCCGGGATCTCTTAAGTTGTTTTGTTATTCAAAGAAATGTGTTGGACTTGAGATTAATACTGGACATTTTTCAAATAATTTTTGTTGGTTTAAGGTTAAACGTGTAAATATTGATGCCTTTTTAAGTTAAGTTAGTTAAGAGGATGTCTACGAGTTTTTCGATAGTAGTAATTGTTCGGCTTTTGTGAGACTTTTCCCAAAGAGCGTTATCACCTATATTGCAAATAAATGGCATTTTTCTCGAGTTCTTAAACGCTGTGTACACATAAACCTGAATTTCGATATATTGTGATATATTTCCATGCAAAAATGTATAAATTTCTTACCCTTCTTTTTAACCCTTTAACGTGAGATTGGGTAGCGAAAAAATGGGAGTCCCATATTTATTTTCTTCTCTATCAAAATATATATATATGCAAATATCATTAAAATCGAATAGAATCCATCTGCTTTTGTAAAAATCTTTTTTTTTTTCCAAATGTACTATTTTTTTATATTTGACCTATGACAGCACATCAAATTATACAATTTTCTGTCACCCTAATATAGTACATAGTACAATCATATTAATAATAATTTTTCATTATCATTTTTTAAATAAATATAAACAATATTCACAACAATTATAAAAAAGACAAATATTTATTCAACTGACTGCTAAAGATTAAGGAGCTAATTTTTTTAGTTTTTTTTGTTAATTTTTACAAATTCAGCAACATTTTTTATAAATCGCAAATTTTTTCTATATATTCACGTTGCTAGTAATAATGAGTTAAAAAACATGAACTTTTAATCATTCTATTGTGGCTGATTTTTAAATAAAAAACGACACAAAGTAATGCCACAAAAAAAAAGTATGCTCGTGCTTATTATTAGTAAATAATTTCATTCTGATTATTCAATTAATTAAATTTTAATTGTTTTTTAATAGAATTGCATGATAATTGTTACTGAAAGCTTCAGCAGCTCAACTCTGTGGTAAACGTTATATCCTCATATGGACGGGTACATTCATATAAACATATTTGAATTAGCAAGGGAAATATTGAAATGATACATAGTCAATATTCCCGACGAAAAAAGTTTATATATAGTCATGTATAACTTGATATAATTATTGTATATATAACTACATATGTGGTCTTATGTTACGATATTTAGTTATATGTTATATATAAGTTGATCTTATTTATTGCATCTTATATACTTGATATAGCTAAATATCAGATCATATATACTTTCATATATCATGCGCGGAGCCAGAAGTGGGGAAAATGGGACATTTCCTTCCCCAAAATAAAAATGTTCAATACAAAAAAATCAAAAAGAATAAAAAAATTTATCAAAAATACTCTAACTTCCCTTTGCAAAATCTTTTCCAGGATCCGTGCCTGCATAAATAAATATATATACACACAGAGAAAAATGTAGTTATTTGCCAACTGAAATTCGCCTAATAACACTCAAATTTAGTTATTACGAATTTCAGTCTGTTGGTAAAACTCAACATTAGTTTTCATAATAAAGTTCGGTTAATTTAACTGAATTTTAGTTGCAACACCCAATATATTCAGAAATCCAAATCAAATATCGTTAGACTAACTGAATTTATTAGTTGTTGCCATCAAAATACACTTTTCAATTCGGTTGGCACTTTATTTCTCTGTGTGTAAGCATATATATGATACAAAAAAAACCCAAGTAAACATTTTATTATGGAAACTAATAAAATTATATCTTGTTAGATAAGTTCCCATATACAGGCACATACAAATTATCCGAAAAATTGGTCAATTTTATCTGACATTTGTCCATATCCGGGACATTAAATTATATCTAATTATATATTATTATATCTTATTTTATAAAATTTTAGCCGATAGTAGGTATGGTTTTAGTAACTTGAAGTTATGCATAAAAGTATTTGAATACAAATCGAAAATTTAAAATTTTCAATTTTTTTTTTTTTTGAATGAAACAGCGAAATGTTTAAAAATGATCAAGAACAAAAAATTAGTGTTTCAAAAATATATAATTAAGATGGTATTGTCTTGAAAAATGTACACATTTTTTTATTTTAAATTATATAAAATAAATCACTAGCAAATGACTTCGTTAGAAAATGAATATGGTTATATGTGAAGCCATATGTAATAAAGTCCTAACTTGCAGATAGCTTAATTTGATATTGAATTTTATAAAAATATGTATGGAATTATATTTAATGCTATATAAAATTATAAATATAATGTTTTCAGTATGGCGTCACATATGTTTCAGTATGGAGTACATATTAGTGTAAATTGTGCGTGACAAAATTTTGTCTACGTGAGCTTATGTGATCAAAATCACTCACCCATTACTAAAGAAAACTACAGTCAATCAACAAAAACAATAATAAAAATACCAACAATGCTATTACCGACTTTGATCAATAAATGACAACCAGACTTTTGACACAAAAACGAATATAACCAAAAAGAGCTACTTTTTTAAAATCTACAAAGCTAAACCCAACTATAACTGACTTAATAAGTACAGCCCATTAAATGTGTAAAATGTCCCAATTTTGAACCTTTGTTAAAAAAATTTATAAGAATATTTACAAATATTTTTTCTTAAACAAAAAATTATTTACTATATACTAAAATACCTCAAGCTGAAGGTTCCATTATAAAAGTTTTACTTTTAAAAGATTTAAAAAAAAAACAAGCACTTGAAAGCAAAGACTTTAATTTTTTTTTTCACTTTTTGCAAAAACGGCAAAAAATTTCTAAGTATGACAGCTCACTGCAAAAAAAGTAAGCAACTTATTTAATTGATTTTGACAACTACCCTATGGAGAATGGGGCCGGTTCTGCGTATGCCATAGGATCGATCCCTTCGTGCCAGAGACCGGTCCTCTGCTAAACCCTACCCTATGTAAACAACTGGCAACTTTAACATTGGCTTGTCATAGGAGGGGGTCATTTGTCCTGCTTTAAACCACATGCTTTAAACCACATGGTTGCATGCCACAGGTCTAACCAAAGATGGGCATACCACAAGACTGTCGCAAAAGGAACATGTCGTATAAAATAAACGAAAACTAAACAGCTGGTATGTCCTCCCTTTACCAGTCACATTATTGGTAATTTTAGGACAATTGACACAGCTTAACCCACTTCAGTATTAAATTATACCAGTCCTGTGATAAGTCCTTCTTTAACCAGTCACTTTTAGGTCAATTGACTCCTCATTCCCCATAAGGTAGTGATGAAGAATTTTATCTATTTTTACCAGATACTAAATTTAATTATAAAAACTTGATTTCTAAATTTCAATTTATCGCCCATTTTGACATCATTTGAAAACATAGTGCAGCGGCTCACATTTTTTCGTCACAGGGTGTTGTCCACTAATTGGAGGGAATACAATTATTTGCATACATTTAATTTTGGATACACAAATTTAAAAATAATATAAAAATTTAAAATGCTGTTGTTTAAGTATCCACTTTCGATTTATGCATAATCCGTTATTGGGAGGTAGTTTTAATCTACGATCTCATTTCAAAGACCCGCTGCTCTAAAATTTTCGGTTAAAGTGAGTTGTCGGCTAATCGGAGTGTACATTATTTGCAGGCTTCACTATATTTAGTTCAGTTTTTTTTAAAATCCCGCCATTTTTGAATAAAATTGTTCTGCAGTTTTTAGCTAGTTTTTCCACTAACTTAGATATTTTTGGTAACCAAGCTCTGGCAACACTGCTTAACACTCACTTTAGTCAAGTGAGATGGAATAACAATTTTTTTTTTGTTAATTGTTTTTGTTTTTAATAAATTTAAAAATGTTTAATTTTCCAATCCATTAATTTATATTTAAATTTTCATTATTATTTGAAAGCCGAAAAGGAAATAGTAGTGCGGATTTGTAAAGAATTTTATGAAGTTATATCAAATTCTGTCAAATTATATGTAACTAGATAAAATTAGAAAGACCCATTCTTCGGATTAAATTATATCAGATGAGATCCGATGAGATCTCATTATTATTCTGAATGCATAACAAAATAGTAGTGCGGATTTTCAAAGAATTCAATGAAGTAATATCGAACTTTATCACATAATATATAATTTGATCAAATCGGATACACCCACTTTTCGTATTAAATTATATCAGATGAGATCCGATGGGATCTCGTAAGAAAATATTATGTATGCGATTTTTTGGATCAGCTTTGATATAATGTGCTAATGTATTATATAGATGACTACATATTATTATATATACCTATATCGCAACTTTTTTCATCGGGTTAATAAAAGAGCAACAAAAGCTACTGACTGTCAAAGTGTCATACATATAAATTCAAGAAATGATAGAAATGTGTTGATAATTTATTTAAACGATATTCAAGTTTAATTTTTATAAAAATTATACAAAAAGGAGAGTCATGCAATTATTTGATTTGTAAATTAATATATTTTTTAAATTAAAAATTAATATACAATTATTACACTACTCAAGAATTTTAAACTTTTTGCAGAACCTGTCTTGAAATACATATTTTTTAATACACCTAAAGAAGGCTTAAGAAAATTTTTTGACATCTTGTATTCATCAGCGGCTCCAAGGAGGGGAGGGGGATAAGGAACCCCCCCCCCCCCCCCCCCCCCCCCAGCAATATGGAAAAAAGGAAAAGAAAAGAAAAGAAAAGGAGAGAAAAAGAATGAAGTATGGACAAATAAAAAGTTTGTTATATATAATTAGTCGAAATTTGAAAAGTTAGCCATTGGCAAACATTTTCGTGTCAACCAGATTGCCTTGTTAAAAATATGTACTTTTTTATATTTAATGTTCGCGGCCTTTTGATTGAATTCTTATTACCAGTGAACCAGAAATATGCCCTAAAAACGAAAAATATGCTCTTAAAACACATTTTTCTTTAAAAATCCATATTTTGATGCCTATTATATAGTACAGTTGGATTAACTGTACTTAATACATATAGAGTTAATGTTTTCTCTTTTCCGCCAAAAACTACCCACTAGGAAATTTAAAGAATAATATCATTCAGAATGCCATTCTTATTTCTAAGTTTATTTTTGACCCCACATTTTTAACCCTTATAAATGAATTATTCTTTAAATGTTCTGGTGGGTCTTTTATAATGAGAAGTGAAAACATTAGGCCTATATGAATCAATTTACACAAAATAATAACTTTTATAAAGTGGAATTTTTTCATAATTCAATTTAATGGTTCAATTTAAAAAAATTAAACAAATTATACGAAAAGCTAGGGTGAGTAATGTAAATATAATAACCGCTGAAAATTAGAAAACAAAGTGTTTGCCAGATTTGGATTCAGAGTACATAGGTCTATTTAGAAGAAAATATTCCACAATCGATAACATATTCAACCTTGCAGATATTGTTAACATAAAGTTAGCCGAAAATAAAAAAGTATACGCATTTTATGTTGACTTTAAGGCAGCGTTTGACAAGGTCGCCAGAAAATCTTTAATATTCAAACTCTATTCAATGGGCATCGCTTACAAATTTGTGAAAATTATTGAATCAAATTATACTGACACTAAATCTGCTGTGTGGAATGGCGAAGAGCTATCAGATTACTTCCAAACAACGTCTGGTGTTAAACAAGAATGCTTATTTTCTCTCTATATTAATGATCTGAATGAGTATCTTGGTGGTGGTTTGCAAATTGATCATCTTAAAATCCGTCTCCTCATGTACGCAGATGACATTGTAATCTTATAAGATGATATAAATACTTTGAAAAAAATGATAATTAACTTGGAAAATTACTGTCAATTATAGAACCTTGAGGTGAACTTAAGTAAATCCGAAATATTAGTTTTTAGAAAAGGCGGTAGATTGAGTAGAAATGAAAAATGGCAGTTTCAGGGAAATTATATAAAGATAACTCATGAATAGAACTACCTTGGAGTAATCCTTACACCTAAAATGAAATTCACTAAGCACGTAGATAAAAGAAACACGCAAGCTAAAAATGCTATTAACTCCACATGGAAACACTTTATTGCCAATAAACAAATTCAGCTGAGACAAAAATGGAACCTTTTTTTAGCTGTATGCAGGTCGATCCAAACATATGCCGCTCAAGTTTGGGGTTTTGGTTATTTCGATGCGGTTGATTTATTACAACGATACTTTTATGAAGAAAATTTTAAAATTGCCTGAATTTTCACCTAACTACGCACTAATGCTTGAAAAGGGGGCTGTGAGGAATCATTTGTGCTCCCTAGAACTACACCTACAGTATATATCTCGGGTTATGTTTCAATACCATCCTAATAGGCTACCGCCTCAAATCACTCATAAGCTAATAAGGAAGGATTTGTTTTGGGTTAAAGAACTGAAAACTATTGCCAGCAACATTAATACTCCGTGATCTGTTACACAGCTTGACGAACATCATTGGTTTGCACAAAATAAGCAATTGATTCCTAAGCAATATTAAAGAAAATCATCATAAGCAATATTTACAAAGTCAAGCAGTCTCTTCAAGATTATATAAATATATCGATTATACCTAAGGTCAATGCTATATCCTTGATATCTTAAATTCAGAAAATATAACGTGGATCTTTAAGGCCAGATGTGAACTAATCAAATTAAATTACAATACTTTTGGTGCAGTTGATGATGACAAAGTATGCAAACTCTGTAATTTGGGTACGATGGAGACCTTTGAACACTTATTTTGTATTTGTCCTGTTCTTAAGGAATTCAGAGTTTTGGGAAGCCCTTTTTACAGCATATGGAAATGATACAAATATTAAATGGTTCAAATACCACAGATTGGATAAAACTAGTTTTATACTTAAAAAATTCTTTAGAATACAGAAACTTTTTGGTACAAGAATTTAATTAAATGCTTTGTAATAATAATGATTTTTAATTATTTGGTTAATCGATAGACATTTTTTATAAAATATTGCCGAAATATATTACCTTTTTTCTTTCTTGTTTACATTAAATATATATGAATATATGTAATTCATTTTATAAATTTAATTAATTGTAAATACAGAAAAACTACTACTACATAGGTCTATTAAAGATTATATATTGTTTAATGACAGTATTTTGTCGAATGAAATATCATTTGAAGAAAGGACGAATTACATTTCAGTAAATTCAACTAATATTGTCATTTGTTTTTACTGTTCAAAAAGTTAACAACAACATAAACATAAACCACATATGCATTGTTTAATTTTTTTAAATACACATGAATGTTATTTTTTTTTTTTATTTCCAATATTATTACAACTGAGAAATGCTCATCTAGTAATATAATCTTAGCGTATGTTAGGTTATTTTGGAGTTAACCCACTGGTTAATTCCAAGCAGTAGTTAATAGTTATATTTAAGTGAATATAAATATATTTTTAAATATAAGCTTAACTAAGTTGATTGATTAGGGGTAGAAAGATCCATTGGAATTGTTCTCCTTAATCGTCTTTGAATTCTTGGCTCTGAAAATATCCTTTTAAGATCAGAGTTGTTGTGTGTTTGTAGTTTATTTGCATGTTTTTGTGCAGTGGAAATTATTTCTTCTTTTACAGTTTTTATTGCAAGATCCCTATGTAAATCATCGTTACGGATGTATCGCGGTGCACCGACAATGGTTCTAAGGATCTTGTTTTGAGTTTTTTGGATCAAATTTATTTGAGGTTTCTTGGCACAGCCCCATAGATGTAAGCCATAAGTCCAAATAGGTTTTATAACTTGAAGATATAACAATATTTTGTTGTTGATCGAAACATTAGAGTTTTGCACAATCAACCAATACATTTGTTTAAATTTTAAATCGATTTCTTTTATTTTTTTCTTAACGTGTTCTTTCCTTTTGATTTTGGTGTCCAACGTCATGCCAAGGTATTTAGCAGTGTTAGCGTACGGGATTTGCTTATTATTAATATAGATTGGTAAATATTTTATATTTCTATTTGTAAAGTACATATGAATTGATTTTGATTCGTTTAATCTCATTCTCCATTTTTTAAACCAGATTTCTGTTTCATTGATTGCATTTTGGAGTCTGTTTGTTGCAGTTTTAAAATCACTGCCTGTTGATAGGATGGCAGTATCATTTGCAAATGTAGCCATCTTGATGTTATTTGGTACAGGAATATCTCTAGTGTATAGAAGATACAATATAGGTCACAGGACACTACCTTGGGGAACGCCTGCTTTTATTCATTTTAGTCTTGAGTATTCACAATCTTCTTTGACCCGAAAATACCTTTCCGTAAGATAAGATTCTAGAATCTCATAATGCTGTCTCGGTAGATCTCTATGCAGCTTGAATAGTAGACCTTTATGCCATACTTGGTCAAACGCTTGTGCAACATCTAAAAATATAGCGGAGCATACTTCCTTTTTCTCCATAGATTTTTCTGCCACATCGATTATTCTGTGCACCTGTTCTATACCTCCTAAATCCAAATTGATGACTTGGCATAAGGTTTCTTTGTTCTAAAACTGGTTGGAGTCTTTTTAAAAAGAGTTTTTCAAATATTTTTGATAATACAGGAAGAAGTGAAATAGGCCTGTAAGAATCAACTTCATTAGGCGGTTTACCTGGTTTTTGAGTCATTTCGATTTCTGCCACTTTCCATTGTAGAGGAACATAACGCATTCTTATTGCAGCATTAATAATAAATAAAAATTTCTTTAACGATTTTTCCGTTAGGTTTTTTACAATTTTACCTGTTATAAAATCATAACCAGGTGCCTTTTTTTGACTTAGGTCTTTTTTTATAACGTTTTTGAGTTCTTGTAGTGTTATAGGGGTAATGGAATGAATGTAAAATCATTTATTAAATACAAATTAATGTAAAATCATAATACAGTAATTTGATGTGGTTTGTTTTTTTTTAAATGAACTACAATTATAGTCAGAACTGAAATTTCTTCTAGAAATTACTGTTTTTTTCATTTAAAAATAAATATACTGTATAACAACAACTCAAACAACTACAAATATTTACCGCAGAAGTTCCCTGAGTGTATTATTTGATTTATAAAGAAATTTAAATTAAAAATTAATATAAAATTATTTTCTATTTCTTTCTATGCTTTTTTTATTTTTGTTTTGCTCTAAATTTATTCATTATTAAAGTCTTTTTCTTTTGTAAAATTTCCTTTTAAAAAGTTTGACTTCTACATAAAACGTTGGGCTGGCTTTCGGTTGTGTAATTTTTGTTGATGTCTCAATTAAAATATCTTAACAAGTACCACTGACTGCCAATCAAACTGTGAACGATACAAAATGGGAGAGGACAAAAAAAACAACAAACTTTTAACTAAACCATAACAATTGATCATTTTAAAGATAGATTCCGATATCTGAAGCAGATCATTGTTATAAACTAAACAAGATCTATTTATGTAACAACAACCAACAATCAATTCATGATACATATCCTATGGCAACTAAGTAAATGTACAGAATTCAAATATAAATTATTGGTAAGCAGGATTGGAAAAAATTTTAATATTTTTTTCCCGGGGTTATTTGTGTTTAAAATTAAAAAAAAAAAACGAACATGAAAAATGTTCCGACATGCCTATAATTAAATTTATGTATTTTAAAAACTAGTAGGCCGATTTGAATGGTTGATGGCTCATTCTAATGGTCTTGTACTCTACTTTGTGCATTTGTATTTAAATAAACATGATAACAAATAATCTATACAGCTTTTGTTTTAAAATTTATTAATTAACCACTTTTAGGAATTTGTTCATAGATCTATTTCGGGAATTTTATAGGTTCCCAACTCTATAGATTATTTGTTAGGACAATATCCTAATCAAGAAATATAGATTATGGCCTCGAACTTGAATTATTTTCATTGCATAAGTAAAGGTCCAAGAAACATAATTTTTTATTTTTAATAAAAATTATATCAAACTTGTAAAAAAGACAAAATACGGTCTTGTTGACTCCCCCTTTACTTCTTATTTTTAAATAAATAAACAAGTGTAAAAATGAAAAGGAGAATAAAAACAAAATGCGTGTATTGTATATCTACCAAAGGTAGAGCTTGCACATAACGAACAAGTTTTCAATTAATTTTTGCTCAATGGTGATAATTGTTAACTTCGAGCTCATATATTAGTTCTCATTTAGTGGGATAACTAGGTTATATGCATGTTTGATGTTTGCATGGGATTGTCACTTCTTTCAAAACATGTTCTGATGATGGGAACCTAGAAAATTCCCGAAATAAACCTATCAACACATTCCTAAAAGACTTCAATTAATAATTTTGAATACAAAAACTCTATATATTATTTGTTAGGACAATATCCTAATAAAGAAATTTAGAGTCTGGCCTCGAACTTGAATAATTTTCATTTTCATAAAAAAAAATATTTCAGTGTCCATTAGAGTGGGTCGCACCCCATACAAAAAAAAAAGTTGTGCCGGTCACCCCCTCGAATTAAAGATAATTTGAAGAAGATTTGAAAAAAAATTTTTTTTTTTCCACGCCCCTTGACCCCGCGCATTTGGTTTTTCCTGTGGCTCCATTTATAGTCCGATCGTAACGTGTGATATATCATTGTTTTTGGAATGACAACGGCTACATTTTCTACTTTGATCACTTTTGACTCCGACGTCAAATTCTAGAAGTGACTTCTGGAAACTCGATTTCTACCACCCTAATTCACGAGTTTTTCTAAACGATAAAAAAGTTTTTTAAATTCCATGAAATTTTGTCTTTTACAGTATATATATTTATTCAGTAACAAAAAAGTTACGACGGTTTAAAAAAAATCAATTTGAGTTTTATTCCAACAATCGTTAACAATAAGCTTTGGTCTTTTTGTGGCGCTAGTGTGCATTTGTTTTTGCACTATGATAATGTTCTCTTTTTCGTAATCTCACTTGTTTCTCTATTTTCTATTATCTTTCTCCTCCACATAGTACTCTTTTTAACCGTCATCACAAACCGATTCAGCTGGCAACACTTTTGTTTAACATATTATTAGGGCTCGGAACTTCATGTAAATACATGTCTGTTGTCGTTAGCTAGAGAACAATGTTAACCAAATATCTTTGCGAATCAACAAATCTGCAACAAAATGGCATCGATTTGTTAGTGCATATTTTTACATATTTTGCTATAAATGCATATTTTTGCATATTTTGCTATAAATGCATATTCTTATGCATATTTTCTATTTTTTATTACATATTTTGCATATTTTTACATGTTTTTTGCATATTTTTACATATGTTTGCATATTTTTGCAAATTTTTTTTTGATGTTTTACTAAAAATTTACGCATCCATAATTAAAATATATAATTTATTTATTAGAATTTCCAAGTCATTCGCAAAATACCGAACGCTTTGTGTGAGTTGTTAGTGAATCCGCAAACAAGGTAACGGACGAAAAGCGCATGGGGTATATATTTGCTAAAATAAGAAGTCGAGAGCAGTATAAACAGCTGGAGTCTCGCCAAAATTTAAATTAATTTATTTAAGGATAATACCACATTAAAAAAAAAACATTGTTTATACTTTTAAGAATAGAGTTTCTCTCAACAATATTTGATAGAAAAATGAGTAAAAAGAGAGCACTTTAAAAATGGCCACAAAAACAATAACCACAAAAAGACCAAATCTTATTATTAACGATTGTTGGAATAAAAACTCAAATTGATTTTTTTTAAACCTTCGTAACTTTTTTGTTACTGAATAAATATATATACTGTAAAAGACAAAATTTCATGGAATTTAAAAAACTTTTTTATCGTTTAGAAAAACTCATGAATTAGGGTGGTAGAAATCGAGTTTCCAGAAGTCACTTCTAGAATTTGACGTCGGAGTCAAAAGTGATCAAAGTAGAAAATGTAGCCGTTGTCATTATAAAAACAATGATATATCACACGTTGCGATCGGCCAGAGGAAATAAAAAACCAAATGCACGGGGTCAAGGGGCGTGGCAAAAAAAAAATTTTTTTTCAAATCTTCTTCAAATTATCTTTAGTTCGAGGGGGTGACCGGCACAATTTTTTTTTTGTATGGGGTGCGACCCACTCTAGTGTCCATACACACATTTTCTAAATAAACCCTTAAATTTTCAGAGTGGAACGGCGATGGATTTATTTTATTTCGTTTTTTCCATTGTAAAAAAAAAAACTTTAATATAGAAATAAATTTATAATTAAAATTTATTTTTCGGTTTTTATTGCAATTGATTTTTAATTATATATTGTGGAGGTAGATGTTACTAGGACTTTCATTGTGTAACCATGTTGTGGTATAAATCCATGGTAACCCAAAGTTTATTTAATTTCTTTTCTCATTTTTATCAAACTGTTCAGTACTGAAAAACCAGGAATACAAAGTTTTGGGCGTGTTAATTTGAGATTAGTTAAACTTGCTCGGATTGCAGTGATTCTATATATAATCATATATGATTATATCGGAACTTGTTTCGTCGGGAATTTATAGTCTTTGCTGTGTGATATATAAAAACACTTTTTCAAAAAAAAACAATTTGTTTTCTTTTAATTAAAAGCGTTTTAAAATTGTCCATTTACTAAATTGGCTTAGGTTAGTAGTGGTGGAATTGATTTTTCTGATCATGAGAACATTACTATAATTATTGTAAAATAAAAACAAAAAAAAAAGACTGTTGACAAGTTAACCAAGCTAACCAAACCAACATACCATACCAGCTTACCAAGCCAACAACAAAATCCATATTATGAATAATTCATATCTTATGGTTTTCCTTTTTATAAATACATACATATGTATTGATCTCATATATATTTCAACTCATACATATATACATACATACATACACACACACACAAACATTTATAAATTGGTTCTTATTGAATGTCATCATATCAAAAACTCTGTTTCATATTGTTTTGTAATGCAATTTAATAGTTTAAGTTTACTCAAGTATTTACTTACGTTCTCGTTTATAGTGAAGTTGTTAGTTTGTTATTCGTATCTGTTACAAATACCAATTATTCAAGTAATATTAACTAATTTACATTTGTTAAATTATTTGTAAAAAAAAAGCTAATAAATGTATTGTTACTGTAACCACTAAATTGCTTGTAATTACCGTAACTATCAAACCAAGTACGACAATGGCATTAAAACAGTATTAATAGTTTATACATTTTTGCAGTTAATGTTTGTAGAAGTTGTTTGAGTAGGTAATTCTGTATATTTATTCTGAAGTGCAAAAACAGTAATTTGTAGTGGGATTTTAACTTCTAACTACATTTGTTGGTCATTTAAGAAACAAACCTCATCAAATTACTGTAATACTTTTATTTAGAAATAAAATAAATTAACGCAAGTTAATTTTGTTAGTTAAAATATATTATGTTTACTAATTTGTGGTTTACATTATTAAAAGTCAAAAACAAATGAAAATGCTTGTTGAATTTAATGAAATGGTAGTGATCCTGTTTTCAAGTAAAATTTCATTTGTTTTTTACTACATTTGCAGTACTCTTTACCTACATAATATGCCAACTGCAGGGATTATTTGATTAAATTAATACATTTCACAAACGTATTTATTCTGCTGGAAAATTTACAATTTTTTTGCGCGTTCGGTTTAATCGACCCAACATTTCTAAAAAAAAGTCCCATCAAAAATATGTTTTTGCAAGTCCATCTATGAAAAAATGCAAAGGACATATATATCGCATTGATAGTCAGCGGTCAAAACTAGTGAATTAATACCTCGCCCAAGCAATAGCGAAAGACGCACAATTGGATATATCACAACATTTTGGAAATAATTCGGCCATTTCTTACTTGCTAGTAGGATTGCAATGAAATTTGGAACAGGTGTAAGTGGCGTGATAGTAATAGTTTATGCTAAACCTCCTAGACCCCCGAAGGCGGCAATATGGCTCCCAAACCAACCTTTTGCATAAAACATTTTGAGGGCTCGCCATTTTTTGTTTCTCAACTGCGCAAGCTTACATGTGTGGGTTATCTCCAATAGTTCCCGAGATATTCCCATTTGAATATGTGAAATTTCAAAATTGGTCCTACTCAGGTAGAGTATTATGCGAATAGCGGGATGAAATCGGAACCAATTTATTTTTTAAAATACTATTCATTTAACTAAATTCTTGATTAAATAGAAAAAAAAATAAAGCAATGTCTTGTTCCTCTTAAAAACTACATTCGTTTAAATTAGAAATTAAAAAAAAGAACATTTACCTCCAGATAAATATTTTATTTCTGAACATATAAAGTGTGTTTACTATTCTTAAATGTCGTTTTATATAAATAGGAGTTGTGCTGAAAAATGTTTGTTTTGTATATACTTTTCCCCCAGCCGCTTCTAAAGTTACCATATTTTTAATATCAATGTTAACCCACTCTTTAAAATAGCGCACGCCTCCCTTCAGATAGCGGGAGCAGTGGAAGATACTCCAACATATACCTAACATATTTGGTAAGTCTGTTCCAATTTCTGCTTTAAATGAAGACATGGCTGCAAAACATGAAACAAATGCCATTTTGAAAAAAAAAATATTTTTTTGAATTGTGGGATTGCTTGCAGAAAATTATAAGTTCGGAAATACATTTTACGTTGTTGACTGAGAAGTCTATTTAAGTCCAAAAAATAATTGAATTATGTCTGTTTATAAATACTTTATTGAATAGTGATAGTTTACATTTTAACAAAAACTGAAATTTTTACCTTGCTAGTACACTAAGGATATTATGTAGGTAAAGACGACAGCAATTGCAGTAAAAAATAATTGAAAACAATTGATGGGAATGGGTCAACGAATCTTCACTTGGTTAATGGTGACTATTATGGGAAAACAGATGTCTCCTAGTTCAGAGTTGACTCCAATTTCGATAGCTAGTAATGAAATATTTTTTAGGGTTTCCTGGTAAATTTTCAGGGATATGAAAATTACAAGAAAACTCAGGACAATTTAAGGGATAAAGAAAGTAGAAAATAAACCACAATTAGTTTCAATGTTTGAGAAATTAAGTTTATTGTGATGCTCACCGATGCTATGTAGGAATCCAAGTGACGATACTAACGACCATTAGTATCAACATAAGCTCGGTTCGCAATCGCTTTTAAATTATAATTGTTATACTTTTGTTCTACACTTGTCTTATACTTAAATTAGGTGTAAAAAAAGGTATTAAATTTAGCGATTGAAATTTATCAATAAATCGATTTGGTTTAAGTTTACGTTAGGCAATTTCAAATTTCAAATTATATGATAAATTCATTTTAGATTAAATACTCGATTTTGTTTTTGTCTAAAATAAGTATTTTAGACATGCCGGCGTCTCTTTTTTATGCCTTATTAGGCCCTGGATCCGTACAACAAAGAACTTGTGCCAACGATCGGATGGCCTCAGACAGTATTTTAGCATTTGGTGTTGATATTTTAGCATCTGGTTTAGACTTACGGCGTTGTTGTTGTTTAAGTTGACGTTGACGTTGTAACTTTCTTTCTTGTTGGTTTTTGGAGATTGATGAACGTTCTCGATGTTGATTTGGGTGAAGGAGAGTATGGTGAAATCGGTCGCATTTGCGACATGTATCTAATGACTGGCAATCACGTAACGTATGGCTGCGTGCAAGGCAATTCAGGCAGTATCTGTGGTCTTCTACCACCTGTTTCTTTTCCCTCACCGTCATAGCTAAGAATTTTCGGCAAAATCTTAACGGATGATAACGTTTACAGACCATACACTGGTGGACATCTGGATTTCGTTCTCCTAAGCGACTGCGAATAGTTCGGTTGTTGGTACGGCTACTGTAATTGAGAGAAAAAGAAAGCAAAGGACATATATGTATGTGTTAGTTATGAGTTCAGTGTGAGAGTAGAAATGAATAAATGAGGTTATTAATGAAGTTTATGGGCGATTAGTTATCACTAAGAAAAGGTAGGTAGCATAGTTTGACGATATGTCGGGTTATGATGCCAGTTGCAGTTCGTATATCGGCTACCCGTACGTTTCTATCAGAACCGACATGAACATTCTCTATTCTGCCCAGGCGCCATTCAGAGGGAGGTAACAGGTCGTCCATTACCACAACAAGGTCACCAGGCTTCATATTGGGAGATGAATTTTTCCATTTGTACCTCTTGTGAAGAGATTTCAGATAATCTTCTTTCCACCTTATGGAAAACTGGTGGTGAATCGCCTTGAGCTTTTCCCATCTGTTGACAACAGATATTTTCTCAAAATTCGGTTCAGGTAGAGCCATAATTGGTGCGCCTCTGAGAAAGTGGCCAGGGGTTAACGCTGTTAAATCAGAAGGATCTTCCGACATTGCCGATATGGGACGAGAGTTTAAAACTCCTTCGATTCTCGCGAGGACGGTTGAAAACTCTTCGAAATTAAATCTGTGTGATCCAGCAATGCGTTTCAAGTGAAATTTAAAGCTTTTTACAGCGGCCTCCCATAGGCCACCCATATGAGGTGATTGTGGCGGAATGAAGCTCCATTCAAAACCGTGAGTAACATATTTCTGGGAAATGTCTGTCGAAGCAGATTTTATGAAGGATGCAAATTCACGACTAAACTCTCTACTGGCGCCGAGAAAATTGCGACCATTATCTGAGACTATCCTGTGAGGGAGCCCCCGCCTCCCAACGAATCGCGAGAATGCAGCTCGGAAGGCTACTGTGGATAAGTCTGAACATGCCTCAAGGTGAATAGCTTTAGTGCTAAAGCATACGAAGACACTAACGTAACCTTTAATATAAGGAGCGTTTCGTAATATGGAGGTTTTAAGTTCAAACGGACCGGCAAAATCTATGCCGGTGGTCTCGAATGGCAACGAAAGATTACATCTTTCTGGAGGTAATGGAGCCATGATCTGCGAACACTGTTTGTGCTTGAAAATAATGCAATTTTTGCAGTGGCGAATTACTTTTTTAATTCGAGGTTTTAAACGAGAAATATGAAATTCTGTTTGAATCATTCTGCACATTTGGTTGCATTCTGCATGAGCCAGAAATATGTGCAGATGAGCTAAATATAGTTGGCAGAGTCGGGAGTTGCCAGGTAAAATTATTGGGTAGCGTTCGTTGTATGGCAAAGATGATTCTGACAAGCGACCATTGACACGCATGATTTTATTGGAATCTATAAATGGATTTAATGGTTTTTTAAGGGGCTTTTATCAGATATGGGTTGAGCTTTTGAAAGGCATGAGTATTCTATATCATAAAATGACCTTTGTGCTAGATATATGAGTCTGTTTTTAACAAATTTAACCTCTTCTTGAGAAAGGTCGTTCGAAGATTGACTGGTGTGTTTTCTAAGTTTAGAAAGACTTTTGTGAAAAAAGCGAAAGACGTTACTTAGTACTCGCAAAGCCCTTTGATATGAAGAAAAATTGTCAAGGATATCTGCTTCCTGAGTAGAAATGTGAAATGTTTGTACTGGGTGATGTGTGTTTGGAGGATCTAAAGGATTTCTTGATGGCCATTCTGATGGAGGATTAATAAGCCAGAGTGGACCATGCCACCATAAAGGGTTTATTGTGAGATCTTGAGGGCGGCACCCACGTGTGCCAAGATCTGCGGGGTTATCATGGGTAGGGACATGGCGCCATGTTGCGTTCGGTAATAAGCGGTGAATTTGAGACGTGCGGTTTGCAACATACGTTTCCCAAGTAGATGGAGGCTTAGACAACCATCCCAAGACGATTGAAGAATCGGTCCACAGTATAACTTCGGATTTATTAAAATTCAGAGAAGTTATGACATAACTTACCAAGTTGGCAAGTAATACAGCACCGTTGAGCTCCAAACGTGGTAGACAAATTGTCTGCAGAGGAGCAACTTTACTTTTAGCTACAAGTAAATTGGAAAATGTCACAAATTCTGATATTTGGCATCGAATGTATACAGCCGCGCAATATGCTCCCTTGGAAGCATCTGAGAATCCGTGAATTTGAACGGTGGCGGCAGGGTTATATTGTAGCCATCTTGGAATAGTGATTGTTTCGACATTTGACAGATCAGAAACCAGATTATTCCATTTCGTGAGAGAATCTGGGCTAACATTTTCATCCCAATCTAGGCCCTCTAACCATAACTGCTGCATTAGCATTTTGGCTCTGATTATAACAGGGGTTATCCAACCAGCAGGGTCAAATAGTTTTGCCACCGCTGACAAAATTGTGCGTTTAGTAACGTTTGATGATTGAGAAATAGGGCTAAAGGAGTAACTGAAGGAATCAGTAAGTGCATTCCACTTTATTCCTAAAGTTTTTGTTGCACTAGCTTCATGAAAACGAAGCAAATTTGAATCGTAAAGATCTTCCGCTGGAAGATGTGTGAGAAGCTGTGAATCGTTAGCCGTTATTTTCTTTAACGGAAACCCTGCTGATTCTAGCGTAGAAATCAAATCAGATTGAGACTGAAGCGTATCTTCTATTGTATATCCGCCAGATAATATGTCGTCGACATATGTTTCTGTACGCAGAATTGACGAAGCTCTAGGGAATTGTTGTTCTGAATCAGAAGCGAGCTGAAGAAGCGTTCTGATTGCCAGAAATGGGGCACAGTTGACTCCAAAAGTGACTGTGTTTAAGTGAAAATCTTTAAATTGACCATTGCATTCATTTTGAAAAAGAATTCTTTGATAGGGTCTATCATCAGGGTGAACTAGGATTTGGCGATACATTTTTTGTATATCCCCACTGAAAACAAATCTGTATTTTCGCCAGTTGAGAATTACAGTATTGAGATCCTGCTGAAGTGTGGGACCGGTATACAAAATGTCGTTTAGGGAGAAACCAGATTTTGTTTTTCTTGAGGCATTGAATACAACCCTGACTTTAGTTGTTTTATGCTCTGGACGAATAACCGCATGATGAGGCAGATAAAAGGAGTAGTATTTGTCATTAGCGATGATTTCACGAAAAGATGATTCCTCCATATGGTTGAGGGTAAGATATTCTCTAAGAACCGTATTGTATTGCTCTTGAAGTTCAGGGTCTTTAGATAGCGATTGTTTCATCCGTGAGTACTGGCCGAGAGCCAGAATGCGAGAAGAATTTAGAAATATGGTGTCAGGAAATTCTTTTTTAAAGGGAAGCCTTACAACATATCTCCCATCAGACCTTCGAGTCGTGGTCTTGCTATAAAATTCTTCACAATATTGATCCTCATCTGATATAGGAGGAGACAAGGGCAGCTCTTCTTGCTCCCAAAATTTTCTGAGAAGGCCGATTAAAGCAGTTCTTTCAGAAGGAACAACGGTTGTTGTACATGAATGAACAATTTGAGACGGATCTACAACTTGGGCCTTAATGGGGCCACTAAGGACCCAACCAAAGATTGTTTTATAGGCCGACGCTACACCACAAACGTTTTTCTTCATTCCACTAAGATTAATATATCTCTCATAGTCATTTCCAAATATGATATCGATTTGTGAGCGTTGATTGAAGCTTGGATCCGCCAGGTCAAGTTTGGCTATAGCGGACGAGTGTGGAATTTCAAATGAGATTGAAGGAATTTGCTTAGTGACCTTTGGCAAAACTATTGATCTAACAGAGAATTTTAAATTAGTTCTCTTAGCATAAATAATTAAATCACATTCTCCACAAGAAGATTGAGCTTGTTCGCCAATACCAAATATTTGAACATTTGATTTACGAGTAGGAATTTTAAGTCTGTTTCTAAACCTTTCAGACACAAAAGTTCTCTGAGAACCTGGATCTATGAGAGCTCTAGCATTAAAAAGTTCTCCCATATGTTCAACTTGAACTAACGCAGTTCGAAGTAGTATGAATTCACTATTAACTGAGACGTTTGCCTGGACATGAGAATCAATGAATTGACTTGAATTACGGGCTTGTTCAGACGTAGAGGGGTAAACAGGTATACTTGATAATTTTTGTGATTTATTGTGTAAAGCATTCTGAAATTGTTTTGAAGAATTAGTAAACACATTTGAAGTCTGAGAGTTATTTGATGGATGTGATGCATCTTGTGGTTTCGCGACGTGCAATAAAGTATGGTGATCTTTTTTGCAAATAAAACATGAATATTTGCTTGGGCATTTTACTCTAAGATGTGCCGGTGACAAGCAGTTATTGCAAATTTTATTAGTTGAAACGAAATCTATTCTTTGTTGGATAGTGTATTTTTTAAATTTGGGACACAGTCGTAAGTTGTGGTCACCGTTACAAACTTTACATGTAATGTTAAGTTTTTCCTGGGATGAGTATGATTGAATTCCAGTTTGAGGAATATTGGGGAGACTCATTCGTTGTTTGATATTTTTCATACTTGAAATTCTTTCAACAGCTTCGTATCTGTCTATGAGAAATTCTTCCAATTGGGACCATTTAATTAAATCGCGATGATTTTTAAGAGATTGTTCCCAAATAGACAGAGTTTCATTGGGTAATTTTGATCGAACGAGAAATACAATAAAGAAATCGGAGTGCTCCGTATCTACGTTTAACGTTTTTAGAGTTTGTAAAACGTCACTGACTGTAGAGTGTATTTTTTGAAGAGATTTGCTGTCTTCGGAAGTGGCCACAGGAATATTGAATAGAGTTTGAAGTAGGTGGTCGACCAAATCTCTTTTATTCTCATAGCGAGCTTTGAGTGCGTTCCAAGCTAGTTCAAAGCTGTCATCGCATAGTGGAAAGCGTTTTACGATTGCACCAGCATCACGAGTCGTCTTCTTTCGTAAATGGTATAATTTAACCACTGGAGGACAATTCGAGCCATTGATATACACTGCTGTGAACATATCACGGAATGATGGCCACTTTTCGTAGCTACCTTCAAAAATTTCTGTGTCGCAAGGTGGGAGTTTGATGCTGTTGCCGGAATTTTGAACCAAGGTATTCGGAGCAGGTAGACTTAAACGGTAGGAAGTGTCGTAAGAAGAAGAACACTGGGTACCAACCCTTGCAATTCTCAGCAAATCAACAATATGTGATCTACATATGTAAAAAGATTCAGAGCAAGCATTGAAGTTTACCTTTGCATCTTCTTTTAAATTTTTAGTATTTTCAGAGGAGGGTAAGAGCATTAGATTTTCATATGACAGTTCTAGTTTCTTCCACCTATTTTCAAGATCATTTAATTTGGTTTCCAGTATGGAATCCGTTTGGTCTTGAATGTCTACGTTGCTGAAGTTGGAGCAGAACGTAAGTAGGTGATCGGAATCAAAGAGAAATTTATCCTGGGTGAAAGATTGGGTATTTTTTGCCACGTCTTTTTCGGAAACAGCGTCTTTAGTGGCCATGGTTTCGAAAATATTGTTATTTAATTTTAAATTAAAATATGAAATATCAGTCAAAAATATCAATATTTCCTCTTGTGTAATTTATACACATAAATAGGACTAAACCAATTGTCCTTTTTCTCGATCCAGATCACTACTGTTTGCAAGTGTGTTTTGAAAACCTTGCAGTTTTTAGATCTATAAAAAACTGGTATATGTAAATTTGTATGACAATTTCAAATTGATAATAAATTTAATTCAATGTATTGCAGTTTTTTAACCCCGTGATGAATAAGGCGGTGTATAGTGTGTGAATCTACTATTGCTTTAATTTATTGGAAGCAATTAGAACAAATTTTGTTGATTATTCGAATCTACTTTTGCATAAGCAATGGGTTATGATGTAGATAACTCGCATCTACGATTGCTTACTAATTTTTGGTAGGCAATTGGAGTTTGATGTAGATTATTGAATCTACTATTGCATACAGGTAAAGTAAGCAATTGGTTGAGAAAAATTTGTGGTGTAGATAAATCTGATCTACCTTTATGTGTGTAAATAAGGCAGCAAAGAAATTATATTAGAATCTTAGCTTTAATTTGTAACACTTAAAGTTGGAAGAAATTTTATAGCAATATGTATTTTATAAAATTTTTAGTGATTTAGATGTTATTTGTGTGAATTGAGTGTGGTTAAACAATGATAAATATTGTTGTTTTTAAATGTTGTGTTTGAATCAGGATGTTTAATTCACAAACTTAAAGTATTAATTTGACTTTGGAATAAATATTAAAAAAATTATTTAGTTTTTTTTTATTTTTTTTTTTTTACCAATGGGTGAGCTATCGCAAGTTTAGTCTATAATTTGCTTAACTTATTTAGACTGAATTTCAGTGGCAAAAGTAATTGCAACTTATTTGTGCATTAAATATAAAATTACAACCAGAAAAACTGAAGAGAATAGTGTTTTGTTGAAAAATTTTTGTGGGTAAATTTTAAATTGTTGTAATTTTAGAAAACGTTTTTATATATTAGATTTGTTAAAATTTTATTCTTCAATAAAAAGTTCTATGCAATTTTAAATTGTTAAAAAATTTTTGAAAATGTTTTAAACATTTGAAAATTTGAAGTTTTATTGTTGATCTATGAATCGTTTATTAATTTTTAAATTTTTATTTTGATTTGTTGATTTTATTTTTCGATAAAATATTTAAGTACCCTTTTTTTTTTTAATTTATTAAAATTTATTAATATAAAAGTATATTTTATTTAAAACTGTGTGAAATTGTTGTAAAATTGTGTAATTATATTTAATTATTGAGCAAATATATTTGAAATGTATTCTAATTGTTTTGCATGTGGACTGTAGCTATTGGTACTTAATGGGTTAAGCAATTCTTGTTAAGTTTATTTTGACTTTAGTGCACTGAACATGATCTGATAATCCAACAAACAGAAATTATTTTTGTTAATATGCTTTTCACTTTAAAGCAATAGGAACGGTTTGATTATGAAACAAAGAGAATTGTTTCATTTTTATTGAAAATTTTATAAAAAAAAATTTATTTTTCCACTGCACTCTTTTATGTTTTTTGTGTTACTAAATGCTAATGTTATGTTAATAATGTTTAACTCTTAAGAAGAGTTATTTTTGTGTAAACATGATAATTAGCTTTTAATTTGTAAAATTACGTTATTAAATCCAATATTTTAAGCCGAAACCATATAACTATTTTTAAATATGTTGCACTTGGTAATTCGTTCCGTTTTATTAATTGCAAATTGTTGAGATGATTATCATTATCTTGTTCTTTCTTTTGCGAATTAGAATTACGTTCTCTCAAGTTGATCAGAGATTTTAAATGAGAGTTGTTTTATATATTTTTTTTGATTTCTTTTCTATATTCACCACTTTCAAGAAACGAAAGAAATTTTAAAACAATATGAAACACCGGTATTTTTTATAAATTTTGTGTAACTTTTTGAGAATGCCAAAAAAAATAAATTATGTATGTATAATGTTAACGGAATTTTGCAAAAAAAAAAAATTTTATATATGCCTTTTATGGAATTTTTTTTTTTTTTTTTTGAGACAATTTCATAAGCCACGAGGTTTTTTTGTTTTTGTTTTAAATTTTTTATAGCTTTTTCCAGACTTTTCTATATATTAAACCTTCGCCATTTTGATATTTTTTTTCATTTTTTAGGTATCTGTTTTTAACCAACGATATTTTAGCACTTTGGAAAATTTCCGTGATTTTTACTTTTTTTTTTTTTGTGATTTTAAGGCTTTTTGATCTTTTCTACTACGATTTTAGTTTTAACGCGTTTATTTTATGGTTTTCATATTTTAATTTATTTTTCACAATTTTTTCTCGAAAAACTTTGTTAAATGGCTTTTGCTGTATTCTTTTGTATAGATAGCACTTTTATATATTAGTTTTGTACTCACTTTACTTGATGATCTTTTGTTTTGTACTATTTGTTGATTATAATGCAAGTTACCTCATAATTAATTGTGGTGAGTTGATGATATGTAAAATGGTGCCAGCTCTTTCTCACTTGTCGAAGTGACCATGAAAACAATTGATGGGAATGGGTCAACGAATCTTCACTTGGTTAATGGTGACTATTATGGGAAAACAGATGTCTCCTAGTTCAGAGTTGACTCCAATTTCGATAGCTAGTAATGAAATATTTTTTAGGGTTTCCTGGTAAATTTTCAGGGATATGAAAATTACAAGAAAACTCAGGACAATTTAAGGGATAAAGAAAGTAGAAAATAAACCACAATTAGTTTCAATGTTTGAGAAATTAAGTTTATTGTGATGCTCACCGATGCTATGTAGGAATCCAAGTGACGATACTAACGACCATTAGTATCAACATAAGCTCGGTTCGCAATCGCTTTTAAATTATAATTGTTATACTTTTGTTCTACACTTGTCTTATACTTAAATTAGGTGTAAAAAAAGGTATTAAATTTAGCGATTGAAATTTATCGATAAATCGATTTGGTTTAAGTTTACGTTAGGCAATTTCAAATTTCATTTCTAATTAATTATATGATAAATTCATTTTAGATTAAATACTCGATTTTGTTTTTGTCTAAAATAAGTATTTTAGACAATAATTAAATTTCACTTGAAGAAAGGACGACTAACATTTCATTTAATTCAACTAACATTTGTCATTTGTTTTTTTTTAATGTTCAAAAAATTACTAACAATTTTAGTAAAAATTAACCACAGATGTTAGTAAAATAATAATAACAAAAAATGTAAAAAATTAATGTAAAATCATAAAACAGTCATTTGATGTGGTTTGTTTTTTTTCAATGAACTACAAGGTTAGTACAAAATTAAATTTGTTATACAAATGACTGACATTTACATTAAAAATAAATAACTGAAGGCTCCTCTAAATGTAATTTTCTTTTCAACGATAAAAAAAAACACTTGTTTGGTATGTTTATAACTCCTTAACAGAAAATCTTCAAATATTTCCCTATATTCATTTATTTCTTATTATGTGTCTTTGTATTCATAACGCATACATAATTGGGTAAGATGTTCTGCAATCTTTAAATATATTAAAGGTTTTGTGGTTCAAGACCCAAGATACATGTTTTATGATAGCTATTTTAAATATACCTCTTTCTATAATAAAAAAAAAGAAAAAAATACGTTAACTACATTTTAACTAGGAGAATATAATCTAACTAGGAGAATATTTCCTATCCAATCAAGTTTGATAGGAAAAAGTTAATTCGCCGCAACAAATATTGCATCTTATGGTGTTTTCGTCCAAAGCCGATAGGACAGCATTATACATTATTTGCCATGTAGTGCTACGAGGGCGGTCTCAAAATTAGCAGACCTAACAAAGAAAATACTACAAATTTGAAGAACATTTTCTTTATTTCTCAACATAATCTCCGTTTAGCTCGATGCACTTTTTTCCAACGATATGCAATAGTTTCGATACCCTGTTTATAGTAAGAACTGCCTAGCTCCTTAAAATAGCCAACAACCCCAGACTCCACCTAGGCATTGCAGAGAAATCTTTTACCAACGAGCCGTTTTTTAAAGTTTGAAAATAGAAAATAAAACGAGGGAGCTAAGTCTGGCGAATAAGGTGCGTGATAAAGCAATTCGAACCTAAATTAATTTATTTTGGCCATCGCAATAGTGGATGTGTGAACTGGTGCAACTCGACTTTATTGCTTGAAGAGCCCATCATTTCAACCAGCTTACGCACCTTCAATCCAATACTATTTTGAAGATTTTTTTAACCGTTGCTAGCGTGGACACCACAATTGGTCGACCACTACGGTGTTCGTCTGGGCAGATCGTAAGTCTTCATTTAAACTTTACCACCCAATATTTTACAGTCGTAAGGAGTGGACTCCCACAGAGTGGAATCTAACTGGGCTTTAATATTAGTAGGACTGAGACCTTTTAAATAAAAGTATTTAATTACACATCAGTAACCAATATTTTCCATGTTTACAAATTCACTAAGATCGTTTATTTTTGATGGCTCCAACAAAAATAATAAACAACGTGGCGCCTTGAAACCTATTATATAATGTCGCCACTTTTCACCAAAGTCATGTTTTTTAAACTACTGCAGCCATATATACGTCAGGACGGCTAATTCTGGTACCGCCCTCGTATCATGTAACTTTCTTCATAATTTTATTGATATGGGCGAAATCCAACTAATTCGATTTTATTGTTGTACTTACCATACATATGTATAATAGAGTCGTCCCAAAATAGGGGAAAGTTCGATTTTGCGATCTCCACAAGGTTGCCCCTATTCCTTAATGGCTAAAGGAAATTCAATTTAATTCGCTAACATTTAGAACTCGCAAAAAAGTTAACTTTTTGTCTATAGAAGAAATGCTCACAAATTTAGGGTTGATTTTAATTTTAATTCTTTCTTAATCTACTCAATGTATCTTAGCAAAATGTTCCAATCTAGTCTAAATTTATGTGCAGAAAAGGAATGTGAAATAAAAATTAAAAACAATTGAAAAGCTTTTAAGTTATACGCGGTTTGTAAAAAAATTATGCGTAAAAATTTAAATTTTTGTTGAAATTGTAAAATTTTCGGAAAATATGAAAGTAAAAATCCAACTTTTGTTAATTTTTTGCGATAATAAGACCTAAAATATTCATGTAAATAAAAACTAAATTTTTGTTTACAGTTTTGTCCCGATGTTTTGTTGATTATTTTTCGACTTCTTCTGGGGATTCGTAAATTTTGATATTATTTATAAAAAATTTTTTATAACCAATTTTACATTTAACATGTAACATACAACAAAAAACACGAATTTAACAATAAACACCCATCCTCACTTAATATCACAGATTAATTAATGGCTCAAACTTGTTTACGTCTTACATGAACAAATTTATCAATTCAGAGCTTAATTTTAATGAAGATAAAAAAATTAGTGGATTTTAAATTATTCGAGGTTTTTTAAAGATTGGGGTTTTTGGTTGTTTTTTTTTTCTAATTACAGTAAAACCCGGTTAAGACGAACTCCGAGGGACCAAAAAATTAGTTCGTCTTAAGCGAGCTTCGTATTAAGCGGGTTTTTTTTTTTAACGATAAAAAAATATGTATTTATTAAAACAAAAACAAGATTTTTACATAAATAAAAAATAAAATTAGCATTTCATGCATTCACAATTAAAAATTCAATTAAAATTCTTCATTTAAAAAAAAAAAAAATCAGTTATTTTTTTCTGAATGACTGGATTACCGATTTCATTCGTTATTAGTTTTTCTATTACCAAAATATGATTTTCAGCTTCTTCGGCACACGATTTTGTTCGAATATATTTTTTATGTTTATTTTATGTACCGTTTGTATATTAGGTACTTCCTCTCTATTTCGACTTCTTATCACATGACAAATTTTCAACATCGGGAGGATTAACAATTTCCAATATTTCTTTACCTGATAAAGTATGTGACGTGAAAACATTAGCATCTATATCTAGAAAGTCATCTACGGATATGGAATTCATATTAGGCCTATCCCTTTAAACGGATAAAGAGTGTACTAAACATGGTAGTTTGTATGAAAACGAGTTTTTGGGACTGCTTAAAACAGTTCGTAATAACCGAGGGTTCGCATTAACCCAGTTCGTATTAAAATATGTATTTTATATGAAAATTGTTGCCAAAACGTCGGGACTTTTCAATTAGTTCGTATTAACAGAGTGTTTGTCTTAACCGAGTTTGTCTTAAGCGTAAGATGTCATTGAAAAATCTAACTTGCAATCTACTTACCCAGGACTTTCATCATACAAATATGGTTTTGTTTTTAACTTTAAAAAGGATAACAGCTATCATTGTAGTTGAACTTAAATGTTCGCTTTTCTTTGGTTTTTCGATTATATTTAGCTTACACAAATTTATTTGTTAAGTTTCCAGGAAGTTTCAAATTCGAGCTCAATATTAGTTAAAAGGCAAAGAAGCAGAATAACAATTGATGTTATTTCAAATAAAAAAAAGTTGCTACTATATTCCATAAAGATTCTTACAATAGAGTCGCCGTTAATAAAATTCAGGGACCGTAACGGTTATAAGTGATATCAAAAAAGTTCCTTTATAACAGCTATTTTGTGGCTTAAAAAGAAAAAAAAAACATCCAAAACAGTTATTTTTCAACGTAAAAATAAAAGATCGGATGAAACTCTTAAGAAGAGAGTTTTATTTCGCCTTCATTAAATAAAACTCTTTTGAGGAGTTTTATTTTTTCCGTCTAAAATAAAACTCATTTGAGAGTTTTATTTTAAAACTCATTTGAGGAGTTTTATTTTAAGGAGGAGTTTTATTTTTTCCGTCAGAGAATAAAACTCATTTTGTGTAAATTGACACTCAAAGCTTGCCGTTTGCCAGATCATTACAATTTGTAAGGCAGTGTAATCTAATCACTTGCATTGCAATTGAAACAATCGTCATTAAAATGAAAACATGTGGGATTTTAGTTTGTTATTGTTTGATTTCTGTTATTAAATGGTTGTTGTTTTATTTCTTATATATGTAGATATGGAACAAGAAAGCGAAGGAAGTGATAATGAGGATGAAAAAAGCTTTCTATGAAATCGACAATTTTTCTCCAAGGCCCTTATCGATTGATAAACCTCTTTTTGAGTTCTGGGAGGCTAAAAGAATACACTATCCGTACTTGTATACATTGGTAAAAACTATACAGTGTGTACCTGCAACCCAGGTAAGCGTGGAAAGAGCATTCTCTGCTCTTAAATTGGTATTAAGCGACCTGCGTTCAAACCTTTCCTCAGAAAATTTGGAAAAAGTTATGTTCGTTAATTAAAAATATACACACATTATAGCAAATAAAGTCAATAAAAAAAGAAGAAAATAAACAACATGAGTTTTATTTTAGACGGAAAAATAAAACTCCTTAAATGATTTTCAAAAAAAAACTCCTCAAATGAGCTTTATTTTCTGACGGGAAAAATAAAACTCCTCAAAAGAGTTTCATTTCAGACGGAAAAAATAAAACTCCTCAAAAGAGTTTTATTTAATGAAGGCGAAATAAAACTCTCTTCTTAAGAGTTTCATCCGATATTTTATTTTTTCGTTGAAAAATAACTCTTAACTGTGGAGTTGAGATCGTTTTCTTAAGATCACCATAGATTCTGAAAGAGCACTTCAATACGAATCAATTGGTATGTAATAGTATACGTCTCCGTTGACTCTAACATAGAGAGTTTTTGAGTTAAAGTTTTCTGGATAACTCTTATTTTCGGTATCTGATAAAATTCCTTCAATAAAAAAAATTGTTTGTTTTTTTTTTCAAAAATTATTTCTTTGTATTTGTTTTTTAATAACCTTATATTTTCTTTAGATTTCTTTTTTTTTACCATTTCATACAGATACTGTTCACTTAAAATTTATTTCAGCATTATAATAATTAATAATGATAATATAGCTATAATTTATAAATTCTAAATGATAATTTAGCTGTTTTATTTTTTTTTAATCATTTAACTTATTAGGCATTTTTTAGAATTATTTTTTTAAAAATGCTTAATTACTTTATTAAATATTTAACACTAGTTTTAAGCTATAAAATGTATATACATACAATTGGTTTTTTTTTTGTTTATTACATATATTACAAAAATTATAAAATAGAAAATAATTAAAATTAATATGATACAATAATAATTTAGTTTAATAGACTATCATTATAAACAATATACATAAATTATTATTTTTTATTTTTATTTTCTTTTTTTTTATACAATTTAGGAATCATGTTTAGTGCTGTTTTTCTTGTAAGTGATTTACGATTTTTGTGTTGTTCTACTAATTAATAATTAAATTAAAATTTACAATTTTTACAGGGTTGTGGTTGTGGTTTTTATTTTTTTTTTGTGATTTTTATAGGGTTTACATCAAAAATGGCATAACTACTTTTTTTGACTTTTTTTTTAAAGGGTGAGAGGAAAAAAAATAGATATTCTAAAATAAAAATTAAATTTAGTTTAAAAATTTCTATACTGCTAGAAAGAAAGCATTAAAAATTGCCGAAAAAGCTACTAAAATTAGTAAAACTGACGTTGCAGGAAAAAAAAAATGCAAAAAAATTTGCAGATTTTTAAATTAACTATTAGTAAAATAATATCAGCAAAAATAAAACTGTTTAATTTAAAAAAATTTAATAATATTCGAGTAGAATTTTACTTAACTGAAAATCAGCAAAACCTTTTTCTAAATATTTGTAGATTGAAAACGACAAACAAAAACTCTTATATAAACAAAATTTTCGCTGTATTTTTCTAAAATTTGGTTGAATGCAAATAATATCCAGCAAAACTATACATTACCAAATAATGGGTAAAGTAATGTATCGCCATAGGAATTCTCCCATTACAATACAACTTACTTCACTGATGCATTTTACAGGCGCTAATCGGTTAAGTAACCCCCTTTTAACCATATAAGGAACTGGTTACTTATATAGTTACCGGGTTTGAAAAAATAAAGGGTCTATAAATAGATTTTTATATAAAAAAAATTGTTAAATAAAAATTATTAAAAACAAAATTTTTTAATTAAATAAATAACATGGTCTTGCTGGGATTCGAATTTGGATCTTTTGGTTGTTAGGCGAGAACTCTTCCCACTTAGCTATTGTCACATATAATAATAAGTTGCTTAAAATGTAAATGCATTGTTGTGCTTCGAGTTTCCATTTGTGATGTTAAAAATATATGTATACCATACTCTCATGCTTACATAAAATCACAAAGTAATTTGCCTAAATATAGATTTTCCAAAAAATATTTTAAATATTAGTTTGCTTTTATACTTCGTGCATTATGTAATTGATGATCGGTAAGTCATTATTTTATGTTTCGATATAATGTAAAAGGTAATGATGTATAATTACAAGGTAATCCATGAGTACACAATTATTGGTAACTCAGTAGTTTATGTTTCGAAGTAATGCTGAAGGTAAGGAGTGCAGATTACAAAGGAATGCATTATGTAGACCATTATCAGTAACTCATTACATTATGTAGACCATTATCAGTATACATTATGTAGACCATTATCAGTATACATTACAAGGTAATGTATTACTTTATCGCACCTATTACCAAAGTGTTGCTGGGTAGTAAATTGTTAACTGCTGACTTGTGAAGTGCAGATTTTTATGCCCATTAAACACACCTGAAAAAAATCTTCAAAAATTTCAAATTTTTTTCGTTTTTTTTTTGTATACTAATATTTAGAAATTTGTTTGCTAATTTTAGCAGATTACTTTGCTACCTTCAAATCACTAAAACTAAGCTTAAAGCATTTTTGTAGATTCATCAGATTTATTTTTGCTCTTCTTATCTTGCTAATGTTTAGCAAAAATAGTTGCTAATTTTATCAATTTTTCCTGTAAGTAAAGTCAGCTCCATGTTTGCTGGAATGATCCTTGCAGAAAAATTGCAAATATATATTAGCAAAAAAATTGCTAAATTTAGCAAAATTTTGGCTGAATTTATTAATTTTTTGCTGATATTAACAATTTTTCTGCAATGATCCTCCCAGCAATAATGTTGGTGATTTTTTTTTAGTGTAATTTTTTGTAGTTTTAGGAAAAAATGTTAATTATTTATTTTCTATTATTGTAATTTTTTGTAATTCCCTGTTCTGTAATCTGAATTTTAATTAAAACTCGGAATAAAAACTTATGAACCTTTTTTATAACTTTGAGCACAGGATAAACAATTGAAGGGCTTATTGTAAAAACTTGATATTCCACATTTTATTTTTAGTTTTTTTGTTGCCTTTTAAACGTTAAAAAGATGCAAAAACTATGACTGCTGCAGGATGTTTGTACTCTAGGTACTTACAATAAGTGTTTAAGCAAGACTTCTATTAAATATTAATCAATGGATGTGTAGAAACCAGCGAAAATCCATAAAACAATAAATGTGCCTTATCAAGTTTTTACAGTATGCCCTTAAATTTTTGTATTTGTTTTTAAAAGTTCACACTTTTACAAAAATTTGCATATTTGGTTGTAGTAAACTAATTTACTCAGTTTTGAAAACTGTTTATCTAAAGTGATTTTAACATTTTTATTACAATTGACAAATTTGTTTTTAGAAAATGGAACAAAATTTAATGCAGAAAGTGAAAAAAGTTTATTTTAAGATTAAAAAAATAAAATAAATTATGTTAATTCTGGGATCAGCAAATTTTGGGAAAGATTTTAGAATTTTAAATAGTTTTGTTTTAGAGAACCGTGTTTAGATAATCTTAATTGTATTAGTATTCGGAATAGTAAATTTTGATGTGATTTCAAAATCTCATTCATACACATAATAATCCATGTATAAATTTACGAAAAACTGTCAAATTGACGAAAACTTTAGTTTTTCTTAATTTGGCATTATTTTAGTATTTTTATACATTATTATGAGTGTAACAACACCAAAAGTAATTCTTGTAGTTAATGTAATAACATGTTTAAATGTCAATTTAATAAAATTGAATTTAAAAATAATGTTAAATTAACAAAAACTTTAGTAAAATAAACGAAAATTGGTTAATTTTACTAAAGTTTTTCGTAAATTTATCCATGGATTTTTATGAGTAAAAAACTGAAATATTGAAATCACATCAAGTCACTCGGTTATGGGGGTATTTTTTTTATTTTTTTTTTAATAAGTTTGGATTATACAATTTGTAGTTATGCCATTGTATACCTTTTATTTTATATAAAACTTTTATTTTTATGTTTTGAAAATTAATTAAATTTATATTAAATATTTACAATTAAAATGCGCTAACATCACAGCAATTTGGGGTTTTATTTAATTTTTTAATTTAAACAATAACTAGGCGCACATTTTGTTGAAGAATTCGGGTTTTTTATTAGAAAAGCAGGTTAGGGAACTTTGGTGTTTTAATTTGTGTGGTATATTTAAGTTAGATTTTGTATTGCAAAGAAAAATCTAACCCAGATGCATTAAACTGGGATGGAAATAACCAGCCATAGCCCATTGTGCACCAGGACCACCACGACCCAAGGCAGCCATTTTGATTTTTTCAATTTCAGCCTCTTGTAAACGTTTCGCCTTGGCTCTACGATTTTGAAACCAAATCTTAACTTGTGTTTCGGTTAATCTTAAAGAGGAGGAAAATTCTGCTCTTTCGGCTATGCTAAGGTATTGTTTTTCCCGGAATTTCTTTTCCAACGATAGCAGCTGTTGGGTGGTGAAGGGAGTTCTAGGTTTACGATTTGGTTTATGTTTACGTAAATTACATTTTATGCGCGGAGGTTCATTATTATCTAGAAAAAAAGAAGAAAGAAAAAGAAAAAATAAAATTAGTTTTATTGTTTCGATTGATAAATAAATTGTAATTAATTTTGTGTTTAAAAGCAATCAATTAAATTTAAAATGTGTTGACATTGCAAAACCATTTGACACCATTAACAAATGATTTCCATCATCGTCATTAAATTAACAGAACACAGGGAATTTTAAAAATAGATTTTAAAATAAATTTATACAAACACACTTTTAAAAAAGCCATTAAAGCAATTAAAACGTATACTACTTTTTTTTGTTGCTTATTTTTATTTTTGTTTTGATACACTCACAAAAAAAAGTGTGTGCAGTACCTGAATTTCTATACAGAGAAAATAAATTGGTTGGAGTTCCATTTCAACTAACAAAATTTAATCATTATTTAATGATTTTAATTGAAAGTACTTAAAATTCATCATCAGAACAATTTAAATCAATTATTAATAGAAAATATATAAAATTAATCAAAATACTATCACAACATCCAAAATATTGGCTTTTCTAATAAAAGCCTCTTCTTTTCGCGCTATACTTAAATGATATGCATGACCACTTAGGTGGTGGCTTATTTATAGATTACATTAATATAAGAGTGCTGATGTATGCTGACGACATTGTCATTTTGTCAGAAAACGTAGATATTTTACAAAAAATGATTTATAACTTAGAAAAATATTGCAGTACATGGGGTCTGGAGGTCAATCTAATGAAATTAGATATAATGATATTCAGAAGAGGAGGTAGGATCGCAAGAACAGAAAGATGGACGTTTAATGGTGAACTTGTTAATGTTGTAAATGAATATAAATATTTAGGAGTCATACTAACACCAACAATGTCATTTTCGAAACATGTTTTGGCCAAAAATGAAGCTGCAAAAAATTGTATAAACGCAACGTGGAAAAACTTTATTGGCAAAAATGAAATATCATTAAAGGCTAAGTGGAAAATGTTTCTCGCTGTATGTAGATCCATACAGTCATATGGTTCACAAGTTTGGGGCAACTCTTGGTTCGACGATGTGGATAAGTTACATCGGTATTTTACAAAACGAGTTTTAAGGCTTGGGGAAAGTGCTCCTACTTACGTTGTAATGCTGGAAACTGGGCAAGAAGACGGTCACTTCTACACATATAGCCTACACTTACAGTACATTTCCAGGACCATTTATGATTATGAAACTAACAGATTACCACACATACTTTCAACGAAGATAATGCAAAGAGATATTTTTTGGCACAGTGACCTTAAAAATAAAATGTTGGAATATCACGTCGGCTACATCGATCACACCCATGACAAACTATCATTTAATAATTCTTGTTTAAATTTAATAGAGGTGATGAAATGGTCAAAACGTCAAGAATATATTGAGAATTCTCAGAAAAGTCAACAGAGAATTTACAGACTACTCGACACCACCAAAAGTCCTACTTATTGTAATCAGAGTTATAATATGGTGCAAATAAGTTTTATTATGAAGGCCAGAGGTGATTTACTTTGGTTAAATGGCAACAAATACAGGATAGGTAGTCAAAGATTATGCTCAATGTGCAACCTAAGAGAAATAGAGACAATGCAACATTTTTTGGGAAGATGCCCTATTCTAAACGAATTAAGAATGAAACATTTTGGTAATATACGGCTTTCAGATAGTAGCATAGTGAACATATTAAATGGTAAAGATGCAAGTTGGTTAAATCTATACGGTTATGTTAAAGAGGCAACTAGTTATAGGAGAATGCTTATAAATGAATTCAATTTTTAAATAAAACTAAACAGGATAGAACGTAAAAATTTTAAATAGGTAACGGCCTAACACTCTGGCAAACGGTTTTTTATATAAAACCAAGCCACTTTTCTTTATATAAGATGTAAACTAGTAATACAAACTAAAAACTATTGTAAACAAATTTTATGAAAAAATAAAGAAAACTAATCTAATCTAAATCTAATCTAATCTAATCTAATAAATATTGAACAACCATTATCTTCAACATTACATTAAATATTAAAAACCAACAACTTATTGGAACTTATATAACTTGAATAAAATATTTCCAGTTAAAACCGAATGTTAGTTTTGCCTCAAAAAAAAAAAAAAAAAAAAACACAATCACAATCACAATCACAATCACTCGATCTAAAATATTAGTTTTCATAATAATTTTTAAAATAATATACAATTTTTGTTAACTCTAATAAAATATTGAGATTAGCTACCGAATTTCTGTTGTACGTACAAATCTATTTTTAGTCAAATACATATCGCTTATTTACTGCAATAACGTCACAATTCAAAAAAAAATGATTGTTGAGTTAATGACGCAGAACCAGGGATGTTAAATGGGGTTTTCAATTTTGTACCAACCTCCAAAAAAAATTGTACTTTTTGGACCTTGACGGTACCATTTTTTTCAAATTTATTAAAACAACAAAAAAATTACATAAAAATTCACTTGTACAGAAAAAAAAAAACAAAACCTTCCAATAACATACATTATATGTATGAATAAAATAATTCATAAAAAAGTCTTATGAATATATGAGACCAAATCATGGAATTATTTGTTTAGTTAATAAACTATTTGGAATTTCTACATCATAGCAGCATGAATTTGTCGATCTTAACCAATCCTTAGTCTGTATTCTTTCCTTAGTTTTTATTATATTTTGAAAAGAAAATATCTCTTTCCACATTTGCAGACCAGTGTGGAATGGCTAAAATTCCAGCAACGACTACAAATGTCTGGAAACATATTGACATTCAGTTCATTTTGAAAATTAGCTAATACCGACCAAAAACTACAAATGTTTTAATTTTTTAACGACTTCAGTTAAAAAAAATTTAGTTTTTACTCTGGCTCAAGTAATATTTTTACTAAGAAGACAAGATTAATCGGATTAATGATTAATCGGTTTTTTGTTAAAGTTCTGCCTATTATGGAGGCTCTAATTTTTCTAAAACATCGGGTTCTGATGAGATCTTTAACTAAATCGAAATACTAGTATCAACATAGCTAATATGTTTGATTTGCTTTATTTTTGTAAATATACGGAGGTTGGAAGCTAGTTATAAATTAAAATATATAAGATTGTTTGGGACTTTCTTTAATTTGTTTAACAATAATTTAATTTTCACTTCTTCAGAATTTTAATAAATTCAAAATAAAAGTGAAGTTGGCTGCAACAAGTGCCAATATATGTAAGAGCTCTATACACCACAATACCAGTCGCATACAGAGCTGCCAGATAAATTTTGTAAAAAATCGTAAATCTTTAATCGATATTAAAAAAAAAAATCCCAACTTTATTCTGAAAATCCTTAAAATGATGATAAATCGTCAAATCTGGCGGATATAGTCGCATATATTTTAAGCGCTCATTAGATAAAACGAATAAATGCAATGAAAAAGAACACAATAACAATTTGTTTGCTATACTAAAAATTCAAAAAGGGGAAAAATTAAAAATTTTTAAATTGTACCAAATGAGTCGCGGTAGTACCACGGTACTTTAGAAGGTCAAAATGTACCAAAAAAGTACAATTGTACCAACTTTAACATCCCTGCGCAGCAGAACTATTCGTTATATCATGTATCCCATTGTGTAAAAAAGTCGTATTGATATCTTGTATACTCTCTCCTCTTGAGAGAAATTATGTTGTTATTTTTTTCTTTAAGGTGGGAGTAAATTGAAAACTTTAAACACGTTTTTTACAAATTCAAAAATTTTTGAGTTATGACGTTATTGCAGTAAATGAGCAAAATGTTTAACACATTTTTCCCCAAGCACGGATTCCGTGCGAATTTTTCAACAAAACTTGGTAGGAAGTATTCCAGTATGCAATTCGGTAAATTTTATGACCTGATCGCTCTCTCTAGTGGTGATATAATTAATTGAAATTGAAAGGGTTAATATTTAAAAAAAAAATTTCGATTGTAGCTTTCTCGCTATTATTATCATTATCATTAAATGGTAATGGAATTTTTTTCATTTTCATTAGTATCAATGCAAAATTCTCATATATGGTAATCAAATTTAATAATAGTGATAGTACGTGGTACCATAAATATTCGGTTTTCTAAAAATTCGGTTGCAACTTTCTCGCTATTATTAAATATCATTATCATTAAATGGTAATGGTATTGAAATTTCAGTGGTAATGCAAAATTCTCATGTATGTACGTGGTACCACAAATATTCGGTTGGCTAAAAATTCGGTTGCAACTACAAAACCGTTTTCTGTGTGCAATGAAATTGAGAATCTGGGGTAAAGTGTTTGTAACCGTCATATAATGACAATCGATTTTTACAGGAAGAAGGAAAGGAAAACATTTTATTGACAAATTTAATGGACACAATGGATATGGCAGACTACAGCAGTTTCGTTTCGTTAATTTGTGTGTCAATTGAACAAAGTATTTTAAATTGTTAAATTGCACTATATGAAAAAATTTTTACTTTGTCCACAGCCATACAACAGGCTATGGACTCGTACCATCACCTCTTAGCGAATTGATCCTCGGTCGACACAGCGATGAGTGTGGATTGAGTTTGCCAATCACAGCATTAACAATGCACACACAAAAAACTAAAATTCATAATTTTTTATGAGAAAGTTCATATTTTTAAAGTTTCATACTATTTATGAAATTTACTTACTATTTATGAAGTGTTCCTAGTTTCCGTAGCATTTATGAAAAGGTACATAAAATTCCCAGTATTATTGCATTTTATGCAAGTTTTCATAAATATTAGGATTTTGTACATTGGCAACTTTTTTAAGTACTTTTTCATAAATATTAAGCGTTTCTACATATATTTTAAGAACCTTGTCATAATTTACGAGACACAAAACTTGCTCATAAATGTTATGAAAAAGTTCATAAATTAGTACATTGTCAAATTTTTCATAAAATATTCATAAATAGTATGATTTTTTTTGTGTGTATTGTTTCAATCAGAAGAGACAGAGTTAACTAATACATATGAACAATTTAGAATGCTTCCTCTTTTTAAACCTATTGTTATCTCTTCTGCACCTGTAATTTTTACATTATGATGCACTTAATTCACGTTCATCGTATTCTGCTAAATTTAAGTGGCCTAAATATTAGCTGTTAAATACACTGACAATATTAGGAAAATCAGCTACATAGAGAGAAAAATTTAGCTATTTGCTAACCGACTCAAATTCGGTTATAACGAATTTCAGGCGGCACAACTTAACGTTAGTTTTCACTACAAAGTGCGGTAATTCACCAAAATTTTTGTTGCAACACCAAAAATATTCAGAAATCTAATGTAAATATCGTTGTACTAACTGAATTTATAAGTTGTTACCATTAATATACGCTTTTCAATTCGATTGGCAGTTTATTTCTCTGTGTGTAAGAATTAAGATTAATCAACAGAATTTTTAAGCTTAATCAAGATAAAACTTCAGCTAAAATGATCTCTCCGGATCTGACCAGAGGTAGGTCCACGGAGTAATTTTTTTTTTGCCCATCTAGCTCTATATTGCTTTGTTTCCGAAATATATCCTATTTTATGATTATGAAAATAACGTCATCTGCAAATGAGAATGATAGCGCAGACACAAAAATTATTTATTGATAACAATGGTGGTTTAAATTAACTGCCAAATTTGTAAGTTCGGGAATCACGAATTACTAAATATTAGCTTAAAAAACTAGTTCAAATACGAATAAAATTTGTCCTTGTGGTGAAATAAGATAACAAACTTTTTTTACGAGTGTAGGGTAATTAAAATTAAATTAAATTTATAGAGAAAATCTTTCTTAAAAAAAATACGAAATAAAAGAAAATCCTTGCTTTTTTTTTTGTTAAAGAAACAATGGAATTTTGATTTGACTCATGTTATTGGAAATTTTTTTGTAATTTCTGTTTTTTGTTGGAAAAGTCAAAAGGGAACAAGTGTAATTTATTTTTTGTTATAGCTCCCCTATAAAACCACAAAGATTTAAATTGAAATTTCAAGTGTTTAACAATAATAACAACAACAACAACTACAAAAAACTATATAAAACACTTGACAAACAGACAATGAATTACAAAAAAAAAAAAACAACAAAATATATATAATAAGGTCACATGGCTTGCAACCAAAAAAAAACAAACAACAACACACATTTAAAGCGGCAGCAACATTTACAGCAGCCTGCAGCAACCAGCCACTGACTGCAACACAACATAAGAAGAGACAACCATAATTTATTGCATCATTTGTAAATGCATGAAACAAAGACATTCTTAAATTAAACGAAGTATTAAATCAACAATGAATAAAATGCAAAACTGACTGACTGACTGAATGACAACAGGACTGATACACTAAAACACAGGCAGCAGACAGACAGACAAATATCACCGTTGTTCATACGCAAACAAATTAATTTTTTATTTTTTTGTTTTTTGTGAAAAATAAAACAGATTAATGTTAAATAAACATTTTTGTTATTTTTAATTTCACAATTAATTAAACAATTAATTGAAATGTTTTAAATTTTAAACCATAAAAAGTAAATAAAAGTCAAGAAAAAAAAATGTTTCTTATAAAGTAAATTAATACTTTATTTTTTTCGTTAAACAATAATGGTTTAAAACAAAAACAAAATTAAATTAACAAATAAAATAAATAACAATAATAAAAAAAGCATTTAATGCAATGAAAATAAAAGTTATAATATAAAAATTTATTGAATTTCCAAGAATTTTAAAATGAAACCAAAAGCGCTGCAAACCTACGAATTTACATAAAAATCGTGGGTTTAACAACAAAAGGTCTTAACTACAATTTTTGTTCATACAAAAGAAGGGAAATATTTGTTGTTCCAGAAATCAAGAGAGATTTTAGAAAACCTTAAAGATAAAATGTATTTCAATTATGTACAAAATATAATAATTAAAAACTTGTGAAAAAGAGATAGGATTAAGAAGAAAAAGCATTCTATAAGGTGGCGCAAAAATAACCTTCCGATTTTTATTTTTTTATTATGTATAGCATTTTCTGATAGGAGGATTACTTTTGCGCCACCTTATAGTTGAGAAATGAATTGTGCATTGGTATTAGTTAATTCTGTCTCTTCTGATCGAAACAATACTTGTGTGTACGTAGTGTGACCAAACTCCACTTTAGCCACAGTCATCGCTGTGTCGACCGTAGCTCAACTCGTTAAGAGGTGAGATTACGATGCATAGCTTGATGCTAAGGCAGTGAGTTCAAATACCAGTACGACACCAAAAAATAAAAAAAAAAGTTTTTCATATAGAGCAAATTAACAATATAAAATACTTTGTTCAATTGACACATAAATTAACCACTGACGAGTCCCAGGAGGGGGACGAAACTACGGCAGTCTGGTGCATCCCTTGTGTCCGTAAAATTTTGCAATAGAAATGTTTTCTTCTTCTTCTTCCTGTAAAGAGACTAACTAAAGTAATATTCTACAGTAATTAATATAAAAATTAATTACGATTGTCATTATCTGACGGTTGCAAAACACTTTCTAACAAAAAAAAAACTCAAACGTTTAAGTCACCCACATTGGGCGCCATTTTGTATACAATAGAAAAAGTTATAATAAACAATATGGCGTTCTGCGAATTAATACATTTCACTTCAAAAATGATGTTAAATAAATGATAGAATGAAATTCGTTTAAGCTCACTCTTTTTATGATCTTTACAAAAAAGACTTCAACATCATTTTACATCAAAAAATTTCACATTAACATTATATTTTATATACTCGCAAAATATTTTTGTTATTTAAAAAATTAAAAAAAAAAAAAAATAAATATTTATTTAATTTTTACTAACATGTGGTTTATTTTTACTACAATTGTTATTAATTTTTTTAAACATTAAAAAACAAATGACAATGTTGGTTGAATTTACTGATATGTAAGTCGTCCTTTCTTTAAGTGAAATTTCATTTGTTTTTAACTACATTTGCAGTGGTCTTTACTAGGGTATTCAATAGGTTAACCGTTACTCGATTAATCGATGAATTTTAATCAAACAACTGTTCGAGTAAATTAAAAATGCCAACTTCGAATAACGAATAACTCGAACAATTTTGGTAGATTAATCAAGTTAATCGAGTAAATCAAAGTATGTTCCATATCAGTTTATATTTCATTAAAAAAAAAATTGTTTCGTATTTTCTATAAATAATTTCATTTTAAATCGAAAACGTATTTCGAAGTTCAATATGAACGTAGCATAAAATATAGAGTAATGTGTCAGTTACCGTGTTAATTTACATATTATATATGTGTAGTAGGGCTATCAATTGGTTATGTCCCACCGCGATATAGCTAATACTGTACTGATAAAAAATTGTTTTTTGGTGATTTTGGAGAAAAGACTTTCGGCACCGAAAACAATGCCTAAAATATCACATTTTTAGCCATTTCTAAAGATATTTTCCAAATATCCTTGAACAATTACAGACATTATTAAACTTAAATATATACTCGAAAATATAAAAAATTAAATTAAGACCAAAAGGTGCGATCCATAAACTAAGCGAAATCTATAAGTATCTAAATATTCAACAAAAAAATAAAAATCGTAACAATCGCAACAATCGCAACACCATTAGATTGTATTCAATGTTTTTTGCAAGATTTGAATTGTACTTAACTTATCATAATTTTTTGGTGTTACAGCTGGGACGTTGACTCTTTTCTTCAATTCGGATCTATATTCAACTTAATCAAATAAATTAAAAGTTAATGTAATTTATATGATTTTTTCTCTATATTTTTCATCTATATTATTCCTCTATTATTATAATAAATTATTCTTCTATTATTCTATTATTCATCTATATTATTTTTGATATTTGCAAAAAAATTCTAAAAGTTATAACTCGAATGTCTTTTTAAATTCGAACTTTATCAGAACGAAAAAAAAAATAATTTAAAAACCCTCACTTGTATATTGTTTTAAGATATTATTTTCAATTTTAAATTAATTTCCCCACCTTTTTTTTTAATTTTGATAAATTATATATGTATTATATATTTTGGAACTCCCGATTTTGTGTTTATTTTGAATTTTTAAGGAGAAGTTAATTAAATAATACTATTGAGATTATTCGAGTAATTTTGAAATTTTACTCGCTTAATCGAGTAAGTTAAAAACCTCAAAATCGAGTTACTCGTTTACTCGAACAAAACCAAACCCGAGTAATTTGAATACCCTAGTCTTTACCTACATAGTATTCTAAGTGTAATTGTATCTTAATTAAACTGATATGATAAAATTAGATGTAATTTGATACAACTTAATCGGGCCATTTTTCGAATGAAATTTTATATTACAGGGTCATATTAAATAAGTAAAAATTATATAAAGCACCATGTCAGTTTTTTTAATAGGGAGTTCGTAAATACTACAAATTGACTTAAAAATCGATGTATTTTAGGCAATTTTCATCTATTTTTATAAAACCTAGTTAAGACCTTTTACATTTCAATTCATTGTCTACTAAACTGTTATGAGACCCAGAAAAAAATTTATTTTTATTTCACTTTTTTTAACAAGTTTAGTTTGGTAGTCTTATAGTAGTTTTGTATTTGTTGTAATTCTTATGATTTTGATCATTAAGTAATTAGTGTGACATTTTTTATATTCTCAAAAAAAAAAAACAAAAAAAAACCTATCGATGTTTGTTTTTTTTTTAACCATTAATTTCAATTTAATGTAAGCTCCAAAAACCCTTAACTCAAGACATGGGTAAGAGAGCAAAAAATATTTATGTTTTTAAGTTAAAATATGTAACCAACACAACTGGTTTGGGTTTGGTTTGAATTTTATTTTCTTAGTAGTAGTTAACGTGGCTTGGAAATATTTTTTGTTGATAACAAGCGTTTAAACATTTGTTTTGACAAATCAATAAAAAATAGTAACAAAATGTTAATTAGCTTTTTGTTTTAATATTTTCTGTGAAATATTTAAAGTTTTTTATAATGAAATTTGAATAATTTAAAAAAAAAGAGATATTAAGAAATATGTTTTTATTTAATAAACAAATTATTAAACAAAACATTTTAAAGATACGGTTTAAGACTTGGTAGCTAGTGATGCCACCTTTCTTTTTAAAAAAGTGGTAAAAAGCAATGGATATTCGGCAAAAAAGCTAAAAACCCATTTTTCAGGAAGTAATAATTAAATTTTGTATATCTTTTGGTTACGAAATTTTAAAGATTTTAAAACTTTTTTAATGGTTTTAGTGCAAATTCATAACAAAAATTACTTTTGAGAAATTATTTTGTACACTCAACAGAGTGTGTAGTTTAAATATAATTTAACACAAACGGTAAATCACTTAAAAGACGGTCTACTAACTTTTCACTTAAGTCAAATGTTTCTTTATGTTATTTATGTTTAAGAGTACAACAAGAACCTGTTTTTGGAATTTGCCAAACACCTCCAAAATCTTGAGTTACGGGTAGAAAAAAAACCGGGTTTTCGTACCGTTATGCAGCCTTTATAAGCCTGTAACTTAGGTGAATATCATCCGCGGATTTATTGAAAATCATTAGCGGATTTAGAAAGAAGAAAGTGAGACCTTTCCAATGGTATATATATCTTATTTAAGTTAACTTGAGAAATCTGTTTGAATTTTTCCAGCAAACACATTTTTTTTCGTAATTTCTGAAATTTGGGGATTGTTTCACAAAGTATTTTGTAGTTTAAATTATTTTGTACACTCAAAATAGTTTGCAGTTTAAATAAAGTAAAAATATAATTTAACATAAATGGTAAATCACTTAAAAGACGTTCTATCAACAGCGGATTTATTAAAAATCATCATCGGATTTAGAAAGAAGAAAGTGAGACCTTTCCAATGGTATATATATTATTTAAGTTAACTTTAGAAATTTGTTTTAATTTCTCCAGAAAACACTTTTTTTTTCGTCATTTTTGAAATTTTGAGATGTTTTAACAAAGTATTTTGTAGTTGAACCATACTATATATGAATTTATTAACACAACAAATTTATTTAAGAGTAAAGCACAACTTCGTTTTTAAAAATCCGTTCAAAATTGACTGAGTTATAAAAGTTTTTATTAAAACAAAATTTTTGCATAAATGACTGCATAATGTTTTTCGTGCGCTTCTATCTAGGGAACTATTTTATAAACACACAATAGAACATTGGTACAACAGCGTTCGCCAAACTCTTTGGCTTGAGAGCCAGATTTGTCATTTATACAAAACTTTACACTTATAACAATCCATGTATAAAAATACGAAATTATTGTCAAAACTACTAAAATTTTCGTAAAATGTACAAAGTTTTGTCTATTTTACAAAAAAATTGGTTAACTTGACATTTTTTCGTAATTTTACGCATGTATTATTATCAGTGTACATTCTCCGCTTAATTAAAGTTTTATATTTATATGGTAGGCAAAGGTGTCAAATAGGATAAAGCGAAATAGAATTTAAGAAAATTTGAAAGATGTTCTGGTAAATTGCCAAGAAGCAAAAAGTTAACAAACGATCCCCTAATCGATCCGTTTCGAAATTCGTCATTGTAAAATTTGATTCAAGAGATTTTATTAGTACCTGAATAAATAATAAATATTACCAATATATATCATATCCAAATTATTAAAAATTTCAAGAACAAAAATTTTTCCTTTTCCAAAAATTTTCCATAATTTAAGTTTTTCAATTGTTTTCAAATGATGTGAAAATCTAGGTGTGCCCATATTGGGACAGTGGGCGCTAATGTGTTAATATCAAATACTTCGATGGAAGGGTATATTTTTAGGATCCTATACTAGCTATAATAAACACGATTGCTACAGCCTGAGGGCCGCAAGTTGCGAATCACTGTTACACTTAGCCCAATATAGAATTACAACAAATTTTTAATTTGACGTTTTGTTTTGTTTTAATTTGTTTGTTTGTAATTTAATAACAATTTTATAATAATAATAATAAAATTTATAAATTTTTAATTTTTAAATAATACATTTTGTAATAATAATGATAATTAATTTCCTGCATTTCCATTTAGACTTCTTCCCAGACAGTTCACCGATCAGCTCGCTGATCGCTAATGTCAGCAAAGGATTTTGCTGACATTAGCAATGTTTTTGCAAGCACCCTCCTGACTAAAATTTTGCTGACTCAGCAAAATTTTTTGTTGACTGTACTAACTTTTTTTTTGAGTGTACATAATATTCTGAGTGTATGCTAAATTGTAAAAATATAAGAAGTAGTATTTCTGGCCCAAAAATGTTAAAATTTGCTAAAATTGCATTAAAATCACATGATTTAAAAAAAGGCGCTAAAAGAGCTAAATGAAAATGCGCCAACCTAGCGCCTTTTTTTAGGAAAAAGCGCTAACAGAAAATAATTCGAGTTTTCGGAAGTACAAAAGTGCTAAATCTAGCGCGAAAAACACCAAATTGGCAACTTATCTCAACTCAATAAGAAGTTTAGTGGTTATTTTTTAATTATAGCCAATAATTAGGATTACCATAAAACTAATTTGTTAAGACACTCAAATTATATTATTTATGTATTTTATTTTAAATCGATTTTTTTTTTCTTCAAAACTTTAAAATTTGACATACATTTGTTAGTAGCAAACTAAAGTTTATAACAAATAGAAATGATTATGTATGTGATTTTATTATTTTCGAATAGTTTTGTGTGTGGTCTATGGGCGATACAGACGAAACAAGTTTAATTTGAAAAAAAACTTTAAATTCTACAATACAAAAACAATCAACGATTTTTAACTAAAAACGTTTAAAGCAAAAATAAACACAATAACACTTGTTGTCACTATTTTTTTTTTTTTTTTATAAAGAAACAGAAAACTAAAACATTACATTTTTTTATTTTGTTTAAGAATTCAACTAATTTGGTATTAATTAAATGACAAACAACAAAATAGTTATGAAATCAAAACCCCTCAACGAGATTGCCAGACTCAGGCGTATAATTACATTAACCGTTTTCAAATGTGTTGTTCACCAAACAACAACCAGCCAATAAAGAGACGAAATGTCAACTCAACCGAGAGGCTTACGGACGGGCGCACGGATGGACAAAAAAAAACACTGAACAGACAGATAGTTACATATAGATAGCCAGCCTAGTATACAACATTATGTTGCTGATAGTGTTGCTGCTATAAATATTGTGAAATCGTTTTCACTTTAAGGCGAAAAATGATCACTTGCAAGAAAATACGCAACAAAAAAAAAAAAAACAACACAAAGAAGCTGATCAAAATGATTTTTGCAATTAAAAATCTTAATATGGTAACAAAAATTGCAACGCGTTTTAATTTAATGAAAAACTAATTGCAAAGCAATTTGCAACGCGTTGTTTGCAATACCCAGACTTATGAACATATCCAGTGGCGTACCCCGAAATGATTTCGATTTTATCTTTTTGTTTGTTTTATGAATTTATAACTAGATAATAAAATTTTAAAAATTACAGAAAAAGATACTAAAAATTAGTTAAAAATTACATTGCAGAAAAAACTGCTAAAATTAGCAATTTAGTCTGCTTAAACCAGCAAATACTTTGGCTACATATTTGTAGACAAACATAGACATAGAGCAAACAAAAACCGTAATATCAAAAATGTTTTGTTATATTTACTTTGAATTTAATTGAATGCAGTATATTTTGCTAAAAACAACCGAAATATTAAAAAAAAATGGGTTACTACTGATTTTTGAAGTTCTGATTTTTATTCGCTTAAAAAAAAAATTGAAGAAAACACTTTGAAAATTTGAATTTTTTTTGGTGATTTACCAATTGCTTTTAATTAACTAAAAATTTAGCTCAAACATAACAAAATTTTTGTAGATTTAACAGATTGTTTTTGCTATTAGCAAAAAAGCTGCCAATTTTAACAATGTCGTTTTGTCAAGCAAAAATGTTTACTAATTATATTCTATTATTTTTATCGCAAAAAAAATTTGATTTTAGCTGATTTTAGTAGATTAATTTTCATCTATTTTATTTAACTAATTTTTAGTAGTTTTCGTAAAATTTTATTAAAAAAAGTACTAAAAAGTTGTAAAATTCAATAAATTTTTTAACAAATTTTTAGTTTTTATAGCAAAAATGTTTACTAATTATATCCAAATTATTATTTTTATAACAAAAAAACTTTGATTTTTGCTGATTTAGTTTGCAACTTTATTTATTTAACTAATTTTTAGTAGTTTTCCTACACATAGAAAAATAAAGTGCCAACCGAATTGAAAAGTGTATTTTAATGATAACAACTTATAAATTTAGTTAGTACAACGATATTACATTTCGGAATATTTTGTGTGTTGCAACTAAAATTCATTTGAATTAACCGAACTTTGTTGTGAAAACTTATGTTCGGTTTTAACAACAGACTGATATTCGTAATAACCGAATTTGAGTCGTGGTTACCAAATTTCAGTTGGCAAATAGCTAAATTTTTTTCTGTGTATAAAAATTTTGATGGCGTTTTACTTTTAATGCAAGTATTAAAAAAAGTACTAAACAAGTTATAAAATTCAATGAATTTGCATTAAAAATTTTCAAGATCCAGCATAAAAAATTACAAATTCAAATTGCGTTTTTTCGAAATACAAAATCAAATTATATGCCAAATTTTTCCAACGACAGCAACGGAGATTATGTATTCGCCTTTCTTCTGACAATGGCCGCATCTTAATTTGAACTCATTCTTACTACAAATGATATTGTTAAAGTAACAGGTTCATAAATATTTATTTGTGTAAAATTTATGAATTGAGGAACATTTTCTATGGCGAAAAATTGGGGAAAAAAATTTCCAAATTTATAATATCGAATAAAAATAAAGAATTTTAAGAAGATTTGCTGGGTTTTGAAGTAAAATATCCTGTTAACTAAATAACCGGTTAATCAATCCCAAAAAAAAAAAACGGTTTCTCACATACTCGAAATGTTAAATATTCGAAACCGATTCGGATTTGAAAAAAAAAACAGTTAATTCTAAATATAGCCAAATAAATAGATAAGTATTTTATTAAAAAAAAGAACAAAGAACTTATTTAATACTAACAAGAACATTTTAATAGGTGATAGAGTTTACAAAATTAAAAAGAATTGGTCCTTTTTTAGCTCTTAAACGTGAAATTGACAGTTAAAAATTTCACGTTTAAGGGTTTAAATTTGGGATCCAAAATAACACAACTTTCACTCGTTTTTTAAAGAAACAATATACAAATTGAGAATCAAATTATATACAAATTGGTATAAAACTTTTCATTGGAGTATTAAAAACTTGTAGTACAAAATGCTTCGAGCAACTTTGAAATCCATTTTTACCAATTTTTTTTATTAGTTTTGTCTCGTTGATCTCGTTGATATGTAGAAAATGTTAATACCACGCCACTGCTACTCACTCAAACACAGAAAAAAATTATAAGCCCAAATTTTTGCAATAAAATTTGTGTTTTAAAACAAATTTATAGTTCAATAAATTATAAAATTTAATTAAATCGTTAACTATTTTAATTATATTTATTACTGAATGTTTTAATTGCCTCAATTAAGTTTTTAATTAAATTTTTTAAAAATGTAATGTCATGATAGTTCAAATCATTAATTTTTTTATTGATGTTAGTTTCATAAAACTATTTAGCAAAATTATTATCTTAACATTTTTAATTAAAGATTTGTTAACCCACTAGGCTTAACCGTATAGCCTACAATTAAGCAGTTGGGAAGGCATTTTTCTGTGTTCTCCTGAATATATTCTGTTGGAGCAGTAAATAATGCATAGAATGAAACAGTAAAAAATGTACACAATGAAGCATTAATGTTGTCAATATACAAAAAGAGCCCTTTTCATTTCCTACGAAGGCATGCATTTACAGCTTCTTAGAGCAGACGATGGAAGTGCTTTTCACCTGCTCAAAAGAGACATACCAAGTGGGACATCGCGAAAACAAATCATGCCTTCTTGTTTTAGAAGCGCTCGGTAGTTAAATAATACCTTCCAGAATTTCTTCTATATTGGTCATTGAAAAAATCATTATATGCATAAATTGTTCATCAGGGCTATATAGTGTTGATATTTGTTAACAAAGTCAGATTTGTTTGATTAGCATTTATCTCCGAAAAATGGGAGTTTGGTGTATCTGCTAAACTAGCAAAGCTAGAAACTCGAAATTTGGCACGCAGTTTTATCTAATGACCGGAACAAATTTTAACAAAGCATTTTTGGATAATTGAATAATTTAGTGTTTACAATGTTTACAGTCGCGAAACCAGTGGGCAGAGGGTACCCTTCAGCATATAAAAAATAAAAAATATAACAAGTCACAAAATAAGTTTAAGATAACAAGGTTAGTTATTTTAAATCATTTTAATTTTTTTTGTGCGAACACTCAAAACAAATTCTTTGTGGCAAAATTTAAATTGCCATTTTGGAACGAAAAATAGCAAACCAATTTCAAAAACTTCTAACAATATCAGATGATTTGCCATATGGTAATTTTAAAAAATTATCAAAAACCATGATCCAAATAATTTTAAAAATCTGTTGACCGAAAAAAGTAGTTTTTAAAGTATTTTGAATAAAGATTTGTTCACAAAATTATACGAAATTTTAATTTTAAAAAATATATTAACTCGCCCGGGATTTATATGCTGTCAAAGTTTCAACTTTGGTTGCTAATATTTCCCCCAAAGGGAGCTTTAAGGGGAAAAAAAATTACAAAAATTTCTTAATGAGGCATGGTTTTATATGTCTTCAAAGTTTGGTTGAAAATTGTCCAGCGGATCTATGACGTGCCATTAATGAGTTAACAGGCAGCGACTTTCGTGCACTAACAAATCCAAACTATGATCATTAATATGCGCCTAAAATATGCACTTAAATTGAAATACTCAATAAAAATACACTTGCACTTAAATTTTGATGATGATTTAAAATGGTATTTATAATTTGCATTGGTTTTAATAACTAAATACAATATAAATGTATAACCCGCAACTCTTAATAAAACTTGGAGAGGGGATTATAGGGAACAAAAGTAAAAATCATTTGCTAAGAAACATACCTGCTCAATGTAATCTTTAGGAGGGCAAAATAGGTTTGAAGGTTGTTCAAAATATATATTTTTACCCAATAGAATTGGTCTCAGATATACCTTGTTTTTGATACCCAATTTGTATATATTTGCTTTAAAATCGACATAGAAAAACCCAGAAAATGAGGTCAGACTTAATCCCACATTTGATACCCTAAACATGAGATTGCGCATATAAAAAAAAAGTGTTTGTTCCACAGTTTTTTGTTCCCTACAACATGTCCAAGCTGCTTACTTTATTAGTTTTCTTCCTTTTACTTTAATTTAAATCTTAATTTTAGTTCCAAAAAATATGCAGTTATATGCAAAATGTGCAGAAATATCCAATAAAAATCTTAAAAATGCTAAAAAAAATATGCACAAAATGTGCATTCATAGCAAAATATGCAACAGACATTTTGTTGATTCGGAAAAGTATTTAGTAAAAATCGCCATAAAAAATTCAAAAAATATGCACTTAAAGGCAAAACATGCAAAAATATGCATTCATAACAAAATATGCAACAACAAATCAATATCATGTTGTTCTAAATTTTTTGATTCGAAAAGTATTTGGTAAATATCGACTTTGGGCTAATACTACTAATGACTACTGACTTGCTGATATTAGCCATTTTTCTTCAAGGATCCTCTCAACAAAAATGTTGCTGACTTTACTGTTTTTTTTTTATGTAGGAATAGTTCATCCAAAATTAAGACGATTTGTAAAATATGTATGTGTTATTTCGATGAATTTAAGATGTATATACTTCGATTTCTGCTAATTCTACAAATATGATTTTTTAGAACTAATTTCAATTATCTTTTTAATACAATTAAACAATTTGTTAATTATATCAAGTACTATTTAATTGATTCAATTAAATTTGTTAATTTAAGTACAATTGATTTTTTTTGAGTGTAAAGTTAACAAAAAATTTAAGTAAACTCACACACATCATACAAATGACATTTTAGTAAATTACACAAAAAAAAAAAGACTGGCTTAAAAGAAGTTACCACAAATATAATAATGGTGTGTATGTGTTTAACAACATATTATAGCTTTAAAACCAATATGGTTGTTGCTGCAGATGATGAGGATGATGATGGCGATGACGATGACGTTGTTCAAGAGACATTTCATCATTGTTGTTGATATTTATTGTGGTTACAATACCTTAGAGAGATTGCAAATTAATTGAAATCAACAAAAATGAAATACCTTTAATAACTACAACCACAATCAATGCAGCAACAAACAACATTCAGTTAAAATAAACTAACAACATATCTGTTAAATGTTGTCTGTTGTATGTTTATGGTAAACTAACAACATTTTATTGTTTAAGGTAAAAATATATCATAACAAATACTCCTAATTGACAACAAACAAGCAATTAATCGCCAAAAAATATTAAAGCAAAAAAAAAAAAAAAATATTATTTTTATTTGATTTTCTTTTACATTTCTTTTATTTTTCCAAGAATTGTCATGTTTATTTAATTAATAAGCGTTATATGATGTGTGGTTATTAAAATTCCTTTTCTGATAATTATTGCTGTTTAACGAGTTCTTTTATTGGATTTTTATTTATTTTTTTTTTTTTCAAATCATGTTTTTCATTTCACTTTATCATTTAACTTTAAGTTTTATGTTTAGAGTAAGTTAAGAGATAAGATGTTTAGGCTTTGACTTGAAAATGCGTGTTCCCAAACGGGCTAATACAGACTTACAACCTACTCACTTTTTTTAAAAATGATATACCCGATGAAAAACGTTCTATATACTCATATAGAGATTGATATCATTATATATGCTTATATGTGTGGCAATATATTACGACATATGTTCATATCTTATATATAGTTTAGAAACATTTTTAATATGACGTAATATATTATAATATCTTCTATATCTGATCATATGAAATATATTTAGATCTATATATGACCATATATTCTAACATATATGATCATATGTAAATGTATATGGTACAATTAATCAAAAATAATCCTATCACTTTTATATATAATTATATATGGCAAAACATATAATTATATATAAATTTATATATAGTTAAATTTAATGAAAAAATTCTATCACTTTTATATATTTTTTTTTAGCACCGTTTAATAATTAGAATATAAATAAGTTTCAAAATTTAATGCAAACAAATATGAAAAACTATGATGTTTTGTTTTGTAATGATTACACACAGTCACTAAGTTCGAAAAGGTCGATATATATTTTTAACATCGTGCGCCCCGGTAGGCTAGTTGGTAGCGTGCTGGCTTATCAGTGCAGGGGTCGTGGGTTCGATTCCCACCAGAGGCACTGGTCTGTTTTCGCTACAACGCGCCGAAGGCCATAGTAGCTAGTGCTCGGTTAGGGTAATAGTATATAATTTGTAATTATATGATTATTATTTAATAAAATAAATAAAATAAAAATATTTTTAACATATTTTTTTTCGCAGAATCCTAATCTGTTTTCCAAATTTTTCCATCACGTCCCAATTGTGAGAAAACGCGAAATGGCGTATTTAACCATTGTGTACGCAACACATGCGATCAGCTTAAGCATTTTAATTACGATTGTAAATATATTGAACTTAGTTCTCTATAATGAGTTAACATACGTTTAAAATTTATTTATTATAGGTAAAATTGGATTTGAAAAATACTCCATAACAAAATTACCAAATATTACATTTTTAAAAGTAGCCTAGGTCATGCATCCGACTAGCTTTGATTTGTTTTAGGATCACGATATAATCTTTAAACTTTCCTTTTTTTAATGTTAACCAAAAACGTTAAAATTATTCCACCAATTTCGTTCAAATTGTATGAAATTTTAAGTATAACTTCTAAATTTCTTATAAAAAATGTATTTAAATTTTTTTATGTGCGGGGGTCGTGGGTTCGATTCCCACCAGACGCACTGGTCTGTTTTCGCTACAACGCGCCGAAGGCCATAGTAGCTAGTGCCCAGTTAGGGTAATAGTATATAATTTGTAATTATATGATTATTAACTAATAAAAAAAAAAAAAAAAAAAAATTTTTATATATTTATTTAAAGGTGCGGAAAGATGAAGCGCTTCAAGCATGGAAACACTGTTATTACGCGAGATGAAAAATCTTAGGACAGTTAATCTCCAATTGATGGAGAGTTGGCGAAGTTATTGAAGCTTTTCGTTCATAGCCCTGATTCATTAGTTTACTTTGGTGGGGATAAGTGCCATTGGTAAGTGGATACGTATGAGGGATAGAAAACTCATACATAATATTTTTCTAAATTGATGTTGTCGACGCCGAGGATCGAACCCGGCACCAACTGTGTCACAGACCAACGTGCTAACCACTACACCACAATCGTAAGAAAGGAGACTTCAAAAGCAACCAAAATGGCCATTTTTGGCAACTTAAACGGCAGTTTTCGCAAAAATGCAACGTGATGAAAAAAATTCGATGCCGAATTTGGTCATCAAAGAGTACGCAAATCACATATCGGCATTCAAACCAAAGGAGCTTGTCGTAGTGTGTTATTAATATATTTTTATTAAATTACTATAAAACAATGTTATAATTATTAGGTTTTAAGGGAAACCATTTTTATAGGTTTTTAATGCATATTCTTTAGAATATATATACAATATTTTGAGTAAGTTATACAAAGCGTATGCTGAAAATACATTAAACAAAACAAATTAACTTTCAAATTTAATTAAAAATGCTTAAAAGCATGAAAGTTAATTAATTATAAGTAACAGGTTTATAAAAAGCATAAATTTTAAGCTTTAAAGTTATTTTTTAAAATTAATTATAAGCAGTTTGATTAAAATACAAAGTACTGATCTTTAAAATAATTTAATCTTTTGTTTAATAAAAAAATTATTAGATAAAATTGTATCAAATTATATATAGTTTGATTATATCTGATTGATCCATTATTCGGATAAAATTATATCAGATTATATCCCATAAGATATCATAATATCAGCTTTTGTATGCCATTTTTCGGATCAGATGAGACGTGATGTTTAGTTATATGTGATACTATATATAATCATATATGATTATATCGGGACTTTTTCCGTCGGGACTTCACCATATTTATATGGTGAAGAAATGATATAAAATCTTTTAAAGGGTATGAAAAAACCAATCATATTACAAAAAAAAATAAACTAAAAGAGTTTAAAGAAAAAGCTACTGTGTAATAGTGGCTATGCGTGACTTACATAAAAACAAAGTATTAAGAAATAAAAATATAAACGCTTAAGATAAATAATTATTTGTAGTAATTATAGTTTACAGTATGTGTCAATAATAAATGAACAAAAAAAAAAATCAGAAAATTTAATTGATGAAAATAAAATAAAAAGGTGTTTTTATATTTGGCTTAAATAATTTTTAGAAAAGATTTAACATTTTTATAATTTTAATCATAAATGCTAGTAAAATAGTCGCGCTTTATGGTTTAATAAGTTTATTAAAATTAGGTCATATGTTGGGCGCCATTTAAAAATTGCAAATTTCAAACTACAATGCAGCAACAGTCGAATTATTTAAAGTGAATTAAAATATTTTGCTGTAGAGCTCTATAAATTTTAAATAAATGCAAGTTTTTCGGTTGATATGCTTATTTTTACCTAGATTATTGAACATTCTCCCGAGCAGTATGGTATTGAAAATGAGTCAAATCGGTTCGACGGTTCGACGGTTCAAACGTTATAAATATGTGAATTTACCTCTAAATTGGTGTATATTAGCACAATTTCATAGCAGCTTCTGGTGTATAAAATGTAACGCCATAGTACAGGCATGATAACACTATAATGGATAATTAATTTCAATGCATTTCCTCTGGGAACTTTTTTAATGCTCGCAAAAAATTGGAATAATTTTTCTTCATAAAAAATTTTTTTTTTGATGTTTTCAAAAAAAAATTTTAAAATATGATAATGCAGTAAAACTTTTTATTTGTGTTCAAATATTTTGATTAGGATCTTGGTCATTGAAAAAAAATCAGCATGTTAACAAAGTCCTATATTTTTTATCAGCCATTGTCTCTGGAAAAAGGGGAGTTTTTGTATCTCCTATACTAACATGGCCAAAATCACGAAACAAACCAAAAAAAAGCATTTTTTGTTATTCACATGTTATAGTGGTAAAAAAAAGTCTGAGAAGAAGAATTCGTTTTTCGGATTAATGTTTTGGTGGGTAGAAGGGAATTTTTTCAAACTTTTTTTTTCTAATTTTTTTTTGTGCAAAATATTTCTATTTTGACTTTAGATACTTGTACGGGGTCCTACTTACAGAATCTAAAGTCAAAATAGATATATTTCCACAAGAAAACGTCGATAGTGAAAGGGCTAGGACCAATGTTGGCGACACTTGAAAATTAAAATTTTTTAATTACACTGCAGCTACACTCGATTTATTTAAAGTGAATTATAATATTTTAGCAGTATCTTCCAAAATTTGATTTAATGTTGGGCGCCATTTATAAAACTAAACTAAAACTGCATTAGATTACAAAAAAAGTATTTACAATATAATTGTATTACAATCACAATTATTACAAGGTATTGCTGCTTAGAACATCCATTTTTATAACACATCATTCACAATATAATTATATTGCATTCACAATAAGAATAAATTCTGTTTTTTTTTTTTGGAACATCGATTTTTCTTTAATTCACAAAATTTTAGACTTTGACCTTCATAAAGAAACGGACGGAAAAATTTAAGTTTAAATAATTTCCATTCACAGTATAATTTGAATAATTGTCTTAGGAATATTAACCGTATTTAAATACTCTCATTAAAAGGTGTCTGTTAATTGTTTTCTTTATTCATATTTTTTATTATTTTTTTTTTTGCATACAAAAACTAATAAGCGATTATTAGTCTATAAATGCCATATAAATGTCATCAATGTTTAATAATAATATTGCTAATTGCTTTGACAAGATAATATCGATAGACAAATACAAATACTTGGTAAGAAAAGGTGTGCGTTTAGAGGAAAAAATATACATGTAAATTACTTTCAACATTGACAAGCTGGCACCTCTATGCAAATAATAGCAAAAAAAAAAACATGGCTAATATTAACAAATTACCGTAAAACTAACAATTGTCAACAAATGACTAACATTTTTTTCAGTTTTTTTTTTACACATTTTTAGTAATTTATGGTCTTTATGAAGAAATAACAAATCATTTGAAAAAATAGCAGGAAAACTAAAAAAATAAAATTTAAAAATTCTGCAATAATAAAGAAAACATACGAAAAACATACATCATTACTATGACATGCATTTTTGCAAAAAGTGACTGAAGAGGATGGCGTGCAAAATGCAAATATTATTTAGGAAAAAAAAAACCTTTACTAAAGACGCTAGAAAACTTGGGGTTTTCAAAAAAATAATATAAAAGACAACTTATATAAAAAAAAATTACCACCTTTATTTTACAAAACAGAAGTCTGGCAATAACAGTCAGAATTTTTAGTTAATATAATGGTTGGTAAGGCTAAAAGAGTTTTCTACCATTTTAGTATAAACACTAACTGAAAAGAAAAATAATAAGGGCATTCACAAAATTATTCTAAGACTAAAAAAATTATCACATAAAATAGGAAAAGTTGATGGTAGTACAAAAAATATTTTGTTTTATGTACCTTAACATTTTCCGTCATAAGTTTTTAATCCCTAGACAGACTTAGCTAATTTTAAATACCAAATTGATTAAGACTATAACAATTATTCAAATTAAAATTTCAGCAGCCTAAGTATAGGAATAAACGTGATTTCAAGGGTAGTATGCTTTCCAATACCGAACTCGTTAATAATACAGAAAATGTCGAAATTCGAGCCATTTTGTCAAATTTGAAATATCAATTTTAAGCCAAAACCGATTTCGGTATTGCATACAAATATTTTTCACTGTATTCATTTGTTGTCAATATTTATGAATTAATTTAACAAAAAAAAAAACATTTTTGTTATCTGTTAGAACGAGTTTAAAATTTTCAGAGGTGGGAAATATAATTTTTGTATCCATTTTCTGTATCTAATGCGAGAAGTTTTTGTATCGAGAAATACATGGTCACCCTGCTTTTTACAGGGTGACTAATGGCATGAAAAAGTTGACTACATTTTTAATGCTAAATCTTTGAAATCTTGTAACTTTTTCAAACTGTGGACAAATGTATTTTTGCAAAGTACGCATCGTTTGGTTCGCTGTTTTATAGACTTTATACTTAATTATCTCTGACTAACCCTATGCAAAGCAGAGCATGGTTGTATTTTACATGTTTTATGCGAATCTTTTTGATGCGGAAACGAGGTGCTGGTTATGATATAAAAGTTTTTTAAAGTTCTAATGTATATAATTTGAATGACACACGCAGATAAAAAATATGATTGAACATGATTACGGACAAGAAATTATCATATTAGATCATAATTATCACATATATGATTTTGAACAATCATATTATGATCACTGAGGACGATTTTTATTATCTATATTATCATATAGAATCATATTATGAGGATTATATTATGGTTGTTACGTGTTTCAATCATAACATGATGCTCTTAAACTATCATAATATGATGCTATTTTCTCTGTGTGCGTAACGATGACATTTTTATGCCAATTGAATGAAAGATCACATATTCAAGAATGTAATGATATTAACGCCATAGTAAAAAAGGAACTAAGTTCTTATGGGGTTCCAAACAAGAGGCACAAATACGATTTCTTGCTCACCATTACCACCCACCAGTATTGAGCCGGAAATGGCATTTTCATTGGCTTAAACATTTTCACGAGGATTCACTGTAGAATGGAGGATAGTTATTTGAATGCACTGACCTGTTTAAAATGTCACTTTAATAAAATCGAAGCAAAATGCTTTCTCACCTTTATGAAATATTACTTTTCTGTACTAAAGTAAAAAAAACACTTATAAATTGATAAATATTGGAAAAAAAAATGTTATGAATACCAAAAATCGGTATTGATAGATGTTCACTGGGAATCCTAAAAGATGGATACTAAAAAAATTTCATTTTAGACTTTATTTTCATTTTGATTTTAAAATTTAACTTAAGCCTAATAATTGTAGTTAAGACTAACAAAATAATACATAAAATAATTAAATCCCTCGACAGACTTAGCTAATTTTCAATAGCAAATTGCTTAAGAACATATCAATTAATTGTATGAAAATTTCAGCATCCTGGGCCTCCTAGTTAAGACGTAAACGTTATTTCAAGGACAGATATTAAAACAATTTTATTTGAGACTTTAAATTAGATTTAAGCTTAACAATTGTAGCTTAATTGTTAAAACTTCTCAAAAAGTGTAGTTTTATTAATTTCACCTGTGAATTTCCCTAATTATTGCCTGACTTTGCCAATGGTGTTAAAAGTTATGCATGTTAAGACTTTAAGTATTTGTTTTGTATAAAATTGCGTGTTTTAAAGGTGGGTTTATTTTCAGTAACAAAAGACTTGTAAAAAGGAAACTGCCATAAAAACATTTAAAGACACACCTACTATTTTTTTCTGTTGTTGTTGTAATTGTTACCAACAATTAATTGTTATAATTGCACACAACAACAACAACAACAACAATAAATTTCTTAACATTTAGCTAAAGTAACAGCAAAAAATAAATCAGCTTTTCAAGGCAATTTATCAGTTAAAGATAGATTTTTCCTATAAAAAAAGTAATTAAATTAAAACACACTTCAACACTTAAACAAAACGCGTGTGTGGTTATCATATTTAAAACCAAAAAAGCTGTTTTTTTTTTAGATAAATTTAGTTTTTAATATAATTTCCGATCTTTTCCGCCTAATTAAGTGTAACGTATTAAACCAAAAAAAAAAAAAGATGATGACAAAAAAGTACTAGTTATATAATCAGGTGTAATATGTCACTTTAAGTCACTAAACGGTAGCTATAGTTAATAAACTACTGCTACAAGAAAACAGAAAAAAAACTGACTTAAAAGTAAATGACCGACTTGTGCCGCTTGTCAAATAATTTTTTATTTTTTTTTTTTTGAGTAGAAAAGCGATATGGCAAAGTGTGTGTGTGTGTCTTGTCTTATCATAATGAAAAATCTGACAGTATTTGTTAGGCTTGAAAGCGTAAGAGGTTGTAGCCGAAGTAGAAGCAGCTTAACTAAAGAGTCCTTTTGTTTAAGGCTTTAAGTACTTCACACACTCTTTTTCTTTCCATCTTTTTTTTTTCTTTTCTTTTTTGATTGCTGAACATGTTTTTGTGTATTTTCCTTTTGTACGTGTTTAAAGAAGACGAACTGTTGACAGCGATAACCTGCTGTGTGACAAACACTCGACGACTATCGTATCGATAAAAGAAAATAATGTGACAGGTAAAAGTCTTTTGAGACAAAAAAAAAAAGAAAAGAAAAACTCAAAATGTGTTACAACATAAACTAATAAGAAAATTGGCACCTGTTTTCAGAGCAAAGAGTTTGAAACTATTAAAATAAAAATTGTAGAAAATTATTAACGGTCTTTAATTGTGTAAGGAAATGAAGATTTGATTTAATGGCGATATAAATAAATTTTAATATCCGATATTTTATAAGGAATTAGAAATATTTAATACACCCAGAGAAAAACAGAAATAAGTTTTATAAATTTTAGTCCAATATAAAAATTTCATAAATATTTATGTAGCATTTTATAAGCACCAATTATTATAATGACAATATCATAGTGTATATAAACTATTTCCTACACAAAAGTAATGAAATCCTTACTAATACAAAATATCCTTCATATAAAAATATGATGAAATTGATTTTGTTTCTTATGAAATGTTTCCTAAATACTATGAAACGTTACATTGGCCAAATATCTATGAAACATTTCATGATGAAGCTATTTCTTTGAGTGTATAGCTTACAAAAGTCTTAAATATAAAACAAGAGCATTTATTGCAATTAATGTTTTTTATTTAGTCCTGCTTACATTGCTTTTTATTTAGATGAATGCTAAATTTAAAATGTATACACAGAATATTATGTAGGTAAACCCCACTGGAAAAGTAGTTAAAAACCAATGAAATTTCACTTGAAAAAGAGACGACTTACATTTCATTAAATTCAACTAACATTGTCATTTGTTGTTTTCTGTTGATCAAATGAACTACAAACGTAGTAAAAATCGCTGATGAAATGAATGTAAATTCACAGTATAGTCATTTGATGTGATTTGTTTTTTTAAATGAACTTCAAATGTAGTTAAAACTGAAAATTATTCTACAAATGACTGCTCTTTCACTTAAACATAAATATACTGTATTAATACTCAAACAACTACAAATATATACAGCAGAAGTACCCTGAGTGTATTGAATGTAGGTAAATTTAAGGACATTCAAAAGTAAATAGGAATAGTTGGATACCGTTAAAGCTTAATAATATCGAAAACAATGACGACAAATAATTAAAATTTTCACTAAAGTAATGATATTTTTCTTCACAAACTGAACGAAAATTTTCTTAAAATTAATGAAACTTCTTCATTGAGTGGATGAAACTTTTAATAAATAAAATTACATCTGTCATTAATCAAATCTTTCATTGATTTAATGAAAAGTTTCTATGGACGAGTTGCAGAGCAACTTCATTCCTTCAATGCAAAAATTTGTTAATATCATGTAGATATTTCTCTTAGTGTATTATTCGGGGTTATTGTTTTCATATATTAGCGACTTCATTTCATTAGTTGGACGGTTTAATGTCGTTAAATTATCGTTATGAAACCACTACTATTAAGGGAAAATTCGCTAGAGTGGACCATTCGTTTTTTTCGTATTGTTGCATTAATATGTCAAAACTGTCCTCAATTTTAGTTTCAGCTATCTTTATTTTCAAAAAGTTTCGACGTGAATGCACAAGTTTTTCCTGGTTTTATTGTGTCGTTGCAAAAAAATGCAACATAAAGTATTTATTAACATTAAAAGTGAATAACAAAAAACTTTCAAAGAATTTTTCGATTTTTGCTAACGGTAAGAATTTTGTTCATAATTTTAATAAAACCAATTGCTACCATAAAAAAATATAATAAATAAAAAACAATGTTCTAACCACTTTAAATGCCACTTCAGAGTACATGTTCGCTAATGTGGACAATTTGAGTTATTTCGAAACTTTTAATATAACTTTTTTATATCAGTTGCCACAAAAAAATGATCTATATTATGCCCTAACAGTTCGACTATTTGCTGATGTATTTGTAATATTCCACTTAGTTTTTATAATATAGCCCATAAAATAGATGTAGGTCCACATTAGAGAACAGTCCCCTAATATTATTGGTGATTTTGGACTCAATAATATAATTTCAAATGTTTGGTCCTATGAATGAATCTGTTTAAAGAAAACTTTGTTACTTAATTAGAAACTTTAATTACATAGTAAGTGTGGGAAAATGACACACCAAATCCCAAGACACGTAAACTTAATTTTTTGGTGAGGAATCCAAAAGTATATTTCGTTTTAACAGGTTAGGTCAATAAAAAGATATATTTCAATTTGAAGTTTGAATTTATTCAAGCTATTTTTTGAGTGTATTTTAAGTAAAAGCCATCAAACTTTTTTTTAAAATTAGTTCAGTTGTCTAAACTTAGGTCTACCAATGATGGCCGTCCATTTTTAGGAGGATATAATTCATTTATATACAATCCGAAACGTCAGGGAAATGACCTTTGACTTATAATGACATCTGTTAGTTCATTGTCAAATGGTTCGAATCTTCAAATTTCTTTAGAAAACATCGCATCATTTTTATTTAGACCTAACCTATCATTTTTATTTAGACCTAACCTATTTAAATGTAGTATTCTGCAACCCAAAATTAAGTTTACATGTTCCGGGGATTTGATAAGTCATTTCAGAAGTTGATATATTACTTACAGTGTTATTTTACTATTGAGCGGGATTTCCCGGAATACTGGGAAATTTAAAAGTGAAGCCCGCTATACTTCACTATATAAGTAAATAGACATGGAGCAGTATCAACATGGAGCAGTATCATTTTTGACTTTTTTACGTGGATGGTAAACGATTCGATGTGGTTATCGGTAAAGGTAACGCTATTTTCTGTTATTTCGGTAACGCCTTTTTAGCGGTAACGATATTGCAGTTATTTCGGTAACGATATTTTTTAGCGATAGCGATATTTTGGTTATTTCGGTAACGGGTTTTTAAGGATAGCGGTATTTTAAAGGTAATGTTATTTGATACTGATATTTTTAGACCCATTGTGCCCGAATTGCAATGACTGGCTAGTTTATGATCTTTGAGCTTTAGGAAAATATATATATTTACAGCGATTTTTTATTCTGATCTTGTCTAATTATTTCGGTAACGGTATTTTAAGGATAACGCTATTTCAATTATTTGGGTAACGGTGCACTTTAAATATTACATACAAGCAGAAAAGATACAATTTTGAATATGTTTGTAGCTAATTATATATATGTTTACATTGATTTAAATTTTCAAGCCTCAACAAAGATATAATTGCTATTTTAAAATATTTAGATATTATGTGGGGGACATGCAATTATACTTATAATAAACATACACTCAAAAAAAGTTTACCTAATAATAACTAATTTAAACTACATTTTAAGATATACGGAAATGATTTGGCTCGAAAAAAAATTTAACTCAAATCAAGTATACAGTTTTCTTAAAAACAAGTAAAATCAATTAACTTCAATTAAGTAAATTTAAATCAAAATTTAGTAAATTTTGTCTGAAATTTTATAAAACTTTACTAAAGATTACTATATTTGTAACTTAAATTAAGTATAAATTTTGCTTAAATCTAGTAAAAATATCTAAAAAAATCTAGTTCATAAGTTATACTCATATTAAGTAGGTATATTTAAAGAAAACAATTAACAAAACTTCGCTTTTTTTATGATATTTATTATTAATTGGTAATTCTCAAAAGGTGTATTCTTTCAAAATATAAGTGTTTAGGTTTGCCAGCTATTAGTCAAATAATCAATAATCTCTTAAGTTAATGTTAACGAAAATAATTATGAGATTATTTTCGTTAATGCAAAAGTTTTTAATGTGAAATTTATTACTTAAACAAAATCTGCAAAATTTAGCAGTTATTTCTGCAATGTTTGCTATTTTTACAATATCATTTTATAAGTGTAGTCAACTTTAAGCTTAACTTTTTTATAAGCATAGTAATGACAAAAATATTGAAATTAATTTGGCAGATACATTTCTGTGCTATCTTTTGATTTGCAAAGGTTATTGACGATTTCGTTGAAAGATCTATAGCCGATTGTTTAAAGACCGGCGATCCAATGCACTCATAATAGTCCATGCTAAAAATACGAAAAAAAATGTCAAAACAACGAAATCTTTTGTAAAATGAACAAATTTTCGTTTATTTTACAAAATTTTTGGTTATTTTGGTTTTTTTTTGTATTTTTGCATAGATTGTTATCAGTGTGGAAACATTGTCAATATTATGTGAAAAAAATTTTGTACATAATTTTAAGATCTGTTCAACAATTCGCAATTTGTAGAAGAATTTCCCAAAAAGGTAAGTATTAACAATAATTATTTCAAATGCCACGCCCTATTAAAAAAGGCACTGTGTACTAAAACGAACACCACATTTTAAATATATCGACTTCTTCGATTAATAAATGGTGCCGCATTAGAATATGAAAATTCATTTAGCAAAACTTTACCTTTTTTAATTTGGTTAACATTCGTAAGTTTTCATAGATTTGCACTTTATTTTGTCCGATAATGTATGTATATGCAGAAACATATTTTTGTGTGCAGTAACTAATCTTTAAACTGTTTAATATTGGATTATACAAATTCGAGCTAAGTTTCCCTTTGATCTACTGATAGTCTACTTTTATTTCCTGTTGGTTTCGTTAAGGATATAATTTCTTGTTGCACAGTGTAATTAGTTCCAAACAATGTATTCTTTAAAAGCTCTGTAAATTGTTTTTAACATTTTTTTTAATACCATATAACAATTACAAAACAATTTTTGTAGCTTAAAATTTAAATTGCCCCCAATTATATTTAATAATGGCTAAGAATAAATAAGAACAACTCACAAATGAAAAAAAAAAGAATAAACTAAAAATATTAACCTTACGACAAAAGTAAGTATATAAAACTTAATATATAGACTATTTAAAAACACTACATAAGAAATAACCAACCTCTTCTATATATAGCAGTAGAAAAAACGAACCTCCGGATATAACCATAAAAAGGGTTCTTATCAGTGTAGCCACACTTTAAAAATGTTTTAACAAACACTGACAGAGTGTTAGGTTGACCAATGCAACAAAAAACTTCACCAAAAGAAAGAATTTTCCATGAGAATATTGTTTTTTTGTTTTCATTACTTTAAACTTAATATTATGCAAAATTCTAAAGAGGTTTCCCGTAAAAAACGGAGCAAAAATGTTTTTTGTTATAAAGTGTGAATTGTGCATTTTGTGGCAAAATGCGATAAACCTATAAAAAGATCTTTAAAACGGAAGAGTTTTTTTTTATATATTAGCTGCACTATTTAAATGAGTAAATAAAATAATTTCCAGATTTTTATTATTATAGGAGGCGATTACAGATACAATAAAAAAAATAAATTTAAAATACTCATGGCTTGTTAAAAAATATATTATTTAAGCCCCCTTTAAAACAGAGAAAACACCATAAATGATTGTAATGTGTATTGTTTTAGTAATTGCAATTTATTTAAGTGGTGTCTGTTGTGTTTTTTTGTGGTATTTTGTAATCATTTCATCAATTAGGAGGGGTTCATAATAAATTTCGTAAATTGCAATGGCTTTACTTGGTATATTTTGGATTGGCAGCCAGCATTTTTTTAGTTGAATTTTTTGGGTTTGTTTTAAATTGTTTCATGATTCATTAATTATATGATTAATGCGGATGTTATTAATACTACTAGAAAAAAATTAGTCATAAACTTTTGCTAACACTACTAAATATTACATCAATATGACGTTGGAGGAAAAACTGCTGAAATTTAACAGATTTTTTTTTGGTAAATATTAGTAAGATAAGATTAACAAAAATTAGTTTGTTAAGTCCACAAAATCCAAGTCATATTTAAGCTAAATTTTAGTTAATTTTAAGTAGCAAATTAATCTGTTAAAATAAGCAAAAATTTTTCTAAATATTAGTTGACAAAAAATGTGATATTTTAAATTTCTACAATTTTTTAGCAAATATTTATGATGGTTTTAGCAAAATTTACTAAAATTTGCATTTAACTAAATTTAAGTTAAATATACACTGAGAGAATTATCTTCACTTCAGTAATGAATTTTATCATAGCTTTAATGAAAATTGTCACTGGAACTCGTCCATTGAAACTTTTCATAGAATCTATGCAACACGTTTCATTAAAGTCAATGTTTATGAAATGTTTTTAGAATTAATAAAAAGCTTCATGAAACTAATGAATCCCACCGACAATGTAGCGTTTATAGACTTTATGAAACAGTTTCATACATTTTTTAAATATTAACAAGTTTTTTGAATTAATAAAACTCTTCATGAATGTCCGCTTCATATGAGTTTTTAAACAATTTCATAGAAGTCCAAAATTAATAAAAGGCTACATTGAAATAATAAAGCACTTTATAAAATATGTTAAAGAATTGAGAACTAAATGTTAAAACTAAAGTTTGAAATTTATGAAAATTAATGAAATTATGAAATTTTATGAAAAACTAAAAAAATTAAGTCTTTGAAATAATTTCTAAAGAAAATTTTCATTAAATTTATGAAGAAATTATTTATGAAATCGAATGAATTTTTTTTATGAAACTATGACATTTTATGATAAAAAGTTTTTAAAAATTTCTTAATATTAATAAAATTTCTTGAATATAATGAAATTCTTCATTGAATCTACGAAAAAAATTCTATGAAATTGTTTCATTAATATCATGAAGGATAATGCTCTCAGTGTAGCAAACCTTTTGTTGATATTGCAGTTTTTGTTTGCTGTTTTTTGTGTACAAATATTTAGCAAAAGTTTTTGCTGATTTTAGATAAGTAATTTGCTGTTTTAAAATAACTAAAATTTAATTTGAATTTAAAGAAATTAAAACGAAATTTAATTGGGCGCACTTCAGTATAAGCAAAAAAATTTAATAATTTAAACTTCATTTTTAAATTTCTGTAGCTAAATATATTGGACATCACTTTTGGGTTTTATTGGCATCACTAACATGAGTTGGATTATATCGATCTACATATCGATCTATAAAGGGTTTTTTGTTATTTTGGCGCAGGACTGGATATTTGTAATTTATACACTTGTCAACGCTGTTGTTATCGTTTAAATCAGCTATTTACTAAGCTTAAGTTATCTTTTGTTACCTCAAGAACAAATTTGATATGTATTTGAACTAATTTTTATATTCCCGGTAAAAACAAATATGGACCTGCCTCTGGTCAGATCCGAAAGACCTTTTTAGCTGAACATTTCTGTTGATTCAGTTTAAAAATTTTGTTAAATTCTTAGTGAATTTAACTACAACTGTGAACTCAAATTTTGATTTTCAAAAATTTATGTCACCTAAATTTAGCAGACCGTGATTCTGCTGGCACAAATTTAGGTACTATTTTCTGTTGTCGTAGATGAATTTTCAACTATTTGAACGGGGTTTGTTTTATGAGTGTAGTTCTTTGAGAAGGTTGTCATTAACGTCTGCACTGAGAGAATTATCTGCATGTTATCAATGAGTTTTTGCATTATATCTTTGAAGTCACTGGAACTCGTCCATTGAAACTTTTCATTTAATGAATGCTGTTTTTCATATAATTTTATGAAAAATTTCATTTTATTTATTAAAAAGTGAAAAAGTTACTTTAAAAATAGTTTCATAAAAATTATGAAGAAAACTTCATTTGTGTAGTGAAAAATTTCAGTAATTTAAGAAATTCTTTCGGTGTATGGTCGCTATTATCAATTTTCCTTCTCCACTACAAGTTTCTTATGAATTATTACTGGAACTGGTCCATTGAAACTTTTCATTAAATTAATGCAGTTTTTCATAAAATTATATTGCAAAGTTTCATTAAAACTATGAAGCTTTTTCATAAAGTTTAAGAAATTATTCGTTTACATTGTGAAGAAAATTACATTAGTTTAATGAAAAAATGCATGAAAACTCGTCCAAGGAATTCTCTCTGTGTAGTAATATATTTGTAATTTGCACGGTTTAATGCTAAAATCCTGGAAATGTCCTGCCAGAACGTCTCATATTGCTCACTTCAATCTATAAGGATGCAATATTGTACTTTATCCAAAAATGTTTTAGCGTTGGAAATAAAACCTGGAACTTGTTTTGAATATAGTAATTTCTTTATATATAAAGAATTAGTTTTTCAGATCAAACATCGTATATCAGGACAACCATTTTAAACTTAATTATTTAAAAAAAAAAAAACATTATGGTATCCACTTCATGACTTACAGAAAATGATTTTTGTCATAACTCAGAATTTTGATTTCATTCTCAGATCAAAAAATTATTTTATTTTCTAATTTTTAACAAAAATTCCCGTAAGACATTTATTGCATTTAATGTATGTTTACGGATAAACATGTTAGAATAATAAAAATCATATCAATAATAAAATCATTAAAATATTTTAGCTGCTAATTTTTAACGCATTTTTGAACTTTTTGTTTAGACAGACTAAAGTTTCAAAGTTACATATTCAAGTTAGGTGACCTTTAATCAATTTTTCTACCTGCTTTATCTTTTAATGGTCAGATTGATTTATTAGCTTAACTTTTTCAATAATTGGCAACTTTTTTAGAGCAATATTTTATAACAAAAGCTATAAAAACAATGTTTTAAGCGCTTAAAAAAGCTCTAAAATTTAAATTTAAAAATAATAATCTGTTTAATTTTAAAAATAAATTTCATATATTTTTATTAAAATCGTTACTACAAATAAAATTTGTGTAAAACTTGTTTTTTGGAATATCTTCAGTCATACAAAGGTTCAATAGTGAAATTGATTCCTTACGATTCAAAGTTCAAATTGGATTATCAAAATGGCTTTTGTTAAAACCAACAACATGAAAATAGCAAAGAAGCTCTATTTTGAAAGAAAAAACTTTCATAAGCTTAATTTTAAAGAAAAAATTAAAAATTTCGCTAATATTTACAAATATCTAAAAATAAGATAAAAAAAATTGTAACAAATATAGGTTAAACTTTCATAATTTTATGATCAGAACTTGTATTTAGTCTAAATAGTTAGACATTTCGTTCACTGTATTTTTGCTGTTCTTATCTTACTAATATTTAGCAAAACAAAATTCTGCTAATTTTAAAAGTTTTTTTCACCAACGTAATTTTTAACTAATTTTTAGCTGCTTTTTTTTTTGCTTTTAAACACATAAACATTTTTTAAACACATAAACTGAAGAAAAACTTGTTTTTGACACTTACCTCCACCTCCAAAACCTTGTCCTGGAAATAAACCCGGTGGACCAAAGGGTGGCATTTGTCTGGCTCCAGGCCAGGGTACTCCGGCACCACCAATACCACCCCAGGCTACGGCGGCCGCTGCCAAAGCACTAAAAGGTGTAGGTCTTATGGGCACATGACCCGATGCTGCTAAAGCGGCGGGTGATAATAAGTGTGGAGAATTGGGTAGAGAGCCATGACCATCGGGAGATTTACTACAGTCTAAACCATCTGGTGTAGAACGCGGAGAATCATCATTATTCATATCTTCTATATCCACTATTGAATCTTCTTCTTCATCATGTTCCAAATCATGTTCATTTAAATCATCATCATATTCCAATTCCGAGTCTATCGAGGAGCCTATGGGTGAATGACGTTCACTTTTTGCCGTCGGTTGCGTGGAGGTAGTTGAATTAATATTGCACTCGGTGTTGGTAGTAGAACTGGCCGATGAAGCAGGCGGTGTGGTAGTAGAGGGATTATTGCTATTTGGTGAGGGAGAGGTGTTGGTTTGTATTTGTAATAAAGATCCCGCTGGTGGACAGGCACTTGGATTTAAAGGATGTCTTAAGTGATTAGGCAGATGATGAGATAAATGTGGTCCATTGGGATTACTAGCTCCAACGGCAGCTGCTGCCGCTGCCATGGCCGCCGCATGTTGATGTTGGGCATGGGCGGCCGCTGCTGCTTGGGCGGCATGTAGTAAATTCGCATGATGAGCCATGGCCTGAAATTGGGCATGTTGCTGTTGTTGTTGTTGTTGTTGCTGCTGTGACTGTGACTGTTGATGATGATGTTGCTGGTGATGATGATGATTATGATTTGGCGAGGCAGGTGATGATGTGGATTCATGGGATACTGGTGATGTTGCAGCTGAGGGAGTACTAGACAGATTTGTAGGAGCTAACTGTGGCCCATTATCACCCGTAGGTGTTCTGGGCCTAGTATCGGCCAGTAAAGAGGCCACACTGAAATTACTTAATCTAGATGTGGTTTTATTTAAATTATGATGGGATTGCTGCAACTGCCTTAAATGCTGTTGATGAGCCATTATTAAAGCCGAAGGTGAGGTGGGCGTTATAGCACCCACCGTCGAAGCCGCTGTTGTGGTCGTATGTGGACTAACAACAACGCTTGTAGGATTGGCTGTGGAATTAATAGCTGTTTGCGGTGGTACCGTCGGGCTAGTCATATTTGCTCTTAAACCAGTGACTGTCATACCTGAAGATGACAATTTCAACATATAGTTTGTGATAAAAAAGTTATAAATAACTTTTTATTTAACGTCTTTTTTATTAAAAAAAGACCCGTGGTTTTTAAAAAAAATTTAATTTTAACTAAATTTGTTTTATCTTAAAAACATTGCACTTTATTTTTTGTTATAGTTTTCTTTTTTTTTTATAAAATTTATAAAATAATTTATTTAATTAATTTTTAACACACTTTTTCCGTTAATTAATTGCCAGTGTTTTTCCAATAATTGAAAAATTTGTTTTTAATTAAATGATTGTAAGATTAATTATTTTTTAATTGTTTGCTCTCTTTTTTATTAATTTGAAACTCAAAAACACTTGTAAAAATTTTCTCTAAATATATGTAAGTAATTTTTTATTTATTTTTTTTTTTTAAGTAAATTTTTAAGCGCTCGTTGACATCAGACACGTCCTCTTGAGATCACGACTGTTTTACAACTGAACTGTTAAGTATTCATATGAAATCTCGGTTCATTCATTCAACATGAGGAAAAAAAAGAGCTCACTAAAAATATTTAATCTCTCCTCAATACCATACTAATAAAAACAAGGTGGTTGAAATGGGTATGAAAATAAAAAAAAAAAGCATAATAACAGTAATCATGCCAAAGAGTAAAAGAGACCACAAGTCTTTTGCACTTGTTACTCTTTTAGTTAATACTTAGCAAACACCATTTTTATATTTGCTTTATATTCACTCACTTTATATACCATCTCTTTCTCTCACTCATTCTCTTTCTAGTGTAGCATTTATAACGACTAAGGTGAATTTCGTGTGTTTCTCCTTTCTAAAAAGGGTGTTAACGCCCCTCTTGTTACGTATGGTGAATTTCTGTTCTACTCTTTTCTTATAGTTTTCAAGAGAGCGGTGCATTTGGTTGTTTTTTTTTTTTTGTTTTTGGTTAAGCTTAATTTCAACCCAACTACAAATTTTTCAACTCCATTTGTGTGTGTTTTTTGTTTGTTTTCAGTTATAGTGATATCGTTTTATCTCTTTTTAACTACAATATAATTGTTGCTCTTTTTTTTCAATCAAACTATAACAACAAATTCACATGCTCACATAATAAGCAATGAATTTAAACTCTTATTACTGTTAACAGCCATTGTGGTTTTTTAATAATTCCTAATAGCAGCTTGTTTGCATAAGTGTAGGAAAAGTGTTGTTGGAAAAAAGTGTTGGTAGTAGTTGTTGGCTATTCAACGAATGTTGTTGCTATTGTTTTTAGTGTTGTTTAAATAGTTCAGTACAATTTTGTCACCTTTTTAGTTATGGTTCCGTAACATGTTTTTTTGTTTGTAATAATTTCTAGACGTGTTCCAGCAATAAAAGACATGCATTTTAGTTATTTCTATTTTTTGAACGTTCATAATTTTTATTATATTTTCAACAATAAATACCTCTTCTTGTTGCTTTATTATAAAATATCGTCCAAATAAAGTTTTCTCAGCTGCTTGTTTTTAATTCTCCCATGTTGTCTCTTTCTGTCATCATTGTTAATAACGATTTTTTTTTTGTATTTAACCATATTTTTTGTTGATTGCTTTATGTGTCAGTATGGAGAAACAGCATTTTGTTCCCCACTTCGGTTTCACTGTTTGTTGGGGCCACTAAGTCTGTCTGTTTGTGTTGTGTTTTGTTTGTGCTTGTTCTTCTTTCATGAGAAAGAGAGCGTAATAAAGAGCTCAATTTGATTGTCATATCAGTAAGAAGGATTAATTGAAAAACTAATTAAGCTATAAAAACAATGATATACAAATTAAGTTTAAAAAAAGTAGAGAAAATGGTCAAAAATATAGCAAAAATATGAATTCAAAGGAAATGTATACGAAATTTTTTTTAATGTATTAAGAAGAGATAGTTTTTTCAACTCCAATTTATCATCCTGATAATTACCAGCAATATCGGATTAAAATAAACAATAAATATAAACGAACACCCTGTACGTATGAGTATTATACAAAGTTCACAATATTAAGTATACGACCCGTATAACTAGAAAGCTTTATATGATTACCAGGTCAGCGACTTGTACACTAAGAATATTCTTGCACTAACTTCATGTAGGTCATTCGGGTAGTAAACTGTATTAGTTGTTTTAACTGCTATTGTACACTGAACCAAAATTCGTAAGTGAACATACACGCAGAAAAAAACTGGTGTGTTTTTATAAAAACATTTCCTTGTGAAATTAACCTTGTGTTGAAAATGCTTGGGTAATATGCTAAACTGCGTTTTTGTTAAATTTCACAGGTTGTGTTTTTTTTGATAGTTTATTGAAGTTTATGTTATGTAAAATTTACATTGATGGTCTTTAATAGAAAACATGCTATGTAAAATTAACATTGATGAAATTTGGAAAATAAAATAAGCTACAATCATATTTTTCTAATAAAAAAGATAATTACAAAAAACACTTAGAATTTAGTTTGACATACACACATATCAATGTGGCAATATTTATTAGATATGGCAATATAGTACATAAAATCATAATGGAGGTGGAGTTTGTTAATCATTTTATTTCTGATACAATTGAATTAAATAAAAATAATGTAAAATTGGCTGTGAAAAAAAAAATTATAAAGATTATAAAGTTATATCTTATATATAAATACAAAAGTCTTAATACTAATTGTATTGTTTTTTTCAGGCCCAATATGTTGGATTTATTACGACGCAGAATTTGGAAACTTCTCAGAACGTTGGACTATCGTAAACATCCGATATAGGTACATATAGTCAGCGGCGTACCCAGGATTTTGTTTCTGGGGGGGGCCCAATTTTTGTTTTTAAATTTTTGTTTGTTTGAAAAGCATATAATTTGTTACATACGAGAGCCTATATTTAATATTTTATAGTGTCCGACCAAGTACTCGGCTTCGGCTTCGTAGTTCGGCCAAAAAGTGAAGTTCGGCATAGTTTGGTGTTTGGCCAAATTTTGGCTGAATTTGGCCGAACTACCGAACTTTTTATGATTATTTATAAAAAGCACAAATAAATAACAACTGTGGTTATATTTACTTTTCAGAATTTACAAAAAAAAACTACATAAAAAATACAACGTTGAATATTATAGAATACAAAAAAAAAAAACACCGATATTTAAATATCAATGTGTGTGAAAAAATTTCAAAAAGCCAAAAGAGTTTAAAAAAAATTTCCAGAAATATAGCTACAAGACTTATAAGCGAATAATCAAATTTAATGCGATATAATTAAATATAAAAAAAAAAAATCGAGTGGTAAGTAATCCTGAAAAGAGAATAACAGGTTCATCAATTTGGGATAGACATGATGCAGTACCAGACTTAGAAGTAGCAGAACCAAACGAAAATTTTATTGAAAAAGAAATGTTTTTTACGGAGCCTTTAGGTCCCAGAAATATAAATATATTTGAGTATTGGAATTCAAGTCCATTTACAAATATAAAAGCTGTAGCAAAAAAATATTTATCAGCCCCACCAACTAGTGCTAGCTAGCGAACAGCTTTTTAGCGCTGCCGGACAGCTGTATTCTGATAGACGAAGCAATTCACATGGTGTGAATGCGGAAAAATTGCTTTTCTGTCATGACAATATCAAACTTTTTAATTTTAAATATTAAAGTTTAAGTTTTTTTTCTCTATATCAACTTAAAAATCGATCAACTAATTTTCTTTGACTATAAAATATTATACAATACAAATATTTTATTCTTTTTTTGTACTTAAAATAGTAAAACTATTTTCCAAATATGATTTTTTAAAAAATATACCTATAAATTTGTATTTTGTTTATGTTTAATAACTTTTTGGTTTAAATTTATTGATCTAAAAAAACAATTTATAATTTTTTTTATTAAAACAAAAAGTTGAGCTTCGGCCGAACATTGATATAAGTTCGGCTTCGGCCGAAAAAAATGAGTTCCGTCGGACACTAATATTTTGTATCTGTTAAATAAGTTTTGGATGGGAAAGTTACCATTGACGTTATACCCAGTTATGATAGCAATTTTGAAGCAAAAATGTTTTGACATGTCTTTGTTTTTTAGTTTTCTTATATCTACAAACAAGTTTTTTTTTTTTTTGAAATATTAGTTTTTTTATATCTACAAACAAGTTTTTTTTTGAAATATTTAACAAATTTATGTATCAATTAAATAATTTAATTTTGATTTTTAAAGTGAGCTATCATATTAATTAAGATCCTTATATACTATTAACAAAACTCTTAAAATTTAATTCAACGATTTTTTTTCATAAAAGTGTCAATGATTTTGTCAGGTTCAACCTTTTCTCGATACACTGATGCAAGAGCTAGAGCACTAAGTCTAGCTTCACCCATAGAATTCCTTAAATATGTTTTCACTCTTTTAAGGGTCGAAAAACTTCTCTCCGCGGATGCAGTTGTAACAGGAATTACTATCAGTAAATGTAAAAACATGTAAACGTTTGGAAAAAGCTCCTTGTTGCAATCTTGAATAGCATCTAGCGGATTTGATGGTCTTTATGGTAGTGTTTCCATAGATCAATTTCAGTTAATATAACATTAGTTTGAAAATTATAGTCTCAAAAAAATATTATAAATTCATTTATTACATACTAACCAAAACAAAAATAAAATAAAAAATCGAAAATATTTCGGGGGGGGGGGGGCTTTGGCCCCAGCGCCCCCCCCTGGGTACGCCACTGCATATAGTCATATATGTAAAACCATATAAGCTGATCCTAAAAATGGCATACATCACATTATCTCATGAGATCCCATGGGATTACATTTGATATAATTTGTATCTAATTTGATCAGGTTAACTCTATAAAATTATTTGAAATTCCGCGCCATTTTGTTTCACATTCCAAATAATAAAAAAAAATTAAATATGAATCAATGAATTGGAAAATAAGACGTAATTTAATTTTTACTTAATATACTGTGTTTCATAGCTATAACATCATTTGGTTTACCAGTTATTTCTTAAACTAATGAACCGATATCTTATGTGTCTTCAGCTTTTGAGTGATGCAACATATTTATTTTAATTGCTTTAATTATTAAGTCACCAAGTGTTAACGTCATTTTAAGAAAATTTTAAAAATTAGCGATTTGGTTAAAAATAAATCTGTGTTAAAGAACATTTTTGTTTCTTTCATTTTATTGTAGTTTCGGGTTATTTTTTTTTTATAAAAAAACATGTATTTTCGGAGATTTTAGTCTATATTGTGTATCGTATACAAATAAATTGCGGCTTAAAAAAACTAAATTTTGTGTTGTCATTAAATTAAAGACAAAATAAAATATTTATATTTAATAAAGATTACATGTGTATTTGCAAACAAGATGTTTATTAGTGACTATTAATGTAGTGTGGTCAAATTGCAAACAAATATACGTTCAGGTAGACAGACTAAAGCGAAAGATGTAGTTTTGTATGTTTCCGTATTTCTTATTACAAAAAAATGGTTGTATATTTCATATTTTGTAACTTTCGTTTTGTTTCGTTTCTAGAAAGATCTCATCGTTACAGACAACCATTGATGTAAAGTAGTTGAAAGATAATTTTGTTTATGTTATATATAAGTATTTCTATTTTTTTTAGATATTACATTAATTCGTGTCTGTCGATGTGAAATTATGAACATTTTTATATTTTGTAACGCATTGTAAGTATAATTTTTCTACAATTTTTTAAGTTTTTTTCAGTCTACTAATTTTATTAACTTTTAGCAAGGATTTTTTAATTTTGAATCAACTAAGTGTTATTAAAACTTTTGCTGAATCTACTAATTTTGTTGCTAAAAATCAGCTCGCTAATTTCCAGCAAAAGATTTTGCTGGTATATCAATTTTTTTGCAAGCACCCTCCTGACTAAAATTTTGCTGACTCAGCAAAATTTTTTTGTTGACTTTACTAACTTTTGAGTGTACAACTGTGTTGTTTTTAAACCACTTATATTTGTTGAATTTTTACAGATTTGAAATATGTTTAGTTTGATAACTTCAAAATGGAATTTTCTAGTTAAGTCCCATTAAGTGCGGAATTCGACTGTAAACTAGTGTAATCTATTATTTGAAATTAATTGCACAGTAGGCAAAAAATAAATAATAGAAAGAATTTAAAAATAAATTAAAATTTCCATATCACAAATTTAAAAATTCATTAGTTTTGTTGTCTAGCTTACAGCAAACTTTTTCATATTTAAACTTTTGAATTAAACCTTAAAGTTTAATTTATGTCAATCTTGTTGTTAAAGTTTTGTCGATACAAATTGTTTAACTATGTTAACCCTATTTTCTTTTTATAAAGTTTACAAGCGCTTCTTAAACTATAGAAACAAAAGGTATGTTCTATATTAAAACAAATATACATACAAAATTCAGCATTTATTATCATAAGTCTGGTATATTTGTTTAACCCACTTTTGACAGTTATGAAAATTTGTTTAAAAACATATATTTTTTTATAATTATATGTGCTGAAAGCTTTATCCCCATAGAAAGAGATAAGACGTCGGTCCAACAAACATTTATTAGTTAGAAAAATTTGTCCATAATGCTTCAAAATACAGAACATCGATCAAATACACTTTCTGGCAGTACACAGACAAAATTATCAACCTAAAATATCTAATTAAAGATTCGATTTGAATTAAATTTGTTTCTAAACAAATATTTAAGTGGAGCAATTAATATTTGAATTGACATGTTTATTTTATTTATTTTATCTACATGTTTTATTTTAGACATAATTTTCAAATAATTTTTTCATAAACTATATGGTTAAATAGAAAAGTTCGGTGTTCCCATAGCACTTAACCCCACCGAAGTAAAATAATGAATCAGGGCTATGAAACAAAAAGCTTCAATAAATTCGCCAACTCTACATCAGGTGGCGAGCAACAACTGTTCTAAGACTTAACATCACGCGTAATTACAGTGTCGCCATGTTTGAAGCCCATCATCTTTCACCACCTTTCATCTCTTCACTATCCCCTTTCCAAAGAAAGCAACACATTAATAGGAAGAATTTCCTGAGTGTTTCTTCTCTTTATAAAAAAAAACATACCAAATGCATTTGTAGTTTACAAACAAACAAGCCCACACACAAACAGACACAGCATTACCAAAAACATATACAAACATGTCGTTCACACACTTTTTTTTGTGAGTGTTATATGTGGTCGTTTTGGTGTAATGGTTAGTGCATTGGACTGCAACACAGATGGGTTCGATTCGCGGTGAAGACAACATCAATTAAGAAAAATAATATGTATGAGTTTTCTATCACTCATATGTATATGTATAAGGTGGCGCAAAAGTAATCCTCCTATCAGAAAATGCTATACATAATAAATACATAATAAAAAAAAAAACATCGGAAAGTTATTTTTGCGCCACCTTATATATTGATATTATCATAGCCGTGAAAGGAGCAAAATCAATTAAAATATTACTAGATGCAACAAATTTTTTAATTCCAACCCGTTTGTAATTTTTTCTGTGTACCCGACTAAAAAAGTTTATATATAGTCACATATAGCTTGATATAATTATATATAGTAATATATATATGTCTCCATATGTAGCGATATATATTTACATCTAAAACTTATTTTGATGAAAATTTATAATATAGCGCTATATATCATTATATACAATTATATATATTACAGATAAGTTGATATTTTTTATCTCTTCACATACATACACTGATAATAATCCATGCGTAAAAATACAAATAAATTAAAAAATAACCAAAAATTTTGTAAAATAAACGAATATTTGTTAATTTTACAAAAGATTTCGTTGTTTTGACATGTTTTTCGTATTTTTAGAATGGATGAGTGTATGAGTGTAATGAGTGTATATTAGAGTGGTTTTAGTGTATATGGGCAATTTTTTTTTTTTTTGAAATTTGAAGGTGCTCAGGTCTAGGATTGTGTCATTTAGTGTAAAAATGCTATTGTGAAAGTTTTAGCTCAATCGGACTATGCCTTCCCGACCCCATTCAGCCCTAAAGTTTAGAAAACGGAATACAAGGCGAAAAAGTCACTTTTTTTTAGTTTTTGTAAAATTTTTTAAATGTTGTAAACGTTTTTACTCAAGAAGGTAAATTAATCGAAAGAAAGATATAATTATGTTTTCAAAAAGGTATAAAAACACAAAATCGGTTAAAAACTAGCCCAGTAATAAATAATGCCCCAGACCACTAAGGTGGCAATTATTACTTGACCGAGAAATTCGAGCACACATTTTAAAAATTTTTTAAATTGATTACTGCAATATATTTTTTTTACTTAAAAGACTCAAATTTGTGAGATTTAGAAGAAGTTTTTTTTTGGATGGCGTTAACCTGTCCTAATGTGATGTCAAAAACGGACAACATTTTTAGGGTGTTTTTCAAATCTCCAATTTCAAATTTTAAAAAAATTTCTTCAACAAAACCGCAAAAATTGAGATTTGGCCTCCAGTGACTTGTTTAAAACATGTTAGAGATCGAAAATAAAAAATTTAAAAATATCCCCTGGCACACTTGGGTAGGGCAACGAATTTTATAATTGTGATGTAAAATATAATAACACAATTAAATGCTCAACTAAACTTGACCCGTTAAATATTAATAAATTAAATAATATTTTTAGTGAAACCACTCTAGTGTATATAGTTTATACAGCTTAATATGTGCTCATATGTACTTTAATGTATAATCAAACAAATTCTTTCACTTTTAAAACATATATGGTAGAAATTAAGAAGAAAAATCTATCACTTTTCTATATAATTCTTAGAAAAGACAAAAACCATGAAAATTCAATCTATTTTTATAGCAAAAAAAAAAAAAATAGTGTAAAAAAAAATCAAAAGTACAAACTTAGCAAAGCTGCAAAAACAAAATTCACAGTTAATAGAATAAATAATATTGATGAGTAAAAATTAATTTTAAGTCAGAAAGTCGTAAAAAGGCAATTAAAAAAAGTGAAATAACATATATAAAAAAAAAAGTTAAGTTGCCTTCTCTGTTAATTAAATATAAGCATATATGCTAAAAGCAAGAAAACAAAATCGATTACTTTTATATATAATTGTGTATGGCATCACATATTAGTCAAATTAATATCACATCCAGTTTTAAAATGCTTTGATTTTTATTTAAATTTTCATTATTATTTGAAATGTGAAACAAAAACTTACAGCGGAATTCCAAACTATTTTAAGCGATTTTATTAAGTTATATCAAATTGTAACAAATTATATATAACTTGATTAAATTAGATAGACCCATTTTTCGGATCAGATTATATCAGAAGAGATCCCATGGGATCATATGAGATAAGGTTAGGTATGCCATTTATCGGTTATAATGTGATATGAAATTATATATATGATTATATATATTTATATATACTCACATCGGAACGATTTCCATCGGGTACTGTTCCGCCGGCCACTAATAATATTTAAATAACTTTTGAATCGTGTTCATATCAGGCCGGTCGAAAATTTCAAACATTTTCTAAATACAATTTTGAAAAAAAATTGTCAATTTTTAGTTTTGCCAATTTCTTTTAATTTTGTCAAATATGGAGAATGTTTTTCCAATTTTGTTTTAATTTTTGACGATTTTTGGCGAGTTTTTAAATTTTGATGATTTTTTTAAATTTGGACGATTATTTTTTTAAGTTTTCCAATAATTCCAAACTAAGGAAGGAATTTTAGAATACATATTGGTTCGAAAATAGACCTTTACAACAACAGTCTCAATAACTTTATATTCAAAAATTCTTGTCAAAATTTATTAAAACCTGCATTCAAAGACATTTAAATCTAAAGTTTTTAAGACTTAATTAAGCTTCCCGGCTAAAAATGTTCATATATGAAACCATATATTGGCGCGTATAGAGTTATGGAAATAAATAGTGTACCTTTTTGATAATACAATTTAGCCTTAAAAGACAACAAATTTGTTGGGGAAATTTTCAAAATTATTTTTAGAGTTTCAGTACAACAAATCTTATATTTTTTGAATCCTTGGCTCCAAAGTTAGCTACATTACAGATACAGAATAGTCTGTCTATCAGATATAATCACCATTACGATATTTCAAATAAAAAATGCAAGGATTATAAGATATTTCGTACAATTATCATACTGAACATATTTTTTCGTCTTGTAAAATAGAGCTAATTATAGACTTTCGGTATTATTTTCTTAAATTGCAACAACAAAGTTTGAAATTGTTTCATAAAATAACGAATTGTTGTCTAAAAATAAATATTGCAAAATTCCCTACCAAATTTGTTGTCTTTTTTTAACGTTAAATTGTGTTACAAAGAAGTCATCCTATTTTTTTGTCCGTAACTGTATGAGTCCATATATGATTACATACATGTTCGGATCCATAAATTGAGGGTATATGGACATATGTGCTCTTATATGGACAAATATGGATCATATAAAAATATTTTTTAAACACTATTTTTTGTAATTTTTTAACAAAAACGGTATTCACAATCTGCCTGGTAAAAATGTGCCTTAAAAACAAATTCAAAATACATGTTCATTGTTCCTCTTTTGAGTAGAAGCACTCTTATACTACAATACCACACAAAGTATATTTTTGCTGGGACTCGTGAATACCGCATTTGTTTTTATTTTTACTAACGGCCTTTGTTTTTTTTTTTTTGCCTAAGAAGGACACGCTCAATAAAATCTTAAAAACTTAAGATGTCTTTGAATGCAATTTTTATTCTTTATTTTAGTTTAATATCCTTTAATTTAATTTCAGTAACATGTAAATTGAATTATAATACATTTAGTTTAATAAAAAAAACAAATGCGGTATTTACGAATCTCATTAAATTGACTTCCTTCTATGTTCTAAATGCTTTTATTCAAAACTAGGAACAATTTTGCCTTTTACCAGGCTAATTGTGAATACAACTCATGTATTTTATTAAAAAATAACAAAAAATGCTTTTAAATAAACAATCAATTACAAAAAATATTTTTATGTGAGCGTATATGAATATTCATATAAGTCCATATATGAGCATATCTGTCCATATACCCTCATTTTACGAATCCGAACATATATGGTACCATATATGGATTCATATATGCGCTAATATATGGTTTCATATATGAACATTTATGAACATTTTTAGCCGGGTGATAACAATCTTTGCAGAATATTATGAAAAAAATGTTAATATAAGAAAAACTTTCGTAAAATAAACGCAAAATTTGTTAATTTTACAAAAGTTTTCGTACTTACTTTCGTATTTTTATGCATGGATTATTATGAGTGTAGTTACAAAAATGATAAGCCACATTTTATTTTAAGTTTGTTTTCGCCTTTTAAAGGGTGTAACAATGACTTTTGCATTACTTTTCTATTCTAGGTACTTGCAATAAGTTTTTAAGCAAGACTTGTATGAAATAGTAACCAATGGATGTCTAGAAAACAGCAAAAATCCATAAAACAATAAATGTGGCTTATCAAGTTTTTACAATAAGCCCTTCAGTTATACTTTTAATATTTTAATTGAAACTTGATTTTAGTTTTTTCTGTGTAGTTACGGCTTTGGACATTTTACTTTTTTCCATAAAATTTGAAAAATAAATTTAAATACCCTGCTCCCAGTAGGTTAATTTAAAAAGTAAAAGCAATTTAATTGGAAATTTATTAGAATTCTAATTTGTATTAAAATTCAACTAGTTAACAGTAACAAAAGGTTATCGTTATGAAAAAACAAAAAAAAATAATTCAGTAGGGACATAAATAAATTTCAATGTCTGTCTGTCTGTCTGGGTGATTTAATTTAATTGTAGAATAACTGATAGAAAAAACCACACATATATATATATAAAGTTGAAAATATAAAACAATAATAATTGTTTTAAATTATGTCATATATTATAAATATGTCTGCACGTGTTGAAAAATATATGTAAATAACACTGTGCAACGGCAGTTTTCACACATGGACAAGATGTGATGTGAAAACATAAATAGTTAAACTGCGTTTTTAGTTTTTTGCCATCACACCAAAATTCCGTTTAAAAGGACTTTAAATTTTAAATTAAAAAAAAAAATTATAAAAAAATTGTACTCATGTTATGACTTAAATATTGGTATCAAATGAAAATAAAAAAATTCATTTTAATTTTTCAGGATTGAAATTTTCAAAAATGTCATTTAAAAAATGCAATCCTTCAATATCATTTTTGATTTTTCATAAATTTATCCGAAACAAAATCTTTATACAGAACGGCTTGAATATATTGGAAAATATACCAAATTTTCATCAATCTGTCTTTTTTAATTAATTTTAGCAAAAATAAAATTAAGTTTTTTAAACAAAAATCGAATATTTTCGATAATGAGTTTTGGTCTAACACTGCAAATGGTAAATTCTTGATTTAATTAGTACACTCAAAAATATAACTTATACACTCATAATCCATGCTAAAAATACGAAAAAAATATTCAAACAACAAAATCGTTTATTTTACAAAATTTTTAATTATTTTGACATTTATTTGTATTTTTACGCATGGATTATCATCAGTGTAGAAAAGTATGCAAAACGTCTTTTAAATCAAGTATACAATTTTTCAGCTAAATTTTTGCTGAAATTTTTTGCTGAAATTGTGTTTTCAGCTAAAATTTTAGCTATACATATTCAGCATTTTAACTGTTTAATAATTATTTAACTAATGTTTTACTAATTTATTTTGCTAAAAAAAATTGTGCTGATAAGCACATTAATAGTGTGGACGACAATCAGATTGAAATATACACTCATATAAAACACATAAAAAATAATTAAACATGGACGATTTTTTTGTCTTTTTTCATATATAAGACAAAAGGAGACCAACAACACGTATATGTAACAAATTAAATTTTTTACTAAACTTGTAGTTCATTTAAAAAAACAAACCACATCAAATGACTGCTTTATAATTTCACATTCATTTTTTACATTAGTTTTTTGTTATTTAAAAAAAAATAAATGTTTGTTCATTTTTTACTAACATATGCGGTTCATTTTTACTACACTCAAATAAAAAAGTTAGTAAAGTCAGCAACAAATTTTGCTGAGTCAGCAAACCTTTAGTCAGGAGAGGTGCTTGCAAAAAAATTGCTAATGTCAGCAAACTCTTTTGCTGAAAATCAGCGAGCTAATTTTTAGCAACAAAATTAGTAGATTTAGCAAAAATTTTGCTAACACTTAGTGGATTAGAAATTAAAAAAACCTTGCTAAAAACTAATAACATTTTTGCAGAATATTAATGCTGAATATTAAGCTGAAAAAAACTAAAAAAATTTGTTGAAAAATTATACTTTAGTTAATTTATTTGCTGAAAATCATAAACATTATTTTTGTGATTCTTTTTAAAATATTTACAATACGTTACAAAACATAAAAATGTTCACACTCCCAAATTGACGACTTGAATTAATGTAACATCTAAAAACAATAGAAATAATTATATATAACATAAACAAAATTATCTTCCAACTAATTACATCAATAGTTGTCTAAATGATGATATCTTTTAAAGGAACGTAAATGCCGCAGAGAATTATAGAAACCAAACGAAAAAATAAAGAAAAACAAACGAAACGAAAAAAACAACCCTTTTTTGCAATAAGAAAAAAGAAACATAAAAATCTACCTAAGATGTGTGTCTTTGTCTTTCGCTTTACTCTGTCTACATGTCTGTATATGTTTGTTTGTTTGCAATTTGACCACACTAGATTATTAATCTATAAACATTTAGTTTAGAAATACATATTAATTTAAATTTAAATATTTTATTTATTTTGTCTTTTATTTAATTAATAGACAATTATTTTCACAAGCCGGTGACAACGCAAAATTTAAGTTGTTTTAATCCTCAATTTTGTTTTATGTATGAAAAACAGATACAAAAGTCTTCCATGGTTGATTTTTTATATGTCTTATTAGAGTTGTACTTTTTAGTATCATTTTTCTCTTCTCTACTACATCTTGACATGCCGCGACATCTGCTTCATTCTGCGTATATCTTTCAATCTGGTTGTCGTCCACACTATTATCAGCACAATTTTTTTTAGCAAAATTAATTAGTAAAACAGTATACTATAGTAAAGCATTAGTATAAAACAGTTTAGTGCTGAATAAGTATAACAAAAATTTTAGCTGAAAACACGATTTTCGCAAAAAAATTTGCTAAAAAATGTTATACCTGATTTACAAGACGTTTTACTAACTTTTCTACTAACTCATTTTTTTGAGTGTACAATTGTGGTTAATTTTTAAACATTGAAATACAAATGACAGTGTTAGTTGAATTTACTGAAATGTAAGTCGCCCTTTCTTCAAGCGAAAGCTCATTTGTTTTTAACTACATATACAGTCTATACGGTCAAACAAATATGCGTTCAGGTCGGCAGACTAAAGCCAAAGACAAGGACACGCATCTTAGGAAATTTTTAATGTTTCCTTTTTCGCTATTCCAAAAAAGTGTTGTTATTTTGTTATTTTTTGTTTGGTATCTATCTATAATTACTGCATTTGTCCATTAGTTAGACAATATATTATTTGAAAGATAATTTTGTTTATGTTATATATAATTGTTTCTATATATTTTCAGATATTAAATTAATTCATGTCATCAATGTGGATTATGAGCATTTTTATATTTTGTAACGTATTGTAATACTATATTTATACTAGAACCATACACTAGTAGTTTTTGAAAACATTTACGTTTTTGGTTTACAATTTGTATGAAATTTGACAACTATACAAGTAGTTTTTGAAAACTACTTGTTTTTGGCTCTAAGGAGTGAGATTAAATAATTCCCGACACAGATTACCACTTATAACTTTTTTCAGTGTTCAAAAGTGAACTTTTTGGATCAAGTTATCAAGTTATCAGGTTATGTGCACAACATATTAGCGAAATCGGATTATTAGTTTGTTTACAAATGAACTTTAAACAAAAAGTGATGGCAAAAAACGTAGAATTTTTACATAAAAACCTTAAATGTCTTACTTAAAATTTTGTTTAATGGTCCCGAACTCGGAACAATCAAATTATATTAAGATTATTTTGAAATGATTGATAAAGACTGCAAAACAAGTTCCCAATACTGTCACTTTTTTTTGGAAATCCCCCATTGTTCACTTTTAGTTCAGATTATATTTGAAAGCGAAATAATAAGCCGTAAGATGACTTGCCAAGAAAAAAAAGTTCCGTGTCGTACACAAAAGCATGTTGTAAGTGAAAATATGTCGGGTTTTTTGCGAACTCAATCCTTAATATAAATGAGTTATATTTTATTTGTAAAAGAAGCACAAAAAATCAAGAATTTTAGCAAATAAACTAACTAAAGTATAATTTTTCTACAAATTTTATTAGTTTTTTTTAGTCTATTTAGAAAAAATTTTATTAACTTTTAGCAGGAATTTTTTAATTTTTAATCAACCAAGTGTTAGCAAAACTTTAGCTGCATCTACTAATTTTGATTTTTCTGACATTAGCAATTTTTCCCGACTAAAATTTTGCTGACTTTATTTACCTTTTTTTTCTGAGTGTAGGCAACAAATTATTAATCAAATGAAAAAATAATGGGTACAAAAAGCATTTTTGTGGTGAAAAAACTTCTGTGGTAAAAAAAAACTTTATTTAGGGATTAAATGTTTAAAAAAATTTTTATTCGCGAAACGTTATAACCAATATTTTTTTTTAAAATAGTAAGGAAGTTCACTTTTCATGTGACTCCCATATTGGCATCCTAAAATGAGTACAATAATTTAAATACTTTAAAAAAAAAACTAATGTTTGAAGTCATTTTAGAAGGAGTTTTGACGTGTAAGCGAAAAACTGAAAACGCAGTTTAACTATATGTGGTCTCTAGATTCTCGTAAATGTAAATTTTTCCATGTGTGATAAAAACAATTGAAATTTGTTGCAGGGTGTAATATTTAAATTTTATATATATTTAATTTAAACAAATACCAGTATTAATTGTAAAATTATTTGTTTAAGTAAAATATATATTTTTTAACAATCAACCAACCATATTCGGTAGATTGAAACTTAATCATCATAAACAACTTGATGATTTATTAATATAATTGTATTAACATTTTGAACTTGACAAGTTTTATTTTAATTATTATTTAATATTAAAATATGCATATTAATATGTCAATGTCTTATTGTCATATTATTTGCTTAATATATTTAAAACAAATTTAAAACTAAATTTAAACTAACACATACATTTGTGGTACACAGAGAGAATTATTTGGACGAGTTTTAATGAAATTGTTTCACTAGACTAATTAAGTTTTCTTCACAATGTGAATGAAAAATTTATTGAACTTTAGGAAACTGTTTGTAATGAAACTTTTAAGTAAATAGTATTAAATTTTTTTTTTTTTTTTTTTTTTTTTATATATATCTTTTATTCAATATAATATTTATACAATAATAATTTTAACGCCTCAGCGCCATAAAGGCTTTGTAGAGGCTAAAAGGTAACTCTGTCTATATTACATATAGAAAATTTTTAGAATCTATTTTATAATTTACATAATTTACAATAAGAGAAAAAAAAAAAAAAAATAGTAATAAAATAATATTTTATACTAGAAGTGTTTCAACATTACGAAGTAAAAGATCTTTAATGGATTTTTTAAATGTAGACAAAGCTTGTATATTACGAATATTGATTGACAATTTATTATACTCACTTGGTCCAACATAAGCAATGCGTTGTTTTGTTAAATCTAAACGACATCTTACATTATTCAAATTTAGAGCCTGTCTAGTATTTCTTTTCATTAAATTTTATGAAAAACTGTTGGACTGGCAACCCTGCCAAATAAAAAGATTTAAGGTTTAAAGCTGTTGGCAAAACTTATAAGAAAATACGAAAAAAACTCATGTTGTTCGGGTAATCAGTTAACATCACCGACTTTCTGTGGTTGATTGATATATATAATATATTATATATACCTGGTCAAAACCTTGAGTATCTTGTGGGTGGTGGATTAGAATGAGGCTGAAGATGACATAGTCGCTTAGTTCGAAAGTGCGGCACTCTTTCTAGTGCTGACCATCACAAGTTTTTTTTTCATCTTCTCTTATTTTTATTAACAATTAGTGTTTTCTATTTGTACACTCAAAAAAATAAGTTAGTAGAAAAATTAGTTAAACGTCTTGTTAATCAAGTGTACTATTTCTTAGCAAAATTTTTGCTAAAATTGTGTTTTCAGCTAAAATTTTAGTTATACAGTTTTGAACTAATGTTTTACAAATATTTTACTAATGTTTTACTAATTTATTTTGCTAAAAAAAAATTGTGCTATTAAGCACATTAAAGGTTTTTTTTTTTTTTTTTTTTTTAATTGTTCTTTATTTACAATCTGTCCAAAGACAATAAGCAAATTTGTTAACATGATATTAAATAACAGGTGTTATGTGATTCCATTAAACCACATAACTTTATACAATGAATCTCTAATGAATTTTTAATAATACTTATTTATGAATTTTAATTAAATAATTGCAAAAGGTAATAAGAAAATAATAATAATAATATTTAAAAGGTTAAATATGTTTGTACAACAATTATTTAAATCATTTTTAATATTTACGAGTTCAGAATTAGTTTCTGAAGGGCAAGTCCAGTATATGAGTTCGTTTTAATCGCCTTGTTTCATTGCTGTCATCAAGAAGGGATATAGCCAAAGGATTAGTGTGATCACTCAGCCTCTGCAGATATTTTTCACTATACGTTTGAATTTCTTGTCTCACCGTTGGCATCTTTAGATCGAGACGGATATGTTTATTAGTTATAAACCATGGTGCATTAGTAATTAACCTAAGCGTTTTTGATTGGAACCGTTCAAAGATGTCAGATTTGTATGCCGTAGGTCCAAACTGGTTTAAGTATAGCTTTGTAGATACGTAATTTATTGTTTAAGTTCAGTTGAGATTTTGGTCCTAATAGCCAATAAAGTTTCTTGCATTTCAGTTTTAGATGTTCATGCTTCGCCTTGATGTGCGGCTTCCATGTAAGGCGCCTGTCTATTGTCATTCCCAAATATTTGACAGTTTCACTTTTAGGTATTTCCTCTTGATAAATGGTAACAGCAGGGCAATCATTCCGCCTTAATGTAAATGTAGTATGGGTTGATTTTTCAGAGTTCACTTTAATATTCCATTTTAAAAGTCATTTTTCTAGCAAATTGAGTTCATTTTGAACAAAGGTAGATGCTTGCGTTTCTGAGTCACTGGTGGCAACAATAGCCGTATCGTCCGCATAAGTTGCTATCGTGGTATTTGGAGTTGTTGGCATATCAGCTGTATAAATTGTGTATAAAACTGGACCGAGTACGCTACCTTGAGGAATGCCAGCATTGATTTTGAATATATTAGACATTTCATCTTTACTTTTGACGTAAAAGCATCGATCGGTAAGATAATTTCTGAAAAATAGAAAGTATGGTGCAGGTAACGTTTTCTTGATTTTGTATAGTAAACCTTGGTGCCATACTCTATCAAATGCCTGCTGCACGTCCAGAAAAACCGCTGAACAATAATGTTTTTTCTCAAGACATTCAGTTATAACATTAACAAGCCGATGACACTGTTCCGGCGGTCCATGTTTGTGCCTAAAACCAAACTGGTGGTCTGGAATGATATTATGCCTTTCTAGTACTGGTTGAAGTCTTTTTAGGAATATTTTTTCAAATATTTTAGAAAATGTTGCCAGTAAACTTATTGGCCTATGTGATGAGCAAAATTATACTTATAAGTACAACTCTTGTAAGACATATAAAAAAAAACAATCATGGAATTTTTTTTATATATGTTTTCCATGCAAATGGACGCCAAACATGTTTATTCATATAAAGTGTTGATCTAATAAACTCAAATATTGTGGTAATTCCGGTTTGTCAAAGAAATTTATTATTAATTGAATTAGAGATGAAATAAAATATTTAAATTTAATAAAACAAAATGTATATTTGTAAACTAAATTTTTATAGTGGTAATTTATGGAATGTTGGAAAATTGCAAACAAATATACCTTTATGTAGACAGACTAAAGCGAAAGAGAGGGACATACATCTTAGGTAATTTTTTATTTGCAAAACAAGGGTTGTTTATTTTGATATTTTTTTTGTTTTGTTTCTACAATTATCTACGACATTTAGCTTCAGTTCAAATTGTCATCATTTAAGCAACCATAGACGTAAGTAGTTATGTAATTATTTCTATATAATTATTTTAAATATAATTATTTATATGTATTTATTTTCGTTTATTTAACCATATTTCTTATTTTTAAATTTTCTAATTATTTGAGTAAAGGTTTGTTTTTTATATAAAAGTTTTTTTATTTTCAATATTTCGCTACTCTTTTGTGTAGCAACTTCAGGAAAATAAATAAATTAATAAACAATGAAAATGATTGTTTATTAATTTATTTATTTTCCTGAAGATGCTACACAAAGGAGTAGCGAAATATTGAAAATAAAAAAACTTTTATAGAAAAAACAAACCTTTACTCAAATAATTAGAAAATTTAAAAATATTTATTTGTATGTTATATATAATTATTTTTATATAGTTTCAGATATTATTTAAATTAATTCATGTCGTCAGTGTATGGACATTTTAGTATTCTTTAATGTATTGCCGATTTTTTTTAAGAGAATTGCAATTTTTTAGGATTTTTAGAGTTTTTGAGTTTTTTTAGCCTACTAATACTCAGCAAAAATTTTATTAATTTTTAGCAATGATTTTTTAGCAAAATATTTTGCTGACATTACCAATTTTTTGCAGCACCCTCCTGACTAAAATTTTGCTGACTCAGCAACATATTTTTCTGACTTCACTGACATTTTTTTGGGTGTAATAGTAACATTTAAATCATGATCCTAAACTTGATAGATCAAATTGAGCAGCAATACTTTAATGAAAAGTTTCAACGGACGAGTTCCAGTGACAATTGATATCATGCAGATAATTTGCTCAGTGTAGAATAGAAATTTTATTTTTTTTTTTAAATTAATATCTTGTTTTTTTATTTTAAAATGGAATCTTATTAATAAAACTGCTAAATGATTTTTACTGATTGTAACTATCAAAACATTTATATTTCACACGCTGCGTATTCATTTATCAAAACTCATTTAAATGGTTTTTGTTTTTTTTTTTTGTTTTTTGAAATTCGTTAAGTTTCTTTGATTTTTTGAGAGTCTAGCGGCGGCTTGCTATCAAAAAGTCAAAATAACAACAATAATTATAGATAATATTTTAAAAAGTTTAGTGTGTTGGCGTGTAAATGTTAAATAAAAATGTCCGTATCCATTTTCCTCTACCACATCGACCAGAGGTATTTATGTATGATTTTATAAATTTACAGTTATACCTTGAATTACGGATCCTTGAAAAAAAAAATATATATAAACGCGAAGATATTTGGAGCCATTACCGTAAGGTTTAACACTTTAATATTTTTTATAGTTTTATTTTTTATTGGCTTATAATAAAAGAATTTGCATAAATTTTTCTAATGCGAAGTGTTTACATCACTTGTCTATTTTAACTGAGACAATATAAAAAATACACAAATACTGAAAGGCAAACATCGCATTACAACGACCTCTGCTGGTTTTCATTATCAAAATAATATTTTTAGACTTAAGTAAATTCAGAAAAAAAAAATCGGATGATATTAAACTTAGTTACTGGCTTATAAGTGCATAAAGGTCCAAAAAAAAACGGCTTTTTACCCGTAACTCAAGATTTTTTAGGTATTGGGCAAATTTCAAAAACAGATTATTGTTGTCCCCGACAACATTTACCAGAAAAATAGTATCACTTAGCAGGCATTTCAACTTTATTCTTTTTTGTATCACTGTGAAATCGGTCTACCTGATTAAGGTTTGTACTCTCTTAAGTTTTTTTTTATTTTGTGATTTCTTTTTTTTTCATTTCTATAGTTAGTCTATATACTATGAAAATTTTGGCGAAAACTTCGCAGAAATAATAAAAATATACAGCTTGTTAATCAAACTACTTGCCTTATATCTTACATTCGCATTAACTTCAAATGCCTTTTTCTTAAAACAAAATGTTGAAAATCGGGTACCACTGTGCCTTAGCGGAGAGACCGATTTTCATTCGTGTTTTTGTTTTCTTTTTAGAGTATTAAAAAATTAAGTCCCTAACGGAGAGAAATATTTAAATTATTAAGAAGTTTTTTTTTTTGAAAATTACTAACTAACTAAATTTATTCGTGTGTAAAAATGTTTTATTTTGTCAGGTGATTACCCATGGCACCCGATTTAGCCTTTAAAAAAGGGCCAATAATGAAATAGGCCCCAGTGTTGCCATGTTAGTCTGAATTTTAAAATATAATTTTTGGAATATAATAAATGTTGGATTGTTCTACCACAAAAAGTATTTGTTTTTATTTATTATAATTATTAAATTATCGCTCCTTATTTTGATTTGTAAAGACAGTAAACCCTTTAGGCAGTAGGGTACAAGTACAGGGCAGGGTTATTATACACAAAACAGTAAAAAAAACATAATATTACTTTTTCGCAGATTTCACAAAATTTCCCGTACAAATCTTTTTTAGGTACAAATTTTGCAATATTTTTCAATATATTTTTTTAATCACGGTGATTAAATCACCGGTATGCTAAAATCGCTCATCTCTACTTCAAACAATTTTAAATTGCCATTAAGTAAAGAAAAGGAGAGAAAAAAATTGCGTCAAAAAATAATAAAAATCAACTTTTATTTTTTTTTCAAAAAATACTCTCACAATATTTTGGTTTTAAATAGTCAAAAACCGGTCTACATACTTTTCTTTAAAATCAAATGTTTTTAAAATGTATTTTTAACTATTTAAAAAACAAAATTAATGTTAATATATTAAGAGTGTAAAAAAAACTTTTAGTTTTTCTGGAAAAAATACTATAATAAAGAAGTAGTGCTTGCCCGCCATGGTCAAAAAATAACTTTTTTCATCTGATTTTTATGATAAATTAAAATTTCGGCGCTTGCTACAAAACATAACTTAACACTAAACGCTATTTATAATAACGCCGTAAAACGTTGTATTAGTGTACTTATTAGACAGATAACAATCGTTTGTGTTGCCAATGTCTGTTTTATTAATTTTTTTGTTAAGTGAGTCGTTCGTTCATTCGTTTCACATCAAACAACAAAAAGTTGCTACAAAGAATTAATTTGTTTTGTGGTCTCATTAGTGAAATGTGTTTATTTCATGTCCAAATTCAATTAAGCAGTATTATTAATTGGCATAATTGTTTAATTTTTATTTTTGTCGAAAACAAAATTGTTAAATAATACAAATATTTAAAAATGTTAAGTTTTCTTTGATCTTCTTTTATTTAATTATTTTTCTTTTAAACGAGCTTATGATCCATTATTTATTAATTATAATTATTAGTTTCCAATATTTCGTCTCCACATTGGGTGACTTTTTCAGGAAAAAATTAATATAATTTGGAATAATTTGATTGATAACTTTCTCTAATACTATTTTATAGTTTCATAAATAAAATCAATTGATTTAATAAATTGTCTCATCATAAATTTAATCAAAATTCTCTTTAGAGCTAAAAAATTATTTCAACGACTTATTTTTTTGTTTTTTCATAAAATTTCGTAATTTTATTATTTTTCATATATTTTAAACTTTAGTTTTAAGATTTAATTTTCAAGTGTTCAACATATTTTATAAAGTGCTTGATTATTTCAATGTAGTCTTGTGTAAATTTTGCACTTCTATGAAAGTTCCACTACGACATATCAAAAAAATCATTTTCGAGGTGCCCAAATTTCAATTTTTGACTTTTTCTCAACTCTTATTTTTAAGGGTTTTTAGTAGGTAATAAAAAAATCGGCTGATTTAATTTTTTTTAAAAATGGAAAGAAATAAATTTTTCGACCAAAACTCGTTGAAAATTATTTTTTTTTTTCAAAAAAATAACCTTAAAAATAGCAAAAAAGATAAAAAAATGGAAAAAAAAGTTTTTTCGACAAAAATTTGTCTAAAACCCCAAAAAAAAACATACAGTTTTACCTTGGGTAGGATATATTAAAAAAATTTGAAATCGGCGAATTTTTTTTAACATACCTACTAAAAAACCTTAAGAATTAACGCGTAAAAAAAGATCGATTTTTCGACAAAAACTCGTCCAAAACTTCAAGAAAAACATTTTTTTTTGGAAAAACTGCTACCGCCATCGTTTTAAGCGTACAGTTTCATCTTGTAATGGTAATATTTAAAAAAAAAATTAAATCAGCAGATTTTTTTTTTATTACCTACTAAAAAAACATTAAAAATAAAAGTTCGGAAAAAGTAAAAAAAATTGAAGTTTGGGCGCATCGAAAATGATTTTTTTTGATATGTCGTAGTGGAATATTTTTCCCTCATGCCAAAAGCTATCGAAAAAATCGATGTATGAGTCTATTTATGTCGATTTTTAACAGGGATACCATGACTTATGTTAAACCGCTATAACTTTAAGATTGCGTGGTCAATAAATTTGTGTCATAGTTTATTGAAATAATATTGAAAAAAGCTTTATATCAATTCGATATGAAGAAAAACTAATTTTAAGATTTTTGTTGAAATCATTAACACAAACGATCGCGGTGCACCGCCTTCCAGTAGTCGTAGGATGTTCAAATTTTGCCAATCGACACACTCTTTTTTTGGGACACACTATTGTGTACTTATACACCATATATGAACGTTTTATGAATACCCCCCCCCCCCCCCCCCCCCCCCGTTTAAATTGAAATAAAAAACATTTTGAAGTGGTGGACACTATTTAATTTCCATATTTTAGATACAACAAATAAATCCTATTCAAACTTGAATAATCCTTTTTTCATTTTAAAATTCATAACATTTTTTTTTTTTTGGAAAAATTTTAATTTCCAGTTTTTATTCCATTTGGGTTTTTTTTTTTTTTTGGTAGGAATTGTCATACAACACAATTTTTGGATTTCAAAAGTAAAATTGCACACAGAAAAAAATATAATTTCCGTTTTTTTTTAACCGTTTGTTTTTTCTGGTTCTATTTTTTCTGGGAGGTAGTAGTAATAAAGAGATTTCAGTTTGTTGATAAGCTTTGGAGCATTTATATGTTGAACATCATCAATAGTAGTGGTTGTCTCAACGAACTAAAAAGGTATTAAAGAATTATCCTTTTTTATCCAATGATCGATTATAATGATGTGATTATTTATTGTTTATTATTATTTTATACGCATTGTTAAATTTTATAAAAACAAATTTTGTTTTAGAGGAACATTTTATGGATTGTTTTTAATTTATTTATCCAAAAGTACACTCAAAAAATCCATGCAATATATTACTTCAAAAACTTTCGTAGTTATTTTTTTTCGTAATATATACGAATGTTTTGTATATTATACGAAATTTAGTTTTAAACAATTAAAAAAGTTAAAGTTAAAAAAATATTTCGTATTTTTTTTTTGTATACTATAGGGTACACTCTAATTAATTTCTGTTGAAATTTATCCAACTTATAGTAGGAAACTGTACTCCTACTATAAGTTGGGTACATTTACTCGATGTGTGTAAATGAAAAAAAAAAAAAATACAAAGTGTGTAAATTTATTACGCAAGTGCTTAAAAATGTAATTAAATTTATGAGTAATTTTACCGAATTTCCGCCTAAAAATAGTGAATTTTACCAATTTAGCTGATTCGGTTTTATCAATCATTGGAAATTCAATCGTTTGGAATTCAATCATTGGTAATTCAATTATTGGGAACTCAAATGATTTTTTAGGCAATCGATTTACAATTCGGGAATTGCCGAAATCGCCGAAACTGGAAAAATCGGTAAAATTTAAAAAAAAATTTAAATGCGTATTTTTCAATATAAATAATTTTAATTTTGTCTTAATTCTGTAAAACGTATATGCAGAGAATATATTTAGCAACACAACTTATTTAAAAATTAAATTAAAATTGCTTAAAACATGAAAAATAATTAATTTTAAGTGCCTTTCTTTGACGGTTTTTTGTTATTTTGCTTTGAATATCTCAAATTCCAGTGCAGCTTTTAAACAGTATATCGATAGTGCTAGGTCAAATCCATATATATAAAACTCATTTTCGGTTTGTTTGTTTGTTTGTTCTATATACAAATTTGCAATTCTCAGCGGATTTTCCTCAAATTTAACATGAATAATCCTCGGACCTCAACTTAGATCGTAGTATAGTTTTCATCAACCACGACCACTTCTACTCCTACTTTTGACAAAAAAATGTAAAATTAACATTTTTTTCACCTACGAAAGTTTTAACGGATTTCTCTGAAATTACTCACACATATTCTACGTTTCCCGAGGAAGGCCTCAGTAAAAGTTTCATTACCATAGCCCACTTCAATACCGACTTTTGATCAAAAACATCAAAATCAAAAAATTACACTATTATTTATAAATCTTATTTTTTAATTTGAAATCATTTGAAATTAGGAAAAACCATTTCGTTCTTAAGAATTTTTTTCCCCCGTATAATATACCTACTGATTTTTTCGCAATGTCTTTATGATTTCATTTTTTTTTAATTTTATTTTTCCTTACCGTTTTTGGCAATAACAAGTCCATTAAAAAACTTTTTCGAAATCATGCACTAAAATCAATATGAGACATCTTTATTGATAAAGCACATTGATTTATAGTCGTGAATTGATACTGAAAGCATCATTTTGTATTCAACATCTTTAAAGATAAAATAATTTTTAATTTTGTAACCTTATTTCATAAATTTCAAACGGAATCTTTAATTTCAAGTTTAACGTTAATATTCTAACTGATTCTGCAAAACACAACATAATTAAGTCGTCTATTTCCTAGCTTAAAACTTTTTCTGCATTCAAAAATCACAGTTGACCCGGGAAACACCGGGCATTTCAGCTAGTATAAAATAATATTGAAAGTACACAGAAAAAATAAAAACTAGTTTCAGTTAAAAAATTTATTGAATCGCTTAATATTTGAATTCATTTTTCACCTATCACGGCAATGATAATATCAATTAAAACTTTTATTAAAAATTAAAAATAGAAAAAGTTATAAATAACTATTGACAAAAAATTTATGATACTCACAAAAAAAAGTGTCTGAACTACATGCTTTTATATGTGTTTTTGTTAATGCTGTATCTGTGTGTGTGGTTGTTTTGTTTGTAAACTTCAAATGCATTTGGTATGTTAAACTGTAACTTTTCTATTTAAGAATTATGTCTAAAATAAAATATGGATTTATATATTTAAAATTCAATTAAATTATTAATTGATTCAATTAAATATTTGTTTGGAAACAAATTAAATACAAATCAAATCTATATTTAGATATTTTAGGATGATAATTTTTTCTGTGTAATTTATCACGCAAAAATAAGACAAATGCAACAAAAATATGTGTTCAAAACAAAAAAAAAAATAAAAAAATAAAAATATGCAATAAAACTATGCATTTAACGCTAAATTTGTAAAAATATGCAATCAAAATACACAGAGAAAAATTTAGCTATTTGCCAACTAAAATTTGGTAACTAGGACTCTAATTCGGATTTTACGAATTTCAGTAGTTTGGTACAATTGAACATTAGTTTTCACAACAAAGTTCGGTTAAATAATGAATTTTAGTTCCGACACCCAAAATATTCAGAAATCTAATATTAATATCGTTGTACTATATGAATTTATAAGTTGTTTCCAGTAAAATACACTTTTCAATTCGGTTGGCACTTTATTTCTCTGTGTGTATGAATTTAAAGTAAAATATGCAAAAATATGCATTTCTAGCAAAAAATGCAAAATATGCACAAACAAATCGATGCCATTTTAACGCAAATTAATTGTTCCGCAAAGATATTTTGTTTACTCTACTCTAAGACTTAAGAAGAAAAACATGCATTTGCATAAACTTCCGGTCCCTGCCTATAACGAACATTATTTTGTATTTAAATTATTATTCAGTTGACCAAAAAAGTGATTATAAAATTACCTGAGATTGTATGACCATTGTTTACAAAATTTTTTAAAAAATTATAAAAATAAAAAACACGTTTTGCCGGTTAATTTTTTTTAACAATGCATTAATTATATTTTTTTTTTAATTTTTTCGTATTGAGCTCTTAGGATAGATAACAATAATAAGTACCTAATTAAAAATATTTATTTTACAAATTAACTCTTTAACTACAAAAGATCAAATAAGAAAAACATGATATAACCCAACAACCCTTTTTTTGGTACTTTAGCATTATTTTTAATTTAATAATGATTCATTATGAGCAAAAAAAAGGGTTTCACACGATTCATAATGTAATCATTTGAAAAAAATAGAAATTAACCCCTGAGCGTAAATTAAACAGTGGAATAATGAAAAGAAAATAATTACAAAAAATAAACGTTAATGTCAATCAAATTGAAAAAAAAAAAATAGAAACTTGAACACAAAAAATCATAAAAAAATAATTACGAATTCAGTACAAATTTTCTATAATTTCCAAAGTTTGTCCATTATAAAATTAATCGTTATTTCATTTTATTAGGCAACTAAACACCAATACCAAGCTACCAACCCAACCAACACTTACCAACACATACAGACAGAAGGACAGACTTAACATTCCCCCATGATGCGTTAAATAGCTTAAATACGCCGCGTTAAGCAATTTAGCATTAACTGCTTGCAGACGTGTTGACAGTTTTTTTTTTGCTCATAAATAGTATCTACAACTATTAGAGGTTTCAGGAATAGTGTATTCGGCACTTTACCGAATACCGGATATTTGCGGAATAGTTCTTTTTTTTCGTTTTCATATAAATTGTATGTAAAAATACACTGTATTTTAGATATTGACAATATTAAGCTGACTATACAGTTACTACATGACAGTTATTTGTGTAGTAATGGGTATATAATTATTTTAACTGTAATTTCAGTTGTTTTAATTAGAAAAATAATTTTTAACGTTTTTGAGGGTTGATTTCTTTAATAACCTACCAAAATTACTGCATTGCAGTAACAGTTATGTTGTAACAATGTGTATGCATCAACAGTGTGTGAGTATCAAATGATACAAAAACAAAAAACCACAATGGCGTCTGCAACAAGCGACTTGCTTATAAATTTTTACTCATTTATCTTTAGTATACAAAATATTGTTAAAGAAGGCACACAAATAAAATAAAAACGCTGTAAATAAATAAATAAAACATTAAGGTAAGATTTGAAATATTATTAAATTTTGTATTTATTTGCTTGTAGCTATTTCTTTTAAGGATTTGTAGTTGTTTTTACTACATTCGACAGCTAATTTTGGACAGTTAAAAATAACTACACATTGCAGTTGATTTAAATGCAAATGTAGTGTAGTTACACCTTTTCAACTGCAAATGTAGCTATTTTAAGTGCCATTTACAGTTGTTTCTAAATACATAGTTTTCTACACTCATAGACATAAACCTGTACAAATAGCAAAAAAGCTACTAAAAATTAGTTAAAACGCAAATTTTTGTACTGAATATAAGTAATATAAGAATAGCAAAAATAAATCTGTTGAATTTACACATATTTAGTTATATTTCAGCTAAATTTTAGTAAAATGAAAGTAACAAACTAATCTGCTAAAATCAGCAAAAACAGTTACTAAATATTAGTTTTTTTTATTTTTTAATGCGAATAAAAGTCTGCCCTTATGAAGTCAGCAACGTAAAATTTTTTAACAAAATTTCTGTTGATTTTAGCAAAATCAAATAAATAAAATAATAAAATAAATAAAAAAATAAAATAAATAAAATATTTGCATTCTACTAAATTTGATGTAAATATAGCAAAAATTTTGTTAATATTACAGTTTTTGTTTGCTATTGTGAGTCTACAAATATTTAGTTAAGTTTAAGTTTTTGTTAATTTTACACAGTAAAATGTTATTTTCAATTAACTAAAATTCACAACGAATATAACTAAAATTTTGTAAGGTTAACAGATTTATTTTTGTTGTTCTTATTTCATTAATATTTAGAGAAAAAATTTGTTAAATTTAGCTAATTAACTAATTTTTAGTAGCCCTTTCTGCTATTTTTATGTATTTTTTTTATTTTGAAAAATCATCTGAAATAAGTGGTTGGCAATTTTAAGAAAACTATTTTGTGATAAACTTGATTTTCTATATTTTCAAGACAAGAAAACTTTTGAGCTATTCTCATTTAACAGAATAATTCGGCCGAATAATGCCATTATTCGGTATTCGGCGGAATATTAACCGAATATTTGTGACATCTCTATCAAATACATAATAAGCTGCAATAAGTACAAAAGAATACTAACATACACACACTGTTTAATGTGTATGTGTGTGCAAGTTCATACTTAAATTGAAACACGTACTTGTTGTTAAACGGGCGAATCAAAAAATACCTCCCCAAAAAAAATTCCATTCTTGTATCTGAACAATAAAACGAACAACTAAATATCATCCATGTGCTCATTATCACCTTCAAACCATAGACAATTCAAAATGAAAAATATTAAAGTGATGTCAACTGCTTTAAAGAAATAGGAAAAAGAGAAATGAAGAGATGCTAACAAGGAGACATTATTCAATAGACCATAGATAAGACAAAACTAGCATATTTCGTTTTTGGGACGGGCTTAAAAGCCAGATAATTCTATACCGGTAGTTTTAAGAATCAATATATCTTTGGAAGAAATTCAAATTCTTTTTCTTAGGATTTTTTTTTAAGATTTGAAGCTGGATTTTGAGAGCGGAAAATTTTTTCCTCTGTTTTAACATCATTGTCAAAATTTCAAAAAATAAACCATCTCTCATGATGTCTTCAAATGGCCAATTTTAGAGGATTGAGCTAGATAATCAAAAGGGACTGTTTTTTTCCTTTTGAACTCTGCCAAAAGATTTGTCATAGAATTAGCCCATAATTACGGGACACATATTTTAAATCTCAAAATCAAAATCTTCTAGAAATAGCTACATATTCTAAATTTCAGTTTTCTAGCCAAAGCGGTTTGGCATGCCTTTAGGGGTGAGGCTTTTTACAGTTTAATTCCCCATTTTTAGAACGATCCCGATGGAAATTCTAGAAAATACAAACAATGGAAAAGCTTCATCATATTTATGTAATTCTTCATAAATATGAAACATGCTTCATAATTAGTTATGAAAAGTTCCATCATAATTATGAAAATTTCATATACAGTAGAAACTCGATTCTTGCACGTAATGAAAACAGGGCTCGGTGCAAGTTTCGAGATTGTCGCTAGTACCGCGTATTAATTTCCCATAAAGGCACATACATCTGTTTAGAATCTAAGTTTAATATTTCAATTCAAAACACTTAAGTTCAACGCATTCGTATACCAGTAGATAAATATTTTATGTGGAATTAAAGAAATTTAAAATTTTTGTTTGTTTTGTACAAAGTCGCTTGTTCAGTACTACACTGCTTCTTAGTCTCTGGAGCATCATAATATCGTCTAATGAAGCATTGTTTTTCTCCGCCCATTCTAAGCAAATATTGAACGCTGATATATATACATAATACAAAAATGTTGCAAGTATCGAGTTCAAAATTTTCGGATGTCGCAAGTACTGAGTGCGTAATGAAAAGTATTCCTATGTTGCAAGAATCGAGGTGTGCAAGTATCAAGTATGTGCAAGAATCGAGTTACTACTGTATATGAAAATGTTTCATAGATTTTCGTATAATGAAATTGTTTTTTAAATTTGATGAAACTTTTTTCAGTGATTGTATGTCATCAGTAAATTAGCTCCCATATATTAACATTTTAGGTTTGTAGCCAAAGCGGTCGGGCGTTCTGCTCCTTTCCGAAATTGGTTTGCAAGCCCCGAGAAATATTGAAAAAAAGTTTTTGACAATTTTTTTATTGAAATATAAAATTGTTCGATAACAAAAAATTAAAAAAAAAAACAAAACCTGAAATATGCTCTAAAAATATGCTTTTGTTCTAAAAAGTACAAAAATATGCATTTAAGATCAAAATATGCAAAAAAATGCTATTTAGAGCAAAATATGCAATAATATGCGCCAACAAATCGATGTCACAATTCGTCAATTGTTCTGAAAAGGATAAATATCTCATCAATTTTTCAATACGACGCACAGGAAAAAACATGATACAGCATATTTCTGGTTCCCCTGCTCATTATAATACATTTGTTAAATACACTAAAGCTGTTGTTCATTTTACGAAAGTTTTGGTTATTTGGACATTACGAAAAATTGTGTAATATACACGATAAATGATAAACAATATAAATGATCTTACGTTTCCAGAACACAATTTTATTTGTGTATTTTACGAAATTTTGCAAAACCACAAAAAAACATTTGTAAATACTCGTATATAATTATTAAGTTAGAATAAAAAATAATTTTCTACATTTTCTTATATTTTACAAATTTGTTTATTTGTTATTTACGTAAATTTTGTAATGTTAAATTTTTTTTGTATTTTGATATTATTTTTCTGATCCATGATACGTAGCGTCCTCTAGAGCTATTTAAGTATTTTTTAAGTACTAAAATGGGGAAGAGTGTGTGTTTTTGTACAATTTACTTTAAAATAATGAATTTTATATGAAAATATTACTTTTTAGTTGCAATCGGTGGCATTACCCAGGGATAACCGCGTGTTGATGTACAAAATTAATTGGCTTAAGGGTTTTCTCCTCCAGGCGGACTTAGGGGTTTCTCCTATGTGATAGCTTAGTGGCTTTGCTGAGTAGAGTTTTTCTGCGTGACCGCCCTTCGGCCGGGCTTACTGGCTTTCTCCTATGTGATGGTCAGTTTAGCAACTTCGCTGAGTAAAGTTTTGCATTTTGCGATTTTATCAAAAAAAAAAAAATATTTTGTTGTAATTTCGATGTATTTGTAAGTGTTTTTGAAATTACCGCTGCAGGAAAATTTTTTGTAAACGTGTGTAGAGGGCGCCACGAATCATAGATCTTAGGAGTAATATCATTTTTGAAATCCTGAGGAAATTTTCTTTCATCAGAGTACCCACACTTGTATGTTACTACGCGTACCGGTTTTTATGCCTCGGCCCCCTTAACCGATAATAGAAAATATTTTATGTTTTAGTTCTGGAGGGGACAAGTTACATAGTTTTTAAATTTGTGGACAACGCCCCCTAAAAGTGAAATTTAGCCCAAAATTTGTTACTAAATACATATAGTGTACTAAAAATTAGTACACAAATAGTAAAATGTCATTGAAAACATTTTACAAATTGTTCTACTAACTTTTTTTGCAGATTATTCTACTAGTTTTTTGTACAACTTAAATGAAAAGGTTATAAGTTTTGTGAGATTTTCATTATAGCATAAAAAACTGCGCAATTGACATTACTAATATAAATACAACATCACACGATTCCGAAGAGAGAGTCAAAACATGATAAAGAGGATTTCTTTAGTTGCAAAAGATGATGCAAGGGTGTTTGCCAAAACTGTTGATGTATTTTTTGCAAAAACATGAGTAAATTAAACACCATTCTTCTTTTTTCCAAATTAACGAGGTGGCGGATGATGTGGAGTATAAAAAGTATGAGACTTTTATAATGGTGGTGATAGTTGTGGCGGTGGTGGCAAAAGAAAAACCCAAACAAGCTTTGAACGATTGTAAAAACTTTTTTAACTAACATTTCGACTGGTGGTGGTAGCTAAACCGCTGATGTTGTTGCTGCTGCTAAAGATGATGACAATAATGATGATAAAAAAAAAATACAACAATCGAGTAAGAATGATGGCTATGGCGCGTTTATTCAATTATATAAGTTTCGGTTTTTTCCTGGGTTTTCTTCATTTTAATAAATGGTTGCATGACTGAACATTTAAGGAATATGAAATGCGTACCACATTAAAATATGAGCAGAGTTGAACCAGCAGCAGCAGCAGCAGCAGCAGCATTTTGCATTTTGTGGCTTTATGAGTATAAATGCTGTTTGCCAAACAATAAAATAAATTTAATTTTTTACAATTTTAAACTGAGATTATCTTTCAGCTTTTTTTTTTTGTTCGTACACTCAACAAAAAATGTCCGTAAAGAATTTAGTTGAGTCAGCAAAATTTTTGCCGGGAGGATCTTTGCAGAAAAATTACTAATATTAGCAAAAGTGTTTAGCAGAAAACCAGTAAGCTGGTTTTTAGCAAAACATTATTTTGATGATACTTAGTTCAATACAAATTGAAATCGACTTGTTGAATTCAACAAAATGGAGCTTAGTAGATTGAAAAAAACTGAAAAATTACAAGGGGGTATCTCAACCCGAACTCGAAGATTTTAATAAATTTTGGATTATATATTGTAAAGGAGTAAAAAAGTAGAGACAAGTATTTTTTTTTTTTTTAGCTACCCAAGCTCACATTTTTTAAGAGTTAAAAAGTATGGTTCTAGGGTGTGGAATATCCTTCCCATAGATTTAAAATTATTTACATTCACAGATACCACCTTTAAGCTTAAACTTAAACAGCATTTTGATGCTCTTTAATTAATGAATTTACCACCAGCACAAAAATGCATTATTTTTAGCTTAATACTGCTAAAATTCCTTAATAAAATACTAGATGTAATCTTATTCAAACCACACTTTTTTGAATAACAAAACTTCTTGAAAATCTTTGGGCGTAATTTGTACACCAGTGAATGTGTCTTCAAAAAAATTTTCATTTGATATCAAATTTGTCTACAGTTACTTTTAATAAAAGAAAATTAATAAAAAAAAAATCTAAATAGCGTAACGCCTAAACATGAGATTGGGCTAAACAAAAATACAGGTTCCTTAAATTTGTATTCTTAACAACATATCCGAAGTTCATTAAGATCTGCCGGTCCAGGTAGGCATACCTCCCTTGTTAGTATAACAGTTTTGCTTTCGTTAATTTATTTTGCTGAAATTTGCAAAAAAAATTTGTAATTGTTTTAAAAATGACAGGATTTCCACATTGTTAACATAATGCAATTAAATAAAAAATCTGGAAATAACCAAAATAGTTTATTAATAATAATACCATTAAGAACAAAACATAATAATTTCCAAATGAAAGAATAAAAAAATCCATTTTTTTCCGTCCACCCTAATGGCTATCCGGTGCATTATAAAAGGCAAAAACTGCTTTTAAGCCTAATTTTTCATGTAGAATCGATTAGTGAAGTCAGATTTGAAATATATTTAGCGGTTTTTGTTCTACAAAAAAAGATACCAAAAATTCGCGATTTTAGCCTTCGGCGGAATTGAAGGAGTTGGAATTTTTCAAAAATAAAAACGCCATTATTTTTATTGACGCAAAAAACCTTCTTAAAAGTAATGATATCCCAAAATCTAAAAATCAAAAAACACTCTAATTTATATGTATTAGTTAGAGTAATCGATTATTCTAATTATTTCGAAAACCGGTTTCGGTTGTTCCGAATAATTGAAATTTGAAAAAACCAGTTAACGGGGTTTAAAATATTATACAATAATATACAGAGCGAATTTTCTTGGACGAGTTGTAATGAAATTTTTCACTAAACTAATAAAGTATTTCTCACAAAAATAATGAAAAATTTCATTAACTTTGTGCAAAAGCTTCATAATTTTTATCAAACTGTTTTTAATGAAACTTTTTAATTAGACGCATAAAATTTTTAATACATTTTTATGAAAAACTTTATTTAATTAATGAAAAGTTACAATGGACGAGTTCCAGTGACATTTCATAGATGTAGTAAAAGAAAAAATTCACTGATAATTCTCTCAGTGTACTCAAAAAAAGTTTTTTTTATAAATTTTAATAATTTAAGTTTTTTTATTTAATTAATTATGATTCATTATTAATCAACTTGCGAATTTTTTTCGATGATTTAAAAAAAAAATTAAGGGCTTATCGCAAAAACTTGATAAGTCACATTTTATTTTTAGTTTGTTTTTGCCTTTTAAAGGTTAAAAAATGCAAAAATATGACTTCTGCTGGACGTTTATACTTTTGCTACTTGCAAAAGTGTTTAAGCAAGACTTCTATCAAATGTTAATCCATGGAGGTCTAGAAAACATAGAAAATCCATAAAAACAATATATGCGTCTTATCAAGTTTCAACAATAAGCTCATAAATTATAACTTTTACAAATCATTTAAATTTAGAAAGTTAATTTTATTTTTGATACATTTTTTGAGCTTAAAAATTAGACTGAATTCCGACAGAATTCGACGCAATTTTTAAGAGCCCATAATTTTCATTTGATATTTAACAGCAAAACCCGGTTTATTTAATATTCGAAAATTTAACTTTTTAGCAAAACCGACAACGCACGCAAAACCGGTTGAAACCGGTTTTAAAAAACCGAGTCCCTAATATTAAGGTTATATAGTTGCTACACTCATACAAATAAGTCTGATAAAATAGCAGAAAAAGTTACTTAAAACTAGTTAAAAATTAGTCAAATTAGCAAAATTTATTTTTTAAATATTAGTTACATAGAAACAGAAAAAAACACTGTGAAATCTACGAAATATTAGTTAAATTTTTAGTTGTTTTCATGAAAACTAAGCGAAATCTATACGTGAAAATTTTTTATTATTAATATTAAGACAACTAAAATGCAGCTCTGTTTTTTTTTTTAAGATAAATAAAATACAGAGTTGTATCTGTATCTGTATTTTATTTGTATTTAGTATTTCCTTCGTTCCTTTTGTATGTACACAGTGGGTTTCTATCCACCTCAGTCTCTCTCAATATGTCCTCTTTTTATTTGTTAGTAAACTCACACCAAGCAAATGAAATAATGTTGCAGAAATTAAAAAGTTTAAATTAGTTTTTATTATGTTTTTAAATAATAATTTAATAAAACTTTTAATTATTTCAAATATTAATGATAAAATCAGCAAGATAAAATGAAAAAATATTAGTTTTTTTATAGAAAATAACAAAATATAAGCAAAATAAAAGTGAGTGTTTTAAGCAACAATTTTTTTTATCAATATGTTACATTTGTTTTTAAGTGTAAAAAAAATGTTTTTTTTTGCTTGCCAAGTACGGCATTTTGTTACTGAGGGGCGTGGGAAGTTTAGTCTCTCTATTTGTATATACTCTTTAATGTACTGATAGAAAAATATGTAAAAATTTAATTAAATAAGTACTGATTTTTCCAAGTCTTTCAATATCTATTCATTGTTAAAAAAAATATTTTTAGAATTGTTTTATTATTTATAAATTATTTTATAAACACAAAAACCACTTATTATATCCTTAAATTCAGAAAATAATGTTTTCCTTTTTTACTCTTTTTAAAATTCCCTTGAATATTTTTTATAGTTTTATTTTTTATTAGTTTATAATAAAACCATTTGCATAAATGTTTCTAAACATTTTTCTAAAACGACGTGTTCACTTTACTTGTCTATTTTATACTGACACAACATAAAAAAATACACAAATACTGAAAGGCAAACATCGCATTACAACGACCTCTGTTGGTTTTGATTATCAAAATAATATTTTTAGAGTTTGGTAAATTCAGCAAACAAAATTAGTTAAAAATTTAGTATTTCTTCAAATCAAAATAGCAAAATTTTTAACTAAAATCTCACTTTTAACTAAAAATTTGTTTAAAACTTGCGAAGCTGGATTGCTACCGGCTTTACTAATTTTTCTACTAACTTTTTTCTGTGAGTTTCGAAAGTCGACTTTTCAACTTTACGACTCTTATAAAAATTTTAATAGTTGACTTTTTGACTTTGTTGTATATTAAAAAGTCGACTTTTTTTCCAAGTAAAAGTCAATAAGTCGACTTTTTGTATGAAAATTTCTAATTCGAGAAAAAAAACTTTTTTTTATAAAAATTTTAATAGTCGACGTTTTGACTTTGTCGTATTTTCAAAAGTCGGCTTTTCACATCCTCCTTCATGAAGAGCATTTTGTAAAAATGCATTTTTCACTTTTTTCTTATTAAAGCTGCATTAGTGGAACAAAATTACTACACTCCATTTTTATAACACTTTTTACGTAATGTTCTCTTTGATCTGCGTAGTTAAATGATCATATCGCAAAAAAAAGCTATGTAAAAATAATTTTGTAAAAATAATTTTGGTATTTTATTTCTTGAGAAACAACCATTAAAGGATACCATAATTAAATATTGTAATTATTATTTAGTGACAGCAATCATCAAATTGTATTTACAATAATTTATTTGTTTTAAAAATTTTAGTTTTGCGTTTGTTTAATTGAGTATATAAATTGTCGGTATACATTTTTTTATAAACACATAATTGTTTTCAATCCAAATTAAAAACTCATTTTTAACACCTATTGTTTAAACCAAATGTAAATTTGTTTTGATTATCTTGTCAAAAAAATCTAAAATTAAAAGAAAACATTATTTTTTAAAACAAAACAAAAAAATTATTGTAAAGAATTTTTTTTAAACAAAAATATTATATAAATCAAATTATGGAAGACAGTCCAAAAACGTAATATCTATTAATTAGTGTGTGTAATTGTTATTTTAAATTTGCTTATTTTTACAGCTCACACAGAAGAATATCGTTGTAGCCTTAATGGATAATTATAAGAAGTCTTCAACAGAAGATAAAGCAGAAGGATACAAATTGTTAAGATGGTATACTTTTTCATTGCAAGATTTTGTCCATAAATATGTTATAAACATTTGTTCAAAACAAATACCAAAGATTCTGAAGGCTCCTTACACAACAAAGGCATTGTTTTTCTATTTCATCTACATTCAATATCGGCTGAATCTTAAAGGGTGTAAAATGCTTTTTAAGAAAAATTTTGCATTTCACATCGATATAAAAAACAAATTTTAAAATATGCTCCAAGAATGCATTTTTCTTGGCTTTTTTAATAATATTCTATAAAAACGGTTTCAAAAAGCAAAAGCTTTCAAAATTTAAATTCGATTTTGCATAAACGGAAAAACAGTTTGTGTTTTTGTGAAAATATATAATCAGTATGCAAAAACCTGCGTTATTTTTAAGGATAAACAGAATATTTGATCTCTTAATTTGGATTTTCATAAAATAATTCAGTAGCAGGGTTTATTATGTAGAGCTCCCAGAATCTGCACAAAAATCAAAACTGAAAATAGTTCTTCGAATTCGTGATATTTTTATGTAAAAGATATCATCAGAAAAGATATTATCAGACGATATCAATCTAAATTCTAAAAATCCGCCACTTTTCATAAATCATAAATTCAAAAGTTATATCATATAGTTTTCTGAACAAAAAAGTTCGCAGAATCTAAACAAATTTTTCGATTTCAAGAATTTTTAGCTACAAAAAACACAAATTTCAATAAAAAAAAAAATGTATATGAAAACATTATATTTTCAAGACTTTTTTTGTTAAAATATTATTAAATATTATTAAAAATTTTTAATTTTTTATTATGTAGAATAAAATGCAGCATCAGTATTTTATCAGGATTCTAAATACACTCACAGAAAAAATTTAAAGCTATTAAAACTTTACATATTGAAAATCCAAATAAATGTTATATTGAAAATAACAAAGATACTGTAATTTTTTCCTGCATAAGTGTTTCAGGTTCTGACCATTTGTTGTACAAATAAGGATATTCTGAAAAATGATTCTAAATAATTATAAGTTTTTTATTTAAATTTTTAAATTATGCCAAAGTATGCAAACAGTTTTATATTATATATAATTTTAATATTTTTATTTAACAAACTGTATTATATTATTTATTAACTTTAAATTATATAAAAAAAAAACTTTAACAAATTTATGGATACGGTGTACCTCTTTTATAAATTCGATTGGGTTTACTAAATACATTTGATTCTATACACAAACATATTTTTTCTCATTCGGCTGGGATAATTATATATGTTTATGTTCATCACCAAATATTAGTCTTTCCAATTGAATATATAAACAAATGTTATATTGGTACATGCAACAACAAAAATTCGGTTGGCAAAAAATTCGGTTGCAGCAACGAATCTCTTCTCTGTGTGTATATATGCAATTTTAGCAAAATAATTGTTTCAAACTTCAAAAAGGTGTATGCGGGAATTTTTTTGAAAACCGCAAAAAGAATTAAATATCTAGGATAGGTACAATTTTTTTAATTGCAAAACAAAAACAAAAGTTATAACCCTATTGTACATACATTTTTTTGAAATTGGACCAGTAGCTTGTTTTGTTCCACTTTTTGACTGCCTTTATGTTTGCCTACACTCAAAGGTAAAACGTCATCATATTTATGAATGTTTCATTAATTTTTCGTCCAATGTAACGTTTCATAGTATTTATGAAACATTTAAAAAAAACCAAAATCAATTTCATCATATTTCTGAATTGTTTCACTATATATATAAAGTATATTTTTTATTAGAAATGATTTCACTTTTTTTTTGTGTATATAAAAATTCATAAAGGCCATGATATGGTCATTATAATTCTTATTGTTTACGAAATGTTTCATAAATATAGATGAAATTGTTAGAGTGGACGAACATTGTGTTACGAGCTAGAAGCAAAAGTCGACTTTTCGACTTTTTCATTAAAAAACAGTCGACTTTTTGAGTTTTTGATGAGAAGAAAGTCAACCTAAAAAAAGTCGATTTGTCGAAAGTCGATTTTAGTATACTAAACTAAAGGCAATTAAAACGTTTATTGTAAAAACTCGACAAGCCACATTTACTGCTTAAGTGATTTTCGAGGCATCCATGGATTTATATTTGACAGAAGTCTTGCTTAAACACTTATTGCAAGTGCCTAGAGTATAAAGTTGCTGCAAAAGTCATATTGGTTGCATTTTTTTAACGTTTAAAAAGCGAAAACAAATTAATAATAAAATGTCGCTTATACAGTTTTTATAATAAGCCCTTCAATTCTACAACAAAAATAGAAATGTTTAACTTTAAAATTTTAAAAAATTAAAACCAAGTTTATTTTTCGATCTTTTATCATTAATTATGTTATTCAAGTTCAAGTTCAAGAGCATTTGTTTTTTGTTAAACAAAAAACCGTGCAATGTTTATTTATTACTTAAAAAATTTCCTCATCCGCTAATTTAAGGCAAACTTTATCTACTGACAGGTCCTTACATTGTTTCATTTCGCCTCACCGAAAATCTTCATAGAACCAATGAAGAAGGGGTAGAAGATTTACCCAAATTTTGAAGGAAAAAGATCAACGCTTTACCCGCATTGGTTCAGTTACCCGATGAGAAGTAAAAAACAAAATTGGAAGAATTGAATAATCTTGCTCACATCAAAAAAAAAGAAATATTCCAAATATCATAAAGACATTTTATTTATTAAAAACAACTACCTGAGACTGGCATTTATTGTTTTATGCAGCATCAAAGCTATTTTATATTTAATTTTTGCCTGCATCATCAATTTATCAAAATATTGTTTTGTACAGTGGCACCAAAGCGTATTTTATTTTTGCCTGCATCTTAAATTTTCAGATTTATTAAAATATCATTTAGTAAATTTTTTAAATTAGTGTATTTAATTTATTTACTGTTTTATTTATATTTTTATAATATTCACAACTTTTATGCGTGCGTGCATGCGTTTGATTGATGTGTATTATACAAAAGAAAAAATGAAACGCGGTTGCATTTTGTGTAAGTCTTATAATGGTTGTGTTTGTTTGTCCTATTTCTTTTTTCTCTACTACCTCCATACAACATCTAGTCTTTTTACTTGTTCTCCATGCTATTAATGTGTTTATCATCAGAACATTAGTTTAAAATTAGTTTTTTGGTAAAAGCGTTGAACAAAAATTTAAGCTGAAAACGCGATGTCAGCAAAAAAATTGCTGAGAGTTAGTGAAATATGCTAAATAGACGTTTAACAAAATTTTATACTTAATTGTTTTTAGTGAGTTTATAGATAGACATTGAATATTAATTTAGAGGGATGATTATGTTTGATGATGATTATTTTTGAGTTAATAAAAGAAAAAAGTTTTTTAACCAAAGCAATTTGTTTACTGAAATTGGCTATTTCTCGTTTATACCCGTTGGATAATGTGTGTGAAATTTTTTTTATATTCCTTTTAAGTATTATACACTAGGTTGTGATACATGGTATAACGAATTTCTATTTTATACCCTTCGGCATAGCATGTACATAAAGATATTAAAAGTAACATCAGAAATCGTCCAAAATTTTAAGCGAATAGATAATTTTGCAAAAAATAGTCGTAGTTTTTTCAGCCATACCAAAAGTCTTTAAAGAAATCATAAGTTTTGCCATCTCATATTTCTAAATAAATCTACTCATTTTTAATCGACTCACATAAAAACGTATTCCAGATAATCCCATTGAATAAATAAAGTCAATAATAAGCCAACTTCATGATAAGCTTGTTAAACAATTTACACAAAATACAATAAAAAAAAAACCAACCCCCAGAAAGAAATCACAGCCAAAGTATAATAATAATGAATAATTTTGTAACTAATATCAAATTTCCACAATTTCATAAGGAAGGAGGACGAAGCCTTTATGAATACACAAGCAGACAGACAGATAACCAAACAGACACACTCCCAAAACAACAAAACAAAAAAAAAAACACATAAAATAAACCAGGAGAAAATTTTCAACAAGGATAATAAATGTTAAATAATTTTGTTTGCTTAACACACAACACTTGAGCCAAAGGACATACAATGAGCCATCGAGGCAAGCAGAATAATACCACAGGGTAATATATTAAAATATAATAATGTTTGCAAAGAAAAAAAACGAATTGAGTAGAGCATGGGGCTGCAGGTCTTTTAACATCCATGAAACCACAGTGTAAACCCCAAATAAGAAAAAAGTTTTTCTGGCTGTTTAAAACCATTTAGCATGTTAACTTTAGATTAATTCAATTTGCAATTTTTCTAAATGATTTTCGAAAAACGAAAAGTTTGGCAAAAGGGAGAACGACCAGGGATGATTAAGTGAGTACGAATGTGTCTTTTTCAGTACCAGTCATTACAAAAAAGTACTTTCCAATTGCAAGTCAGAAGCTAAAATCTACGACTACCAAAAAAGTCTTGTACTGATATGCTATAAAGAATATACGACTGAACGTAGTTAAGAACTAGAATTCTTTAAAGAATCTACAATAAACGAAGCTAAGATCAGGAATTATTTAAAGAATACACGATTTAATAAGGAGAATTCTAAAATTATTCCTCTACACACAGAGAAAAATTTAGCTGTTTGCCAACTGAAATTCGATTATTTTGACTCAAATTCGTTTATTACGAATTTAAGTCGGTTGGTACAACTTAACATTAGTTTTCACAACAAAGTTTGGCTAATTCAACTGAATTGTAGTTGCAACGAATAAAATATTAAGAAATCGAATGTAAATATCGTTGTACTAACTGAATTTTTGAGTTGTTACCATTAAAATACACTTTTAAATTCGGTTGGCACTTTATTTCTCTGTGTGTAAAGAATTTTCATTTAAATGAAAATAGGTCAACAACTATCCTGAAGACAAAAAAAAAACTGTAATGCTGAAAGAAGAAAATGACATAACTAAAATATTTGAATAATTCACGATTGATCAAAAAGAAGAACATAACTTGGTTTCTTTAAAAAATCCACAATGAAAATAAGAAAAATTGAGACCTAGAATTCTTTAAACATAAAAAGTCAGAATCAAAAATCTTTTAAATAATCCCCGAATATTAAAAAAAAAACACAAAAACTAAAATCTTTTTTGAAAAAGTCAAAAACTCGAGTTTTTTGAGAATACTTGATTTACCAATTAAGAAATTAAAACTGAAACCTTATATAATCTACGATTAAACAATCAAAAGTACAAAATATAAGTGTCATAATCGTCGTCGGCATAGATAACAGGACTATTTCTGAGCGCATGCTGCAGGCGCTGAGCATGGTGCCGGAAAAGGTGTTGTTTGTCACTTTGAAGACAATCCTAATACTAATTGTTGGGGGTACGACAATATGCTTATCGGACAGTGTGAAGGTTATTCGTGACAAATTCCTAATCTGTCTTTGCCGTAAGCTACTCAGCCTTTAACCACTATGCGATGTCATTATAGGTAATCATAGGTTTAACACTAGTATTGAAAGCCCAGTAGACCATATGTGGCCTTGGACCCAATGTCCTGCCAAAAAGCCATGTAATGTCATAACGGGGTCTGTCAGATGTGCTCGACGGGTATCCGACCATTGCATATTTCTGTAATGGTGGCTGCCAGTATGAGTTCATTTAAGCTTCGCTAGGATCTTTATGGACAACTCGATCTCAAGGGTTGCGGATAGGATGTAACCGGAATGGATATTCGATAGGTACTACGACATCATGTTGTTTGACAGGGCATGTGGACCAACAAATCTTGAGATCAGACTGCACTTATAGCGCTAATGTCCCACTAGGTATAATCTGAGCTGGTCTTGTCGACTCTTGATAGGAGGGATTAGAAGACCCTGAAGGCATTAAGATGATCTGGTAAGTTGTGAGTGGATGTCTGAAACGTCGAAGCATGTTATGTGCGATTGTCACTCGGCTTTGTGATAAGACACTTAAGTTCCTGGGTGGACGCTAAAATTCGCCTTGATACATTTTGAATATTTTGTCTAAAATGATAATTGAATTCAGTGGTAGCTCGAATCTAAAGGTCTATACTAGTCTTAGTGCTAAGTGCATACTTCACTATGCTTTACAGAATGTATCGACGAACAGCTGCAAAGATGAAATGTTTAAACCAGGTCGTGGCAAGCCCAACTTCTGTTTTGGATGTGTCCTCAGCGGTTTCAGCTACAGGACCGCTAAGAACCGTAAAACGCGGAAAATCCGAGACTATTTTGCGAAAGCAAGGTGTATTCGGAACGGTGTAGGTACGTGCAAAACCGCCAGACATTCGTGGCCGGGGTACGACCTGAAACGGACCAGATTTCTTCTTAGGGTCATTGGAAGATTGCTCGGCATGCGAATAGCATGGGACTACAGTGTAATACTCAGTACCGCAGACTCAGAACACTTGGAAAGGAAGACATGGTATATCATCAATTTTGTGCGTGCACAGATCACATCGGCACACACAGCACTTTCGGGAAGCCTATGGTGGACAAATTATCTGAGATATAAGGTATTGTGCTGGGTGATCTGATTAATTCTCTCAAATCTTCAGTTTGGATGTAGCTTTCTCGAAATCAGCACCCTTCGACTGACTCAGCAAGCATTTTTCTTGCTTTTTGTGTCGTGTGAGTTGCCACTTAAACCAACCAAATCAACCAAATAAACCAACTTCAACAGAGTTTGATACACATTCAAAATGCAGCAAGGAAGAAACATGGCACAGGTATTACAACACATATCATAAACTTAGTGACAGAACTTTCTACAATGTTGCTAAACAATTGAGCGAGATATTAAGTCATAGAACACTTGTTGCTCACTATCTGAAGTAGAGTTGGCGAACTTTGTTGAAGTCTTTAGTTTATAGCCCAGTTATATTTTACTTCGATGCGGATAAGTGCTACGGGAGTACCAAAGGAGGGAGCTGCGTTATATATGAGGGGTAGAAAACACTACCGCAGACTCAGAACACCTGGAAAGGAAGACATGGTATATCATCAGTTTTGTGCGTGAACAGATTCCATCGGCACAAACAGCACTTTCGGAAAGTTTATGGTGGACAAATTATCTGAGATATAAGGTATTGGGCTGGGTGATCTGATTAATTATCTCAATTATTCAGATTGGATTTAGCTTTCTCGAAATCAGCACCCTTCGACTGACTCAGCAAGCATTCTTCTTGTTTTTTGTGTAGTGCGAGTTGCCACTTAAACCAATCAAATCAACCAACTTCAACAGATTTTGATACATATTCCAGATGCAGCAAGGAAGAAACATGGCACAGGTATTACAACACATAGCATAAACTTAGTGACATAACTTTCTACAATGTTGTTAAACAATTGAGCGAGATGTTAAGTCATAGAACACTTGTTGCTCACTATCTGAAGTAGAGTTGGCGAGCTTTGTTGAAGTCTTTAGTTCATAGCCCAGTTATATTTTACTTCGATGCGGATAAGTGCTAAGGGAGCACCAAAGGAGGGAGCTGCGTTATGTGTGAGGGCTAGAAAATGTATTCATTTCTCAAATTGATATTGTCGTCGCTGTGGATAGAACGCGCAACCTTCTGTGTTATAGTCCAACGCGCAACCCATTACACCACAACGCTCACGATATTGTTCAGCTTTCTTTTGGTAGTGACATCCAGTTGTAGACATTATCCATAGTCTATCCCTGTCTAACATTCTTACAGTCATTGGCAATACTAAAAAACTCAAGATAGAATCTCCTACTATATTCACTATTAATTTCAATCGAATTTCTATTGTCTTTACTTTCATTAGTCCTCGCCATGGATCGATTTAATCGAAAAATTATGTTACCACAAAAGAACCTTTTCCCAAAGTCGGTTGTCAGTACGAAATAATTTTCTCTGCATAAGCTGGAATCTTTTTTAAAAAGTACACTTTTGCATACTTTTAGGAACATTACAGTTTACTTTATTTACCATCTCTGATGAGAAATACACAATGTTTGTTAAATATTTAGTTACAAGGGGGATATACCCTGGGGAGAATAAGGAAATATTTATAAGGGTGTTAGTGTTGCTAAAGGCAACAAAAACGTATGTTTACCATCTACTAAATGTCTAGGGTATTTAAAAATGTTGACTGGTTAAAAAGGGGGGGTTTTTCATGAACTCCTTACAATTATTTACAGTTTCAAATTAATGGCTATAATGAAATTTTATTGTATACCATTTCATTGCTCATTTGGGGGAAAATAGAGGGGGAGAGAACTGTTTGTTAGATGGGTGTTAAAGCGTTAACAATTTTTGTTGTTTGTGTTGTGTTTATGGGGGAGAAAATAGAAGATGAGAGTGATGGTTGTTGACTTTACTAACATTTACTTTCATTTAATTATTTAACGATTTTGCTAAACTTTGTTGTTTCATCTGATGTGTGTGTATTTACTTAATGACTCCAACCTATTCTCTAGTCGTGATAATTGTTTGTTTAACAAATTTGCGAATTTCCTTGTTGTCTTCTTTGTATTTCTAAAGAATTACAATGTCTTTTGTCATCTTCATATCTCATGTCTGGAGATGAATTAGTTTTTGTTTACCCAAAAACTCTAAGAACGGGCGACTAAACTTCTTCAATGAAGCTTTTAACATTGAAATTTTACTAATAGACAGAAACAGAAATTAGCAACAGTCAGTTGAAAGACAGTAGTCGGAGTAAGCTGTAGTGACAGTAGCATAAAATAAATAAACAGTATGCACTAAAAGAACAGCCGACCTACCGACAGACCGAACATCAGACAGAATTGTTATTTATTTTGTCAATTTGCAAATACCAACAAAAACAGAACAAGTAGAATAAGAAAAAGTCCTTTAAAGAGTTCATTAGTTAAACTCTAAACTGAATTGGAAAAAGTGATTTTTTTTTTTGTTTCAAAAACAATTTTAACACCAAACAAACAACAACAGTAGCATCAGAAGCTGGTGCAGGAATATGCATTCAGCCAGCAAGTCAGCAGCTCCTACTATTTGTAATGCTCTCGCTTTATCGTTTAGATAGTGTCAAAACCTGTCTCATCCTCTGTGTGCTATGTATATTAGGGTGTCCCTTAAAAATTGATAAGTCATTACCCCATCCAGTTTTATTGTAAATGGTTCCAAATGGAAGAAATCTTTTTTTTTTTTTAAACGTTAAGCCGTGTCGAATTTAGGCCAAAAATAAATATTTTTGAAAAAAAATGTGTATTTTTTTTCAAAAATTCGAAATTTTTGAAAATTTTATTTTTTAGTTTATTTATTCTTTCAATATACTCAAAATTAATCAGATATGAGAATCTGACTTCATCGGATAGCATTAACCTACTTTAGCCAGGAATCAAAATGACGCATAAATTTGATAAAAATTCAAAAATGTGTTTCTTTTTTTATTTAATTTTAACATTAATTTCAAAGATTTCTTGAAATGACTAATTTTTAATGCCGCTCTGGCATTTATGAAAACGAGTTTTTTTTGCATAATACGATATTTTATCCATAAATAAATCTTCGTCCTGTAAAGAAGTTTTGATAAAATTTGAGAATAAGTTTTTAGTTACTTGGCCTAGTTACTGGCCGAAAATTTCTTCCCAATCTCATTAGCCTTTCAAAAGTTATTAAAATTTATTTAAAAATGAATCAACAAAATTTTGGGACAATTTTTTAAAGTCCTAAAAATTTATATATATTTTCTTTTCACTATTACAATGTTTGATTAGTATCACTTAAGAGAGTCCTAAATTTATAATTATGAAAGAAAAAAATAATTTGAAAAAAGTTATAGTACGATTTATAATGATTTTAAAATTGACCCAACAAACACAACAGTTGGGGTATTATTTTAAACAGGACCAAGTGGTTAAGGTTTAAAAAAAAATCGATTTCTTTCATTTGCAACAAAGCTTGGAGTGTAATGAACGAAAATCAACAAATCGTTATTTTAAGGGACATCCTAATGTATATGTAACATATGGGTATTAGACCGACTCACTTTATATGGAGAAAAAGTGTTTTATGATGATTCCTAAAAAATATCGTGCCTAGTATTGAGATGGCGTAATTTGGACCGTTTTCAAAAAAGGTTTTTAGTTTTTTAAAGACAACATAGGCAATACTAGTATCATATGAAAGTTTTAAGATGCGTCCAAAGCTGTATAAAACATGTCATAACATGTCAATATATATTCTTTTTTAAGGGATATTCTGTAAAAAAAGAAGGACTTTTAAGTTTTTTGTTTGGAGATTTTTGTGAAATTTACATATTTTAAATTTTAGTCAATTTAAGTAAAGAAATTTTCAATGTTTCAGATTTTTTTCGAAATTTGCACAAGTTTGCGTTTTAGCAAATATTTAATAGGGTGGGAAAACTATGTTCTAACTCGTTCAATATCGGTATTAAAATTCGATCATCGATGTGTGTGTAGATAAACCAAATTTTTTAAATAAAAATTTGAATTAATCCAATCTGCAAGCTGAATGAGTTTCTAGTTGATGTAAAGATACAAATTTACCACACGCTTTTTTTGGCGGTACAACTTTTGTTTCGCCAATTCAAAATTTTTTAAATTTTTGTGTTTTAAAAAATGGAACAATTTTAGCAAAAAACTGCGCATATATTTTTAATACGCGAAAAAGTTATGCCGCAAAAAAACGCATATTGGATTTTTTTTCTTCTATCATTTTCATCCATACGTCAACTAGAAACGGAATACATTTTCAGATTGAATTAACTCAAAATTTTTCTCAATATTTGCTCCAGAGCACTAAAAAATACACTATATTTGTACATTTCCAAATTATTTCCACATTTCATATTTTGATGTACTTGCCCAAATAAAAGTGTCGATAGCGATGTTGATATGATTAATAGATAGCTGAATTGTTGGTAAAACGTGAAAAAATTCGAACTAGAATTTCAAAAAAGCTGAAACGTGCTTTTACTTATATCGACTAAAGAGTGAAATATTCAATTAGTTATTTAAATAGCAAAAACCTAATTACAAAAAACTTAAAACAAATCCTCTTCTTACGGAATATCACTGAAGAAAGGATATGTCTGGATATGCGTTGATATGTTTTACATACCTTTGGACATGCCTTAAAAAACCGTTCATATGATACTACACTAAGAAAAAAAATCTGTAATAGCTACAGAGAAATTTTGTTGTTATAACTGGAAATCTAACTATTTTGAGCCTTGCGTTATTTTTGCTAAATTTAGCAAGACATATCTGCAGAACTATAGTAAAAATAAATTAGTAGAAAAAATTAGTAGCCGTTACTAAATTTTAGTAAAATTTCTGTAAACTGTAATTTAAAATTAAGTTGCTAAAATTAGCAAAAAATTTGCTAAATTTTAGTACATCCAATAGTATAAAAATCAAAAAAGTAAAATAAAACGATTTTGTTTTTCAATTCTTTTTTGTTAATAGCTGAATATTATTTTAATTTTAACTCTGTAGTAGAAAATTGTATTTGTTTAAAATTTGTACATATATCTTTTTTGTAGTTAGTAAAACTTTTGCTAAATTTGGCTACTGGTTTTCAAAAATTAGTAAAATATTTTGGTAAAATCAGCAACAAAAATTAGTAAACAATTCAGTAATTTGTAAAATGAGAATAGCAAAAAATCTTACTAAAATAAATAATTGTACTAAAAATTAGTAAAAAAAAGTAAAGTGCGGTAGGAAATTTGTTCTACTAACTTTCTTTTCTGAGTGTAATATTTAAAAATGGTCCAGTTCACGGGATCTCAATGCTAAACTTAGAAAAAAAAAAATCCGTAATGACTACTGAACATGTTGCTGTTATTACGGGAAATTTAACTATTTTGGGCCTTGCGGTATTTTTTTTTGCTAAATTTAGCATCAGATGTTTGCAGAACTGTAGTAAAATGAAAGTAGTAGAAACTACTATTTGTTTGTGCTTTGTGCTTCTAAAATTTATTAAAATTTCCGTAAACTGCAATTTAATATGAATTTGCTAAAATCAGCAAAAAAAAAAAATTGCTACATTTTAGTACATCTTAATAGAATAAAAATTAAAAAAGAAAAATAAAACGGCTTTGTTTTTCAATCCTTTACACTTTTTCCTAATAGATGAACATTATTTTAATTTTAACTCCGTAATTAAATATTGTTTTTGTTTAAAGTATTTTTTTTTATGAATAGCAAAATTTTTGTTAAAGTTAAAATATTTACTAAACTGATTTTCAAAAATTTGTAAAAGAATAAAATAAAAGAATAGCAAAAAATGTTAGAAATAATTGTACTAAAAATTAGTACAAAAAAAGTTAAGTGCGATTGATATTTTTTTTTCTACTAACTTTTCTTTTCTGAGTGTAGCCACGAAATATTTTGGTAATAATCATAAAACAAACCACAGTACATTTTGAGTGGTGGACAAATGAAACTTTTTTTTCCTCGAGTCGGTCTAATGTGTATAGATCGACCGTTCAATGCAGTTTCTAAACCATTCATTCAAGTTTATTTAAGACCACTTAACGGACGCTTTAACATAACAATCGTTGAGTTTTGTTGTCTAGGCAGAGTCGGCTTTAACCAGAGAATAAACCAAAAAGATACACATTGTGCGACAATTGTTCTTCTTACTTTGTTTATTATTTGTTCGTTCATCCGTTGGTTCGATGGCTATTTTGGTTTTGTTTGTCTTTCCACTTAAACTAAAATGAGTTTTGGAGTTTATCATCACCTCTTTCCAATATATGTAAGTACCAGTGACTATAATGGAGTAGTAATTGTGCCGTGCCATACAGTGTCGCCCTACGGCTTCGGGGATTATTTTTCTACATTTAATATTATTGTTGCATTATTGTGCTTTTGGGTGACGCACATTAAGTGTCATTTTGCAGCTGCTAATTGACATTGTATACAATGCCAACACAAACAATATCACATACTTGCAACTTTACGACTGACTCCTCTCCTAACTTTGACAGTAAAATAGAATCACTACTAACTATTTGGTTTAAAAAACAATATACAGTGCCCGACATACGTTTTGGCACAGTTATTTGTATCAAAAGAAATGCTGCATTACGCTAAAATTATATTTTTCCGAAAATTATGTTATAAATAGCGTCCGACATAAGACTTTGCCAGAAAATGTTTTTTTGTCGATATTCGGTATTTCAAAGCATTATGGACAAATTAAAAAATGTTTATTGCGCTTATTATTATTCGGCCGCCGAACAACCGGCAAATCGAAAAACTTAGGCTGCCGATTATTGAACTTAACAACAAAACTCAAAATCTAATTAAAACGGCTCAACAAATATCAAAATTTGTCCTCATACTCTTCAAATACAAAAAAAAAAACAACCAAATATTAATTTTTGGCCGAATTCTTCAGTCGGACACTGTTAATAACTTTGATTTGATAATTATCAATGTTCATAAAATGTCTTGGAAAAAGAGTCGCTTCACACACAAACACGAATTATAAGACTGTACAACAAATTTTGTGTCATCGCCGTTAAACTTACTGATTCCACAAAGCGAAATGAAAGCTTGACTATTTGATATTAACTTCTATTTGATTTGAAAAGTAAGTTGGAATTTTATTTATGAACTTGGAGTATTTTGACAATTTTTTCTAGTATGTACGAAAATCAAAACAATATAATATAAATATTGGAATATAATTCTAATTGAACCCAATGTCGAAAAAAATGTTTTTCGTATAAAAATGAAAACTATTCAAGATCGAGGCCATACTCTATATTTCTTTATTAGGATATTGTCCTAAATAATCTATGGAGTTTTTGTTTTCAAATTTATTAATTGACCACTTTCAGGAATGTGTTGATAGATCTATTTCGGGAATTTTCCGGGTTCCCATCATCAGAGCACGTTCTGAAAGAAGTGACAATCCCATGCAAAACATCAAACATTCATATAAACTAAAGGGTCCGCCAAATAACTTTTTATTTTTTGAACTCCTGAAACAATTGGACTTTGTATGGCGTCATACCAAGGTCTTTATGCAAAATTCGTCTCAATGATGTCTCCGAAATGTTCAATTGTTGAGAACGACGGTGAATTGATGTTGATGGCGCTTCACGCACATTTTCTACCACAGCAGCAATATTCTCGGGTGTACGCACTAGTTTTGGCTTTTCACGCTTTGGTTTATCGATGAGGATTCCAGTTTCTTTCAGTTTTTTCACAAGATAACGAACATACGGAGCTGACGGTACTTCTCTTCTTCCAAAATCAGTACGAAATTTTCGCACACATTCTGCAACATTACCATTATTTTCAAAGTAATGTCGCAATATTTCCCAGCGTTATTCAAGCGTATACACAACCATATTCGTTCACGAAACAAGCACTAGTTGAAAAAAAAAACGTTAGATGGCGGACCCTTTATATTTGCTTTCAAAAAATTAACACTCTACATAAAAAAGAAACTAAATTCATAATTGTTTCATGAATAAGTTGTGGGTACACATTTTGAAATTGATTATTGAATTGAAAAGTAAATATTAGCAGTGCAGAATGAAAACTGAAACTTAAACATACAAAAATTCAGGTGACAATGGATGAAGAAGAAGCTTAAACAAATAGATATTTAAACAACTTACAAGTCAGTCATAAAAGTTTCATTTTTTTTTTGTTTTACAAACACAGAAAAATATAGTTTTTTATTGAATAATTTAAGAGTACAGTTATACCTCGATAAACGAGAGAAATACTTCATTTAAAATCTAAACTTGCTGATCAATGAGCACCCAACTAAAAAGTTTCAAGTAGAAGACTTACAGACTTGCATGTCCTTATTATATATACAAAATAATACCTATACGGTCGGTATTTTGAATCAATGCTATATTTACTTTACTTAAACAATTTGAGATTGTTCCAAGCAATTATTTTGTTAACCACAAAGCAGGATAAGAGGCAAAAAGTATATTGCCTTTTCAAATTGACTATTTAATTTTAAAAATTAAAAATTTAGAGTCCATCATGCATAATATAAGGACTGGCTATGTCATTTGTTTAAAAAAGCCATTGCCAACGCTCTCTTCTAAAAAACTGAACTGGTTTTAAGAGTGCTTCGATAAAAATGTCTTAACAGTATTACTTTTAATTAATGCGTTAATTTTCAGGTTTCTTAGCAATTTTTATTAGTTTTTTAAGTTAATTTGTGTTGTTTAATGTATTGTCTGCATATGTTTTGTATAATTAACAAAAAATTTTGTTTATATATACTACAAAATATGCATTAAGAAAACCTTTAAAAAACTGTTTCTCTTAAAACTAGTTGGCATATTAAATTTAATAGATGTTACCTTGGATCTTCTTTAGTCTAGTTTTAGTAATTTAATAAAAACATATAAATAATCATTACAAAACAAAAAAAAATTAAGTTTTTCATGTTTTTTGCAGTAAATTTTTAAACTTATTCATATTTTAATTATAAACGGTAAAAGTGATAGATTTTTTTTTACTAATTGTACCATATACATTCAAATATGATCGTATATTGTAGAATATATGGTCATATATAGATCTATACCTATTTCATACACAAGATATGCTAATATATAACATACGATACAAACAATTTTCATAATCTAAGTATAAGATATGAACATGTATCGTAATATATTGCCACACATACATATAAGCATATATAATGATATAAAGTTGTATAAAATTTTTCATCGGGTATTTAAAATTATTTATTCTGAAAAATTATTTCTTCTCTACAAACTTTAAAGTGCCCTGTAAATCGAGGGCTAGATAGTCATATTGTCACTGATTTGTTAACTTAAGGTAAGAGGAGTCGTTGTAAAGATTTGCACAGAAGTCACACAGATGATAATTATTTTCAAGTTGGTGACCATGAAAAGAAACAGAAGTTGACAAATAAATAAAAATAACGAAAACAAATATAAGATTAAATAAAATAACTGGCATACAACAAAATATAAATCGGGACATTCAAAAATTTTCTACACTTTGAGGTAAAATATTTTCAAAATGTTTTTTGTATAACATTTTGTGCATACGTTAGCCGATGTTTAAGCATGTTAAATACTTTCGCGTTAATTATTTATTTGGAAAAGCGCAGCAATTATGGCAAATTAAAAATATTAAAATTACAGTTTTTGCATAGGTTATATAAAAGCTACATCAATTAATAGATCTCACTGCATTTATCACATTTCAAAATATATATTACACCACCAAAATTATAAAAAAAACACCCAGAAAATTTGGTTGTCATACATTAGAACTAGGGATGGCATCCCAGGTTTTCCCGTACCGCCATGCCCGGAAAACTAAGCATTTATCAGTTCCCGAAATTCGTTTCGAGAAATCCCGGGATTTTTAAGAAATCAATTTTAAACTAAACACTTTACTATTTCACATTTTTAATGCAACAATCAACAATTTTAATAAATGTTTAATGGAACAAATTATGTTAACTTCACTTTTTATCTTAAGTTGCATTTACATTTACCATCGAAATCCAGTTTAAACTAGATTTCGATCATATGGTAGTGTACAATATGATATATTGTATAACTATATTTCGAAATCTAGTTTAAACAGGATTTCGAGGGTAATCTAAATGATGATAAACTTTTGATGAATCCACTAATTTTGTTGCTAAAAATCAGCTCGCTAATTTTCAGCAAAGGATTTTGCTGACAATAGAATTTTTTTTTGAAAGCACCATCTTGACTAAAATTTTTCGCCGACTTAACTAACTTTTTTTAAGTGTAGATATCAAACCATGTTCTCAAGACATGTTTTTTTTAGAAAAAAATGCCCAACAAAGTAATTAAATTTTGTACGTTTAAAATTTTTAAAATGCTGTTTACAAAGTAACTCATTTCACGCAATACGCTAGCCCATCACATATATACCTGTGAATGAATGTCAGACGCAAAAAAATTATATTTTCAAATAATTTACGCCAATTCCTTTTATGTTTGCGATGTTCGTATGCCGTTATTGGTTCGCTGACATCAACTTGGTATATCTCAAACTATATAAAACTGCACCATTTTTCAAATCGACACCTAAAATGCAAAAGATCTCGTAACTAACAAATTTTCCAAAACCGCTTTTATTAATGATGATGATTCATTTGGCTAAGCTACATGCCTATACAAAATTTTGGACTTCTACGAGAATAAATAGCAGTTTTATAAATAAAGTACAAATGCTATATGTTCTGGTTATCGAGCATTTTTTTTGGTTGCCCTGTAAAATATTGAATTAGGGTTGAGTGATTTTTAAGCACTGCATCGAACTACATTCCCCTACAAAATTATTTGATTCTCTGATTAAAACTATCCGTTTCATTAACGTTAATGTTAGAATATCTGTGGACGTTTTTTGCTTCTGTTTTTGCATTTAAGGTGACGAAATACTGTTCTCAAAACTCAGTTCCATTAAACGGAACAAAAACCATATAAAAAAACTGCGAAAGTTGAAAAACTGAAAAATGTTTATTTCACTTGCACCAAGCAGCGATATGGAAATCACGTTTTCAGTGGATGTATCTTCCAAGTCTAGTGAGTCCATTTTGTATTGGTTTATATCTGTTAGATTAAAAATTATGAGCAAAAACAATTAAAATTAATAAAAAAAAAAAATCTGGTAAGGAAATTCAGGAAATTCTTCCTATTAATTAATGTGTTGCTTTCTTTGGAAAGGGGATAGTGGAGAGATGAAAGGTGGTGAAAGATGAAGGGCTTCAAACATGGCAACACTGTAATTGCGCTAGCAGATAAGTCTTAGAACAGTTGTTGCTCGCCACCTGATGGAGAGTAGGCGAACTTATTGAAGCTTTTTTAATTCATAGCCCTGATTAATTATTTTACTTCGGTGGGGTTAAGTGCTATGGGAACACCGAAGGCGGGAGCTGTTATACATATGGGGGATAGAAAACTAATATATATTATTTTTCTAAATTGTTGTTGTCGTCACCGGGACTCGAACCCGGGACCATCTGTGTAACAGTTCAACGCGCTAACCATTACACCACAACACTCACAACTTATTAACGTGAAACTTTGCACATCAGGTCAAGTCAAGCTAACCCTGTATATCGTTCCTCTTAATTCATAAAACCTTGAGATATAAGAGGCATCTAGAGTCAGTTTCAACAGGTGTCGAAAATTTTTGAAGTATACCATATTTAAGATTTTGAAAATTTAAACCTAAATGAATATTAAAGTGGATCTTAAAAGTCAATATTATTATTTGAGGAACAAAAAAAAAATGCAGTTTAAAGGAAACATAATTGAATTTCAAGTATTATTTAACTTTAACACAAAAACATCAAAATCACATTATTAAGGTAATAATTTACAATTTCCTTTCGAAAACACAGGATCATCTACAACACTTTAGTAACTGATAATTATGAAAAAATATCGTTACAGATCTCTTGATAAATTTTAGTAGGTGTTGACACAATCTTAATATTAAGTATGGTAATTATTTTTAAAACTCAAAATAAAATACTTGAATTAACCATGTTCAGAAAAAATTCAACTTATAATAAGATGATGATTTATGACAAATACTTGAGAAGTTTGTACTTCTAAAGAAATCAATAAATATTGCGGTAATTATTACAAAAAACGAAAGAAAAAAAGAATACTTAATATTGAATAAACATTTAAAGTCCAGACGACATTAATTTTTTACTACAGAGTACACTCAAAAAAAAGGTTGGTTGGAAATGTTTTTAAACGTCTACTTAAATATTTTTTTTTGTGCTGAAAGGACGTTTTCAGCTAAAAATTTAGTTAAAAGTTTTTACCAAAAAACTAATTTTGAACTAATGTTTAACTAATTTACGTTGCTACCAAAATTGACGAAGTATAGAAAAAAGAAAAGACTCACACAAGCACAACCATTATAAGACTTACACAAATTGCAAGCGAGATTGATTTTGTTCATTTAATTTTTTCTTTTGTACACTACATATAAAACAAGTCAAAATTGTTATTATTAAAAAAATAAATTAAATAAACTAATTTAAAAACATTACTAAATTTATTTTAATAAATTTGAAAAAAGTAAAATTGCATCATACATACATGGGTAATTCCATGTCAACTCAACCGAATAGTGTACCCTATCTCCTCCGAATTTTATGATTTTTCGTAGGAATACAGTATATTACAGAACTATGATAAATACAAAGATTGGGGGCACTGACACATCTGGCGTTAACTCGTGAACGGACTGTTCTTGCTATATAGTTTGAATTTCCTGGTAAAATATATATCTTTACTCTATGATTTATAGTTCTGGATCCAAAAATATCTCCACTTAGAACTTTGTCAACACTGTAGAGAAGAAATTATATTTAACGTATATTTTTTTTTGAAATTTTTGAAAAGGTTGTTTTCAAAGATATAGCCTTCCGAATTATAAGGCAATAAAAGTGACCTTTGACCTTTCCAAATAAAAAATCATATTGTATTTAAAATTACCGATAATTTAATAACAAAATAAAAATGCTCGAGCTCGAGGCCAGTTGTAATTAATATGAAAATAAATTTATTTCTCAATATTTCGACATTCGTAGAATGTCATCCTCAGGAGAAGTATATTTAATGTTTACATAAAAAAAGAGATTAGAACTATCGTTGTTTGTTTTTGGTCTCCTGAGGATGAGATTTGGCGAATGTCGAAATATTGAGAAATAAATTAATTTTTACAACTTTGAACATTTTCAAGGGCTTATATTTCCGGATCCAGATAAGTCAGTTGCTTCAAACTTTGTATTTCTCTTAGCTCTCTGATATGCCTACCAAAATTCAGCCATTTTGGAAACGGTGATGTCGAAAGCAGCAATATTTTAAATTGAATTAAAACGGTTCAACCCACATACATGCACAGAGAGAATTTCTTGAACGAGTTTTAGTGAAACCATACCAATGAAGTTTTCTTCACAATTTGAATGAAAAATTGCTCAAACTTTATGAAAAACCTTCATAGCTTTAATGAAACTATTTTTAAGGAAAGTTTTTCATTATTCGTACGAAATTTTGAATAATTAACATGAAATTTTTCACCAAATTCTATGAAAAACTGCATCAATTGAAAGAAACGTTTCAATGGAGCGACATTTCATAGATCTAATGCAAAAATTCATTGATATCATGCAGAGAATTCTCTCAGTGGGCATGAAAGTAATTTGTAATTATTATGTTTTGTTAGTTAATTAAAAAAAATTTTGTTTATTTCCAGATTTTTTATTTAATTTTTATTAAATGTTAACGATGTGAAAGTCCGAACATTTTTAATATATATATTTAAAACAATCACAACAAAAATAAATTTAAATTTCAGCAAAATAAATTAACTAAAGTAATAATTTTAAACTAAGTTTTGCAGTTCTTTTTAATCTTCTAAGATCCAACAAAAAATGTTGATTTAAAAAATTTGCATTGAACTTATTCTCAGCAAAAACTGTAGCTGAATTTACAAATTTTTCTGCAAGAATCATCTTAGCAAAAATGTTGCTGCCTTTTTTGCAAACTTTACGGACTTTTTATTTTGAGTGTATAAGTAAATTCTTACATAACCACTTTAGTAATCTTTTAATCCTAATGATAATGCTCTTCTCTAGACTCTTAACACTGAAGTACCATTTAGTATGTTCCTTTACTACTTAACCCATCACAGACATAATTCCTCACCCACAGAGTTGCAACACTTAAAGAAAAAAATTAAGATAAGTGCCTGAGGAACGTAGACTGGCCAAACTGAAACAACAGCAACATCATCTGCAACAGCAGCTGTACTTTAAAATAAATAAATAAAAATAATGGTTAAGACACTACAAAAAAAAAAGGTTTACTTCATCTTCTTGTTAATATGTTTTCTCAAGTATTTATGAAAAACTACAAAATCTGATCATACTTCAAAATTCAAGTATTGTATGTTGTTTTTAAAGAGATTTTTCAATATTTAACAGTCGATGACCAAAGTCAAAACCGCAGGACATTTATTACTTGCCTTTTGTTTTGTTTGGCAATAGCAAATATAACTCAAACTGGAAAATAATTGCATACAAACACACACTCCCAGGGTGATCAACTATCATAGATAAGTTTGCCTTATTTTAATTGTTTTTTTTTTTTTTTTAAGTAGGAAAATTATAATATACATAATAATTTTTGCAACACCTTTTTTTAGGTAAAAATCCTTGTCAGACACTTAGGAGTCAGGATAGTTTTGGAAACCATTTGAGTTGCTTAAAATAATCCAGCAAAAACTTTTCTGCCAAAGAATCATTTTAATTGAACATTTTAATCGATGAATTCAACATTGGCTTGTCAAAGGAAGTCATAATTTAATGTTCCGAAACAACTTCCTAGCAATAATAATATTCCAAATAATAATATTTTTTGGAATGCTTTCTTCCTAGTTGAGTCTGCAAAATTTTGCTGGGAGGTTAATTGCGGAAAAATTTGTTAACATCTGCAAAAGTGTTTTGCTAAAATTCTAACTTGGAACTATACATTTTTTTGTAACTTGTGGAACGAAATTCTTCGGAAACTGACCTTTGAATTCAAAAAGATTTTTAATTTTCATACATTTATGAGAAATTGTCACGGTCTTTTTCGTTGTCACGGTCTTTCGCGTTTTAATGCGGCGGCTAGCACTGGATTAAAAAATCGTAGAAATAATCTAGAAAAATTATGACTTGGACATGTAAATTTTCTTCAAGTTGTGAAACAAAAATCTTAAGAAACTGGCTCCTGAATTCAAAATGTCATTTACTTCACTCCCATGTACGGGATTTTTATGCCGTGGCTCGCAAATTTTGAGGAAATACTCTAGACGTAGTTCTGACTCGGAACTGTAAATTTGTTTTTTAACTTGTGGAACAGTAATCTTCGCTCTTTAATTCAAAATGTCTTTTATTTTATATACATTTATATGAAAATGCCACGGTCTTTATCAGTCCCATGTACGGTGTTTTTATGCCGTGGCTCGCAATAGGATAAGATTTTGTGGAAATAATCTAGACCTGATTCTGACTTGGAACTGGGATTTTTTTTCAACCTGTGGAACAAAAATCTTCCGAAATTGGCTCTTAAATTCACAATGTTCTTTACTTAACATACATTCATATGAAAAGACACGGACTTGAAAATAAATTGTCCATATCTCGCAAACTGAGCTAGTTATAGCGAAACGGAAAACAATTGTTGCCCTGCGGGTATCAATGTACCCCTAAAATTTACATATCGCCTCTGGTTTGGCCATATAATGGCAACATTTTTAGATTGCGATTTTCTCGAAAACTAAGGCTCTGAGAAGGAAAAGCAGCTTTATTTAGTGCATTGCTCGTTTCTTCCAAAAGTTTTGAAATATTGAAGCCATTTTGGAATATTGAAGCCATTAAACACAATTTACGCAAACAAAAAAGGTTTTTTTTTATTACACTTATACATATCGCTCGTTTACTTCAAGACTGTGATAAGTCAAAAAATTAGATTTTTTAGTTAATGGTGCAGATTTATTAGTTATATCATGCTTTATATTGTGTAAAAATTTTATAATAATATCATGTATACTTTTCGAGATAGAGGATAATATATTTTATATTTTCTTTAAAGTGGGTGCAAAGAGTGCATACTTTATAGAGAAACTATGCTACTCACGGGTCTCCCGATAATTATCGCATTCGTACACAACTCTCACTAAGTGAAAAATACATTAAAGCACCATAAAAAATATAAAAAACGTGACCAAATAAATAGAGAAAGGGTCGAGCGAGGCAGATATGGATTGAAAACTTTAAACTCGTTTTCTTCAAAATCATGTTTTTTGAGTTATGTCAGTGTTGCAGTAAATGATCGATATATACAAATCCCAGCAAAAAATAGTGCTTCAAAGAAGTGCTTCCGGAAGGCATTATTCAATTACGAAGCGCTTCCGGAAGGCATGATTTTTGTTCGCGATGTCCCACTTGGTAGGTCTCTTTCAAAGCGCTTCATTCATATGCTCTTAGAAGCAATTAATTCATGCCTTCTTAGGCACTAAGAAGCTCTTTTTTTTGTATTTTGACTACATTAGTGCTTCATGGTATGCATACTTTATTGCTTCATTGTAAGCATACTTTATTGCTTCAAAGAAGGCTTTTTGGGAAGCACTACAGAATGCCTTAAACAATTGCTTTATAGTATGCATGGCGGTGAAGCGCTATTTTGGAAGCATATAAAGGCAGCAACAGCTTACCAAATCGAGTTTTTTTTTTTGCTGGGATACACCACCTTCAAACAATTTTAAAAATTGTAAATTTTTAATAATTTGTGAATGCAAACATGAGTTGCAAGTACTTCAAAAAACACACAAACAATCTGAAGTGTAGATGCTTGACCTGTATTGTTTGCCATATGGATTTTGGCACATAATCCTATTTGGAATAACAAACCGAAATTGAACAATAAAAAATATTGAAATTCTTGTAAAATCATCATCTAATATGAAAATCCTATTGTTTTATTTAAAGAGATTTTCTTTTTTTTTTTTTGACACGTACTCTGCTGCATTTATTTGGGAGGAGAAAGAAACATTGGGCTAAGACAATTGACTTTTAACAAAGAAGATGAGTTACATGGTGGTCGACGACAAGCGGATTAATAGGATTAAAAAGATTTCGAAAGACAGAGTTAGAATTATGACAATGTGTGTTTGTAATGAATGAATCAATGATTTTTTTAAGTCTTAAATATATTTTAAAATATTTCTTCTGTTTTGTTGGTAAATGATCTTGGTAACATATTGAATTAGTTTTTGGTTAATTTGTTGTCATATTGGAGTTTTGTGTTTAGTACGGGTCAGAACTGCTGGTGACATATACTTCTACACACACACACACACAGGCTCTGTAGACCGATTTAAGCGTAGTCTATTAAAAAATAATTTTTAAACATCTGCCTTATTTTGTTTCTTACATTTTATATGAATTTATGTAATATTCATTAGAAATGAATCCCTTTGACATTTAACATGTCCTTGCTTCTTTTTTATTTTTATCTGGTTACATTTTATAACCATACAACATGCGACAAACGTAATAGAGAAAATTGTGTGACCGATTGGTGTTAAATACTCTAACAAACGAACCTTGAATAACAACAGAAAAAACACCGAAACTACCACATCTTCAAGATAAAAGCCAATAATATTGTACAAACGATTGTTCAAAAAAAAGAAAGCAAGCTGCCTTGAACAAGCGTCCGTCAATAAGCCAATCAGGACTGGTTCGTAAGAGTCCTTCATATGATCATCGTTATCATATCCAGTCGTTTGTTTGTATGTTTGTATGTTTATTGTTTTATGTTATTTTGTTGTTTGTTATTAATGTCTCTACTACTCCTAAAATGCCTTTTGATTGTACTCAAGTGATAATATTCCCTATTTTTACCACATCCACTTTATATAAATGACTGTGTGTGTTTTGAGAGCTATTTCGGCACATATGCAGCAGATGTGCTTTAGAAGTTACAACATTTGAACAAACAAATAAAAAAAAAAAAAAACAGAAGAAAATCTTTAAGAAATTTAAAGCATTTATTTTATATTTTATTCTATTTAGTAAGTAAATGTTTTGGTGATCTTTTCTTAATGAATTTATGTTTAAATTTATGACTTGGAAGGAAATTTATTGATTATTTTGATGTGCACTTCGGTATATTATTAAAGGTTTGATATATGATTTCGAAATAAGAAATAAACAAGAAATACTTTAATGGGGAATTTGAAGAAATATTTCTTCAATCAACACGATTTAGTTGGCATCTATAAAACCGCCAAGTTTCCCAGTCCCAGTGTAGAAACGGTAATGACATCAGTACTATTTGAACTAACAGTAATGAGGCCAGCTTACTTCCTGCATTACATTAATACAAATAATAAGTAAAAATAATATGTCGTGCAGAATGACTACATATCATTACTAAACACCTTACGAAAAATAAAAAAATATGTGGATACCTATATGCTTACTAGTATGGACAAAAGTCTAAAAATAAAATTTCAAAAAACAAAATTTTATAAAAAATATTTTTTTTATTGAAATTTTTATTTATTTTTTATATCCAATGAGCCCACATGGGATTCAAACCTGGGACACTCTTCCATCTGAGCTATCACGACATGTTATAATTGATAGACAAGAACATAAATGACTTGCTTGCACAAATGTCATTACTTTCCAACTTACACAAAATAAAAAATAAGCTGAGATCCTAGCGATCTGGAGGGCGACGGAAGTGATACTGGGTCACATCGTTGGGGGATCTAGGGTGACAATTTATGTCGATAGTCAGGCAGCGCTCAGAGCACTGACAAATTACACGGTGTGTTCGCGCCTGGTCGCACGATGTAGGTGTGCTCTGAGGGAGCTCATGGAGGCATTCACTGTGAGGCTGTGTTGGGTACCCGGACACTGCAAGGTGGATGGCAATGAGATGGCGGACGAACTTGCGAGGGAGGGTTCGAATCTGGACTTGTAGGTAAGGGACGGGGCGGTAAAGCCCCTCTATGTTACTACTTTAAGGTGATACGGAAGGGATTCCGCGAAACCGTTAACGCAGGGGCAAACCAATGTTCTTTTGGGACTGGACAGGGATGATCTCAGGACCCTTATGGGGTTCCTGACCGGTCATTGTTCTGTCAGGGCTTTCACAAGCAGATGGGACAGGGACATACCGGAATTTTGCAGGTTGTGCGAGGACGTTGAGGAACTGGAGACAGTTGAGCATATAATGAGCCCCTGTCCGAGGTTGCAGGGTCTCAGACAGAAACGGCTAGGAGATAGATTTCACAACGAACTTGGGGGTGTCGCTGGAAGCAATTCAGTAGATTTGCTGAGATTTGTCAGGGAAATAGGACGGCTGTTTCTAGTAAGGGGACGATAGGAGATTGTTCTGGGGAGTATCTATCCGTTTTTTCTAGATATTTCTTTCTATCTATCTGTCAATCTATCTATCTGTCTATTCCTATTTTTTCTTACCTTTTCACTGAATGGATTCACAATGGACCGTATTGGTCTCCGAGTGGAGATGTGCCCTTGAGCACATAACCCTTCTTAACCTAACCTAACCTACATGTACCTACAAGAGTTATAAAAATAATGAGTCTAAAACCAGATTTTAAAAATTCTAAGATCATTACTTTATATTTAAAATAAATATAATAATACGTACTTATGGGTAACGCATTACTTTTTGTATTAAAATAATGGCGACATTAACTAATTATTAGTAAATCCTTATTATTTGTGTTTAAGTAATGTAGAGAGTAAGCTTTTGAATTTGGTTGTCATCCTCACTATTAATGAGCTGATCAGTACACTTTTTTTTGCAAAATAAATTAGTACAACATTAGTAAAATATTAGTAAAACATTAGTTGAAAACAGGGCTAAACTGCACTTTATGAAGCGTTCTCCAAAAAAAAAAGAATCAAGGGTAAATGGGGCCTGGCTCGTGGCCCCAGGACCCAAAAACGGGTACGCGTATTGACATACTAGAGTGGGTACTCTAAAGAAAGAACATTTTCTCAGTATTTCAAAAATTATATTATTTTTGGGATCCATGATACGTAGCACCCTCTACACCCGTTTACAAATTTTTCATGCACCGCTATTTTCGAAAACACTTACAAACAGGCACGTAGCTACGAATTTGTTTTATGATGGGGTGGGGGATTTTCCGATTTTTTATTTTGATTGAATATTTTTTATGTAACCGTAGCACGTAGCTACGAATTTGTTTTATGATGTTGTGGGGGATTTTCCGATTTTTTATTTTGATTGAATATTTTTTATGTAACCCGGGGAAACTTATAAAAATATGTGCTCACTTGGGTTACAACTTTTTTTTTGCTAAATTTTTACCTATCAGCACGTAATGGGCAAATAATGTATTAATAATAGAAATCGCCTTTTCAGGCCATTTTGAAACAAAAACCTCACCCATAAAGTACATTTCGTTAAAAAGCATTTTTTTCAAGTTTTAGCATTAAAGTTGTACTAGTTGACCTACAATACTGCACAACATATTTTACTTATTGTGTTCGGTATTTTACGAATTTTGATATCTATATCGGGAAACAACGCATTAATCTGTTTTATCGAAATCCGCGAAACACGTCAAATTTGAAAACATTTGTGTCCTTTATGTTTAATATGCATCGTTATTGGCCACGTTAAACTTTTAGCTAAATATTAATTCTTGGTTTAATTAAACAAAAAGAGGATTATGCGAAAACCTCTTTGAAATTTGCGTTACATTATATTTTTATGCAGACAGAAACTTTCGACTTATAATAACCCGATTAAAAAAAATAATGTAAGATTTTATATAATCATACGAAATTTAATATGAGTCTTATCTGAAAAATGGGCTCTATAAATATATAAGTTTGCATTAGTTTTGTTTTAATTTGATAATATCAGATTAAATTACATCCGAATAATGGCGCGATACAATTTAATCCGATTTTTATAGCGGTATTAATTTATATCTGAACTGATACTAATATATATAAAATAAGCTCTACTTGTATCAGGTTTTTGATTTTAAAACTTCATTAAAATCCAAAATATTTGCAGAAATAATTACCGTCAAATACGGGTTTGGCGTCAACGTTTTTAATCCTCTTAGACTTTAGCCACTTGCAAAAAGTTTACAACTTTATAAATTGTAGCAAATTCCTTTCCATTTGGACATTTTATTTTATTCAAAAAAAAAACGGAAAAAACGTTGAAACTTAATTGAGCGTTTTACATTGAAAAAATCTAAACTAAAATCTAACTCCTACCGTTACAAATGAAACAAGTTATTTTTTAGGGTTCCTACATCTTTTGTGTATAAGGTGTAGAAATTTAAGAACTAGAAAGAAATCAATCCAAAAGACAAAAATTGAGATAAATGTTGTGTATAAAATTTTACACAAAATTAAAGAGGCAGCCAGTAAAAAATTTTCGTGGTTTTAGAAGCAGGATAAAACAAATGCGCTGATGTAAGTGCATACTATAACATAATACTAAGAAGCAGCAATGAAACGAATAATTTTCGTATAAAAATAAACAAACAAAAATTTTGAGCTTACTGTTTTCCCTAACAAGGATGCAGGTTGTAAGCAGCTTACTATAATCCCTTATAAGGATGCAGGTTGTAATGCAGAAAGTTTCATATCGTGTATTATAAACGAGTGATTTCCGATTGTGTTTGCTGTTTTCGAGTATGTAATAAAAAATAATTAGTCATTTAACTGTTTCTGACGAGCTAGCACGTGAAACGGTAAAAATATTAAATTATAATATATGTCAAAAATTTTAACAACAATAGAATTTAGAAGTAGAATTTTATGTAAAATAAATTGTGTATGGTATATTCATGTTATTACTTTTAATCGTAATAATATAGACATAAAATATGATTTTACTGCAAGCCCTGAAATCACATCTTTTTATAAGCGCTAAAATAAGCGCTTACTTTGCCAAAAAGTAATGCTTCCAAGTGGGAGTTCGCCATATAAAAATCATAGCATATGTAAGCAGGTTTGTAAGGGATTCTTTTAGGCTTACTCCCTTACAAACCTGATTGCATGTAAGCAGCGTTTTTTACTGGGCAATTAATTGTACTATTGTATTGATGTAATATATATTTACCTCTAAAATATGATTTACAAATTATCTATTATCTGACTCTGTATGGATTCAATTTTATTCAAAATTATCAAAAGTAAATAATTTGGAATAATTTGATCCACGAATAATTTTTTTTTAGTAGCCTGGAACTCTTGAGTATTCCATCATACGGTTTTGCGAAAATATGACATAAGACAAAATAAAAATCTTTACGTTTCATATACTAATTTTTCGGATAAAAATCCATCTTTGGGGAACTTTATCAAAAAATCAGAAAAATTACTTTTAAATTTACAAAATTGTTCAAAAATTTGTCCAACTTTTCTTGTAGTAAACAAAAATGGAGCTGAAAAAAATTTCGAGGTGAAAAAAGTTTGAGGTGAAAAAAAATTTCGAGGTGAAAAAGTTTGAGGTGAAAAAAAAATTTGGTGAAAAAAGTACTTGAGGTGAATATTCAACACTATTCATCTCTATACGTCTAGTTACAAAATGGACAAGTCACGTAATTTAGTAAAATTCGCCAATTTGTATGAAACATGAATACATTTTCACTCATAACTTTTGAGGCGCTTGACCGATTTAACTCATTTTGAATACCACACTTCTAAAGAAGCTACCAAACAGTCTGTGGGAAAATGAGCATCCTCGATTGCGTCGTTATTGCATTTTATTTTTACCCATTTTAACATTTTATTTTTATCCATAGTAAAAAAAAGAGCAAAACTATGCTAAAAAAGAGTTAACTTCAAGGGCCTATGAAAACAAAACAAGAGCAAAGATTTCAAAACCCTTTGGGGGTTTTAGTCTACTAATGGTCTACTTTCATTTTCCGTTGGAATGGTACGGGATGTTTTTTCTTGTTGCACAGTGTTATTTGACCCTTTCAGGAATGTGTTGATAGATCTATTTCGGGAATTTTCTAGGTTCCCATCATCAGAACACGTTTTGAAAGCGGTAACAATCCCATGCCAAACATCAAACATTCATATAAACTAGTTTACTCACTACATGAGAACTAATATATGAGCTTGAAGTTGAAGATTATAACCATTGATGCCACTTTATTTTTGTGTGTTTATTTATATCCTCTCACACTGTGGGAAAAAGTTGAGCATTTACAAAAAATGTAAAAAAAAAAATAACAAACTGATTTCTTAATTCCATTACGAATTTTGTATACAAAATCTGTAAAAAAAAAATTTCTAAACTGATTTCATTTAAGTACACTCATAGAAAAAAGTTAGCACAAAAATTATTAAAGTTGTTAGTAATCCAACTTTACAAGATTTGAACTAATTTTTAGTTCAAATTGAGATTTTAGTTAAAAAGTTTGCCAGCTTTTTGAGACCAAAAAGCGCAACAAAAATTGTAATAAGCGTAAAAAAACACCAAACAAATTGTTTTGTTTAATTTGTTTACGAAGTTAAAGAAATGAACTTAAGTTGACCATAAAACAGTTTTATAATTGGCATCACCGATTTTGACTTAATGAACTACTAAATTGTTAACTAATTATTTTTGCTGACTTTACTAAAAAACAGCACAGGTCGTTGTAATGCGATGTTTTCGTTTCAGAATTTGTGTATTTTGTTTATATTGTGCCAGTATAAAATAGACAAGTGCAGTGAACACGTCGTATTTGAAAAATATTAAGAAACATTTTTGCTGCAAATGGTTTTATTATAAACTAATAAAAAATGTCTTATTATTTATAATAAAAAATTTCACGAATAGATTGCGGTTAGTTTTCATGTGAACAACTACAAATTGAACTAATATTTGGCAGATTTCAGAGTTTTTTTGCTGTTTTTATTTTACTAATATTTAGCAAAAATATTGTGCAAAATTTCTGCTTTTTCTTGCAACGTAATTTTCAACTAATTTTTAGTAAATTTTTCTGCTATTATTACAGACTTATTTGCATGAGTGTAGCATTACTTGTATGTTACCATACGTATTAAAAAAAATCAGAAAATTTAATGCAAAATTGATATTCATTTATCATAATTTTCTGTATATGCGGGGGTTGTTAAAAATTTGAAAGAAAAAACGGAAAACCATTCTAATCTGCACATAATTGGCATTTTTATTTGCTTGTTTTTATAAATACTTGAAAATCAAATAAAATAATTATTTTTTTTTTGTCATCATAAATATGAATATAATAGGGGAGTCGAAGATATCAAACCAATCATCCCGCACTTAAAAAAAATATAAATAAAACGAATGTTTGACATATTTTTATTTTCCCTTAATGAAGAGTGGAAATGGAAGGGAATTATTTTAAAGCGATTGTCATTGTGAAAAAGGGATTTGTTTTGTAAAAACAAACAACTGCTAATAGTAATAATATGGACAGTAGAGTGGCATTTTTTTTTTAACTGCGATTATTGTCTAAAAATTAGGAGGTGCGAATTTGATAAAAATCGCAACGCGAACAAAGTTTTCGACTTTTGAACAATTTTTTTTAAACTGCTTTAATAAAAATATGCCTTGCGACACATAAATTTTAATTAATTTGGGCAAGCTTAGCAAGAATATTTAAAAATGTTTGAAATCGAACTAAAGGTTTTTGAGATATTGCTAATTGATTTTTTACTAAAAACGGAGTTTTTTTCCTCCATTCTACAAATTTTTAAAAATTATCCTAAATTTATTTATTCTTGCACCAGCAAAATAGACAAAATTACTTTTGATTTGAGACATAATTGTAAATTTACCTACAAATATCTCGGAAAAACAATAAAATTGTTATGCTTTTCAATTTTATACACATGATTATTGAATGAATATTTACTTTACTTTATGCTACGTTTCCACTGAACGTGTTTTGGGCATTTGTTTTGCTCAAAACACGTAAGTGAAAACATAATATTAACTTTTGATTTTCATTAATTAATGTTTTGATTGTTGCAGCACTAGGTCCAATAGTGTTGTGGTGCTAAATTAAAGAAATGATTGGATTGGCTAACCCTTGGCGAACTGCTTACTAAACACCATACGAAAATTAAAAAAATGGGCCATTTTTCTTCGAAAATGAGCAAGGAGTGGCCGTTGCAGTCAATAGCGATCGTTATCGGGCCATGTTGAACGAATTTTTGTTCACAAATATTGAAGAGGAGGAAATACAGCTGCACACAATCGATAATGTGCTTAAAAATTAGACCGATCGTGTAGGCTACTGCATGGCCAGCCGAGGCAGCCATTTGAATGAAATTATTTTCCATTATTAACCGGAAGGATTGTACTTTCAATTAAAAAAAGAAATTTGAGAAAATATTCAGTAGTTTTTTTTATAGCATTTTCAAAAAAAAAAAAGTTATTTGGCGGACCCTTTAGAAAGTTATAATTACTTTTTTACAACATTTAGAGACAAAACTTTGAAAACACCACTTAGAAACAATGGTAGACACTAATGCATTTTCCTAGATACCAATCTATTCATCAGGTGTTTCTATTTCTCCATTTAGGGTTAATTCTTCCATTTAAGCAAACATTTGATTTTTTTTTTTAATAAAATGTGCCCACACGGAATTCGAACCTGGGACTCTAGGCTGTCAGTCAACCGCTCTACCATCTGAGCATTATCGACATGTTATACTTGATACATAAAAACATAAATGACTTACTTGCACAAATGTTATTACTTTCCAGTTTACAAAAAAGCAAAAATAAGTAGTTATATATGTAAATAGTCTGAAAATTGATTTACAAAAAATTTTGAGACCATTACATTATAAATTGATAAAAATTAGTAGTTACTGAAACGCATTACTTTTTGTATTGAAATAATGGGAAAATTAACTAGTTATTAGTAAGACCTTATTATTTGAAGTAAAGTAATGCAGAATGTCATTACTGGGACTCCGAAAAGTAAGAATACCTACAGTTCGCTACCCGTATTTTTTAATTTTTGTAAAAAATTGAGCACATTTTTGGAAATATAGTGAAAATTTCTATAGAGAAATTTTGGTCCACTACATCTTACGATTTAAAACAAGTAATAAATAAATTTACTTGTTTTAAACTTAATAATGCTGTGGCGAACCAAAATTAATCTATTAAAATTTTATAAATGTTTTTCTCATAATATGCTCAACATTGCCAAACTTTTAAGCTCCTCGACTTTGTCCAAAAATTAACAAAAAAAAAAAAAATACGAAGTCATCGGCTAGCAACTATAAGTATCCCCAAAAAAATGTTGGGGGATTTATCCGTAAACAGCTCAATTATAAATATTGTTTGAGTACGCGGCGAAATTCGCAAATTTTTTAAATTCGGGACAGATACAGCCATTAGACTTCAGATGCGGCAATATATAGTTTTATATAAAAAATCTACATTTTTTTTGTATGTAACGCTGTATCTTTACATATAACTATGAATAGGTCACAATATCGTTTTATCCAAAATGAAATACATGTACTAAAAAAGTGTGTTTTAGGTGCATGTAACATGCATCACATACATTAAAATATGCACTAAAAACTAAAAATATGCACTTATTTTACTAATTTTAATTTTACTAAAAACGTAACTAAAATAATAAAGTTTTAATTCAGTCTCAGTTGACTTACGATGATCCAAGCCACACAAGCTCTGTTAAGTGTCCAATTACATTTTATTTGCTAATTTGGATTGAAAAAAACTAGTATTTAGTGTTTTTTAAATGCGTATTTTTCAATATACATAAAAATGTTGTGTTAATTCTACACATCTTATTTTTAAAATAAAATTAAAATTGCTCAAAAACCAGAAAAATTATTAGTTTTTAGTGCCTCTCTTTGCACGGTTTTTGTTATATTGCTCTGAAACTCTAAAAATAGAGTTTGGTCAAACATAAAATTGAAAGTAAATTTTTACGAAAAACTAAGAAAAATTCTACAAAAATATGCATTTAATTCAAAATAAATAAATATATGCAATAAAAATATACAGTTAAAGCAATATAAGTAAAAAAATATGCAATTAAAATGTGCATTTATAGCAAAATATGCAAAAAAATATGCACTAACAAATCGATGCCATTTTAACGCAAATTCTTAGATTCGCAAAGATATTTTGTTTACTCTACTCTCAGACTCAAGGAAAAAAACATGCATTTGCATAAAATTCCCTGGTTCCTGGTTATTATATATAATTTTGATTTGTTTTATATATAATTATACATGTATTCGTCCATAATTCGATTAACCATATATAATTGTATATATCATATACGATTATATATTGGTCGATTTGTAATAAGATGTTATTATATGTGGCTTCGAATTAAAAAATTTAGAGAAATAAAATTTTATATATAAACATACAGAATCGTATGTATTTACATATAATAGCATGCAATAGCATATATATTTATAAAAAATAATGCATGCTTGAATGTAAACGTTTTTATTCGGGTTTTAAACGAATTCTAGCATAAAGGAAAAAGACGAAAAGAAAAATTTGTGGAAATCAAATTGCAATATATCAAAAACCGTTATTCCGATTTCAAAAATTTAAAAACATTCATATTAAGCAGTACGCGTCGCAAGACATATTTTTATTAAAGCATTTTACGAAAAATTTTCAAATTCCGGAAACTTTGTAGCAGGGCACCACAGTTAAAAGCTATTTGATTTTTCTACAATTTTTCAACAAATAACTTTTAGACCTAATACTTTAATAATCTGAACAGTAAATTTAAATCTTTCAAAAAAATGTCTTCTTAATACAAACAAATGCCGCTCTAATATGTATTAGGGTGGATTAAAAAGTTAAAATTTATGACTTATAAGTTTGCAAACTTCATTTCAAGATCTAAAATTTTTCTATAAAGTGGAAATAGTTTTTGAAATCAAAATTTTTTCCGTGTAAAACATTTTCAATTGAGCAAAAGTCTAAAATTTTAATAAAAAAATATTTCTGGCAATGCAGAATTTATATAAAATGCTAAGTCTACGCATTTGGTTTAAAATGAAAAAGGAGGTTTGTTTTAATTAAAATTTCTTTTTAAAATTTTTTATAAAAACAAAACTTTTCACGTAAATACTACGTAAATAGTAAATATTTTACTATTCAAAAATAATTTCTTTATTTTGTTTAGATTTTAAATAAAAGCACGATATCAGAAGATGACCTCTGATTAAGTTGAAACTTTTAAAATCAACATTTTTCATTTACTGATCCGCCCTAATACTCATATAAAGATCTAACTAAATTTGTTGATAAACATCTTTATAATGAGCAGATTTGAATGTGTAAAAAAAGTACGTACAAGGCGAACTGAAAAAATAAGTCAAACTAACTGATGGTGGAGGGATTTCAAAGTTATCATGATGACGCTGAGGATATCTATGTTGTCGTTGTTATTAAAACATAAGTGGTTTATTGGTATTGAAATAATGTTATTGTCATGGGCACCCCAGCAGCAACATATGCGCCAAAAATCTTTAATTAACCACAACGGGACATCTGTAGACCTTTTAGGTGAAAAGTTGTTTTTGTTTAAGAGAAACAAAAATGCGGGTTATAAGAAAATTTCTTTAATTTTTGTTCAAAAAATCTTTAATTGTCTTGGGTCATCTAAGGGTAATTCAATACAAAGACAATTAATTTTAATTTTGAAAAACAATAAAATGCAATTTTTTCTATTATTATTATTATTATTTGCAAGTCGGTTATTTGTATTCAAGTTTAATAGTCAAAACAATTTGATTTTCCTTCGTTTTTTCTTTTTTCTAAAATAATTCTAGCAATTAGTTAAGCTTCACTTGAAATCATTTTGAAAACAATTGAAATCCATTTAACCTTAAAATTTTCAATACAAATAGATCCACTCTAGAAGTAACAGCGAGAAAGTGTAAAATTATTGCCACAAACACAATTGTTCGAACATTATCAACAGCAACAATAAACTATGAGCCTTTTAACTAGTCCCTAATTTCACATTGCTCTAGTTTCTTAAGATTTTTCATTAGTTTTCCTTTTCTTGTTTTTTTTGCAATTTTTCAAATAAACTCCCACTGCTACAAACGCGCGAGTGTAAACACTGCATGTTGTATTTGAAAGATAGATAAGGCTTAAAAAAACACACACAAACAAAGAGTATTCTATAAACTATTGTTGTTCGGAAAACTATTGTTTGAAAAAGAGGCTGATTACCTTTGTTTTAACAAGCCAAACACTTAATTCTATTGTTTCTGTACTTGTTTTTCGAGCAGTTGCCGTCCGCCCACATAAGGTAAAATTCACACTTTTCAACAATAGAAAATCTATTGGAATCTATTTGATAATTTTTTTTGTTGCTACTTTTCTCTGGCTGCGTAACATTTTTCACAAAAATCTTATCAAAAATCTGTTTGAAAAATTTACAATTTTTTTTAAATTAGATAGTACACTCATACAAATAAGTCTGTAAAAATACCAGAAAAAGTCACTAAAAATTAATTAAAAATGACGTTGCAGAAAAAAGCAGTAAAATTAGCACAATCTTTTTGCTAAATATTAGTAAAAGAAAACAGCAAAAAAAAAAAAACTGTTATATCGACACAATTTTAGTTAAATTTATAAAAATTAAAAATTAAACATCATAAAAAACGGTGAAATCAACTAAATATTAGTTAAATTTTGCAGTTGTTTGTATGAAAACTACGCGTCATGTATTCAAGAAATTTTTTATTATAAATAATAAGACGACTAAAATACAGCTCTATATTTATAAGATAAATAAAATACAGTATTATATTCAAATACAGTTTAATATATCTTTTATTTGTCTTTATTAATTCCTTTGTACGTTAGTTCAAAAGTTAGTTAGTTCAAAAGTCTGTTAAACGGGTTCCAATTCGGTTGAGCTAATTTTTTCTGTTGTTATCGGGTAAATTAGTTATTTAACTTAAATGATTAGTTGTCTCATTTTTCCTAAACAACAAATTTCATCAGTATTTGAACTAATTTTTTGACATTAAATTTAGTAATTAGTGATTCTCAAATTAACAAATTTTGCCAGTTAATTTAAACCACAATTGTTGTTAGATTATTATTTTTTTTTTGGCTCAGCTATCAGTATCACTTGTAGATGGTTTATTTTCTCATATATATTTATTTTAAAATCATAAAAAAGCTATATCTCGGAAACTATGCGAGATAGAGCAAAAACCGTTACTTCGTAAGTCTTTATTAACTACTTATATTCCCTGCCTCTGTTCAGTTCCGAAAAAAAAAACTTTTTAACAAACATTTTGTATTGATTCAGCTAAAAAATTCTGTTAAGTTTGAGTTGACTGCTGTAGTTAAATTATCTAAGAATTTAGTTAATTTAACTACAACTGTCAACTCAAACTTAGTTCTTCAAAAATTTAGGTCACCTGAATTTGGCGGACTGAGATTCTCAATTTCATTGAAAATTCTGCTGGTGCAAATTCAGATACCATTTATGTATATATACATCGGAATGCCACATGTTAATCAATGACTGAAGCATAATCTAAAAATTAAGATAATATAAAAATAAGTAAAAAATTAATTAAATAAGCACCGATTTTTCCAAGTCAAAATCTTTTCAAGTTCAATATCTATTCACTATTAAAAGAAGTATATTTTTTTAAATTATTTGATAAATTTTTTTAAACAATAAATAAAACTTTAGTTAGTCTCTTTACAGGAAGAAGAAGAAGAAAATATTTTTATTGATAAATTTTACGGACATAAGGGATACACCAGACTGCCGCAGTTTCGTCCCCCCTCCTGGGACTTGTGAATTTGCTCTATATGAAAAACTTTTTTTATTTTTTGGTGTCGTACTGGTATTTGAACTCACTGCCTTAGCAACAAGCTATGCATCGTAATCTCACCTCTTAACGAGTTGAGCCACGGTCGACACAGCGATGACTGTGGCTAAGTGGAGTTTTTGTCACACTACGTACACACAAGTATTGTTTCGATCAGAAGAGACAGAATTAACTAATACCAATACACAATTCATTTCTCAACTAGAATGTTTCTTCTTCTTAATCCTATCTCTTTTTTACAAGTAATTATCACGTTTTTTGATGCGCTTTATTCACATACAATAGTTGGATACCAAGTGTAGGTTAGAGATTGAGTCGCCGTTAAGCAAGTTTCTTCAAATTACATGTTAGAAAGTTAGAAAGTTGCAACCGTCAGACAATGACATCGAGGTAATTTTTTTTTTAATTATTCTTTATTTTGAGTGTAACAATAGACGTTAATAATGTAACTACATATAACATTTTTAATAATTTTTAAAGTTTTTTCTTTTATATTCGCCCAGACGACGTCATTCGAAGAATGAAGAAATATCATCAAAATAAAGAATAATTTAAAACAAATGACCTCGAGCTTAAAAATGTATTTTTTTTTAAACATTATAAATTATTTATAAACACAAAACTCACCCAGGCAGAAAAATACAATCGGCACAGTGTTGGCACAACAATCTTGACAGTATTGTCCTGTTACCCGGTTGTCCTGTTACCCGATTGTTCGGTCTTAGTCTTATTCGTCATATTTAAATGTGTGAAATATAATAAAATGCTTTTAATTGGTTGTAATATTTTCAAAAACAATATTGGCAAACAATTTTGGGAGTGGTACTGGCAAAACACATGCTTTGCAAACAAAATAGGGTTTTCCTAGTGCAATATTAGTTGCACCTTTGGTAAATTTTAACTCGGAGGGTTTTACAAAATGACAGTGGTTTGTCAGTACTATTTTTTTTTTTTTGTACGGTTGGCAATTGGGTATATTAAAACATTTGCATAAATAGGACATGTTCATTCACAGCACTTCCCTATTTTGTACACAATAACAAAAATACACAAAAACTGAAAAGCAAACATCGCATTACAACGAGCTTTGCTGGGTTTTATTATCAAAAATACTATTTTAAGACTTTAGTAACTTCAGCAAAAAAAAATTGTTAAAATTTAGTATTTCATCAAGTCAAAATAGCAACATTTTAAACGAAAATCTCAATTTGAACTAAAAATTAGTTAGAAACCAACAAAGTTGAATTACTAACGGCTTTACTAATTGTTCTACTAACCTCTTTCCACGAGTGTATGCACCAGGCCATGTTTTAGAGGGAATTTAAAAAATATGTTTTCTACAAAATTCTTTAGAAAATTGTGCTAAATGTTGGTGTAAACGATTGTAGGATGTAACAAATTCTCATCGATAGCAATTATCATATTAAACCACAACTACCGCCATTTATGAAGCCCATAATTAAGGGTTTACATTTCATTAAAAAAATAATTAATATTAGTTCCCAGTTTAACTTGATGGTGTTTGAAATGTTATAAGAGTTGAAAACAAAAAGCGGAAGTGACCCTTACTCTATATAAACTATGCTGTACCTACTCATAAAAACACTATAACGGCTCGTACACTCAAAAAAATAATTTAGTATAAAAAGTTAGTAAAAACGCTTTGTAAATCAAATATACTGGTTTTCAGCAAATTTTTTGCTAATATTATATTTTCAGCTAAATTTTAGTCATACAAATTTAGCACTTAACTGTTTTGATTAAATGGTTTACTAATGTTTTAGTAATTTATTTTGCTAAAAAATTGTGCTTATAAGTACATTAATAGTGTGGACGACAACCAGATTGAAAAATATACGCCGTTAGCAACGATCGAGGCCATCGTCACAGATATGTTCAGCAAGTCAGTGTCAAGTAGGGATGCCAAACGGAATTTAGTAAATCCCGAATCCCAGAATTTTCTTTTTCAACTCCTGTTTTTTTCGGGATTTGTTGAGACTTCTCGGAATTTTTTTTTTTTTTTGATTCAATTTTTTATAAGTTTTGTTTTTTTATTGAATTATTGCATATTTTTTTGTTGGATATTTACGATTCTGAACAACATCTATATTTTTGGGAGTACACTCATAATAATTCCAATGTGTTTCTTGTAAAATTGTTAAAAATCAGTGTTTATTATATAAAATTTAAAAAAATAGCAGATATAGTGAAATATTTAGTGGTTGTTATTTTTAGGTATCATTTTTGATATCGCCACCAGACTGGACAAAGGCGAATTTACTATCGTTATTCCAGGGAATTGGGAAAAGTGTATTTTAGGCCATAAACACTAACGTTTTCGTATAAGAGCTTTTAAAGAAAATCCTATACTATTTATCAGATGTTCCTCAGAGACATTATTGGTTCGTTTAGCTTAAGCAAGTTAAAATCGAAATTACGATGAATTCCTTAACTCCATTTTGAGATAGCAATACATTTGAAAATAAAACTCTTGGGAAACAAATTAATAGAGCTTTAAATATTATGTCTGTTCCCGTATTTCAACGAACAAACCCAAAACAGCCTAAAAGCGTATGCATATTTAAAATTGCGTGTATATTGTTGTTGTTTATGCTGTTTTGGGTTACCGTGGTAAAGTAATGGAACGGACATATAAATTATACTTTTTTCTCCCAGTTTATCAATAGTTCAATGTGTCAACGGATCATTAAGTGTAGTCCATTAACTTAAATATCAATTTAATTCATTAAATTTTAGTTAATTTAAATAAATGCATATTTGCAATACACTGCGTTACAAAATTATAATTACATATTACAAAATTATAATTACATATTTAATTATAATTTTGTTAGTCAAAAAAAGTAGAAGAGCTTAACCGGCATAAACGTCAAACGAAAGGAAAATTAATAATATTTAAAAAAAAAATTCACTTATTTTTTATTTTACTATTTAAATAGGAATAACAAAATCAATCAGTGTTTCATAACTCTATATACACTCAACTTAATATATTAAAATTTACAAAAATTCAAGAAAAATATTTTAAAGCAGAATAAACCATGAAGATCTCTTTTTTTGAATCAACAAGAAAATTCGATCAGATAGGCACCAATTTTTAATCCATTACTGTAATGTACTTACTAGGAATAATTCATTCTGGTGCTTGGAAATGCCAAAGCGCCCCAAATAATTAAGGATCCGCCTCCGAAATATATTTTTGAGACATATCGTGGATACTTGCGTAGCTGTTAAAACCATCTGGACCATCAGGATTGAACTTTTTTTCATCAGAAAAAATCACATTTAATAGAAATTTATATTTAAACAGTCCTACGAATAACAGCGATTGTTGATTTACTTTTCTCCAGTTGTTTTGTATATTCCCCTTAGCGATTTCAAGTAGAGCAGTTTTGTGGCGGGGTAATAACAGACATGGCACAGACATAATCAGCCTTTGGCGAGTTATTCTCTGGGAATCCTTTAAGAGCTACCTTGTGGTTAATTTGGACACATTTACCTTACATTCGTCGATTATCTAATTGAGACTCTTCATTGAGTTGCAGGTACAGTATTTAATTTCACTCCGGCCCCGATCAGAAATCCTTTTTTTGTTTTGGGCCGCCTGTTTTATTTATAACATATTTGGATTATTTGCGAAATTTGTGACAACTACATGTGAACGGTTTAATTTTTCTAACAATTTTCTGAAAACTTAAGACACTTTTTAAATGGGCTGAAATTTTCCCTTTTTCAAAGTCACTTAGATATGAAGCACGCAGCCTTTTATTGCAATTTGATTAAAATTTCTTAAAACAAAAATAATAATTCTTAAATTTTACTTTATTTGCTATTCTTCTTTGTTTACCGTTATATGCATTTACATAAATATACACACAGAGAAATAAATAGCCAACCGATTTGAAATGTGTACATTAATGGTAACAACTAATAAATTCAGTTAGTACAACGATATTTACATTCGATTTCTGAATATTTGGGTGTTGCGACGAAAGTACAGTTCAATTAGCCCAACTTTGTTGCGAAAACTAATATTAAGTTGTGCCATCCGTCTGAAACTAGTAATAACAGAATTTGAGACGTAATAACCGAATTTCAGTTGACGAAACTGAATTATTACACATTTAAGTAATCGCTTAAATTTTATGCAATAAGAGATCAGTTATCAAACTCTTAAAAACTGTTAAAAGTTTTAACAAAATGTTTGTAATATTAGAAAAAATCATTTGTAATTATAGTTATGTAACGCAGTGTATTCTCTTAATTGATTTTGTTAGAAAACATTTCAAATGTTCTCATATGTAATGTTGAATAATTTATTACATAAACACATGTGAGCATCATTTCATTATACTATGGATACGCTAAAATGCTGGTGATATGTTAACAATGCAATATTTTTGGGAAAATGTAAAATTTCACTGACATTTACATAGTTATTATTTAGAAATATATAATGCTAAACGGGTGACATTAATAAAATGGCAGCATGTTTGCCATTATTGAAAGATTAAACAACGATAGGCCTTTGTGAAAAATTAACTAACCGTGTTAGAGAGAAGAATAACAACGGGAAATTATTACATATTGCGAAAAACTAAATTATTATGAAATTGTATTTGAAACATACTTGGGAATTATTCATTGGTATCGAAATCAAATTGGTATTACTTTTCAAATGCCAATCATTTTTTTTTTAATTTGCATTGATTAGGCCAATGGTAATGAAATGGTACCAATAGTAATTGACAAAAAGCGTATAAGACATAATTATATAATGCCATATATAACCCAATATATAACTATATGTGCGCAGATGTCAAAATTATTTTTATTTAATTTTATTTTATATTTTTATTTAAAATAGTATATGTCATGGGATGTAAGTAAATCCAATTTAATCTTCAAATATCTCATCTATCCCCCAAAAATTACTTATCTTTTGGATCTAATTAGAACCCATTAGATCTAAATTCATCCCACGGGGTATTTTGGGATCCATCAGAATCTTAAATTACATATTTATGTTAGTTAAATGTGTATAGTATTATATATGGTTGAACAACTTTTTGAAAGTAACGCAATAAAATAAAATTTATAATATACAGCTTAATATAAAAAAACAAAAAAATCTGAAAGACCACAAAATTTTGTATGGGAGCGTGTCTTAAAATTGAGATATTTGAATTTTTTTTTACATAGCAGTAAAGTATTGTCAAAAATATGAAGTTTGATGCCGATATTGCCTATGTTTTGGCTATTAAGTAGCCACCCTGTTTCGGGAAACTTCGTCTAAATTCCAAACGAGCACGAATGTCGAAAAAATAAAAATACGGGTCCACTAAAACTTAATAGAGAATAATATATCTGAGTTTGGATCTGACCCGACCATACCTCCTAGTACAAAACCCACCAAAATGTAAGAGTTTTTTCGAATACCACGAAAAGTTGAACATGCACTGATCGGGAAAATTATCAAATATGATCAAATTATATCTAATTTGATATAATTTTATCCATTAAGTTTTTTAATCAAAAAATTAAAAAATTTAAATGTTTTAGTGATCAGTGCTTTTTATCTTAAGCCAATTAAGTACTACTTGTAATTCATTTATAAAACATATAAATATTAATTTCAAAAAGTAATGTCAAATCTAAATATTTATGCTTTTTATGAACTTGAAACATATAATAAATTTAAAACCTATGAAGAAAATCAAATTTTCCATGTCCTAGTTATACAAAATAATTAGAATAATAGTAACTACTATACGGTCGGTATTATGGATCAATAAGACATTTTGTTTATGCAGGATAAATCTCCCTATATCATACTTCAGCAATTGCAGATTGTTCAAAACAAATATTTTGTGAAACACAAAACAGGATCAGTGGTATATTGCAAATAGTGGGACTAAGGAACTATTTAATATTTAAATTTAAAATTTAGAATCCATTACGCCTATTATTAGGGTTGGGTGGTTCATTTGTTAAAAGCCGTTTCCAACGCTCACCTCTAAAAACCTCAACTGACTTAAGTTTCGAGAAACATGTGTCAACAGTGGTACTTTTAGTTAATTAATCTGTAATGCTTTTAAGCAAGTTTAATTAAATTTTAGAGTTCTGTATAGTTAACACAAAATTTATATACTAAAAAAAATATGAATTAAAAAACCTCTAGAAAACTGTTGCTCTTAAAACCAGTTGGTATATAAAATGTAACAGATGTTGAGAACCTTGGTTCTTCTTAAGTCTAAATGTTTGTTGGTTTAAAACCTAATAATTTTACCGTTGTTTTTTTTTTTAGTAATTTAATAAAAACATATTAATAATAATTACAATACAAAAAAACTGTTGTATTTCATGTTTTTTTTTACAGTAAATTTTAATCTCATTTATATGAAAATTATAAACGGTATTAAAAAAATATATAAAAGAATTTTTTTCATTAAATTTTACTATATGTTTTGCCATATATAATTATATAAAAAAGTTATTGAATTATTTTAGTTAGTCTCTTTATAGGAAGAAGAAGAATTATTGAATTATTTTTGATTAATTATTTATGATCATATATGGTGGCATATATGGGCATATATTAATCAATATATATTACATATATATTATATATAATATACGATACAATTATATATTATGCCGAATTAAAAAAAGTTTATAAACTAAGTATAAGATATGAGCATATATAATGATATCAAGTTGTATATGAGTATATAGAAACTTTTTTCATTGGTTGTACATTTATGCTGAATTATATAAGAACGCATATATATATAGTAATATATAATTAAATAATAGTAATATATATATTATAGTAATATATAATTATATAATATTATATTGCTATATATATCTCCATATAAATATTTTTAAAACAACACAAATCTATACACAATTAGATACAAATTTGTATACTTTAACATATATGTTTAATGACTATATAAATTTATACATGAAAATATTTAATTGTATAAAATTATATCTATATCTATAACAACTTTTTTTTGTCGACAATTGTGACAAACAATTCTAATAATCAATTATAATTGTCTGTAAAAGGCATTGGCTCTGAGCAATGCCAATTAAAATAAACTTTAATTTTCATTGTTTTTAAGCAATTGTAATGCCAACAAATTTAATTTCCATTGACATCAAACAATGCCAGTTAAATCATCAATTAATTGGTCCATTAAATTAACTAGTCCCAAGTATGATTACCAAATCACATTTTTATTCAAGTTCAAAGTGGATGGAATTCTAAATGGACATATTAAGTTTATTTTATAAGTACGAGCATATAAAAGCGTAACGAATTTAACTGTCCTTCAACAGTCAACCTGATAAGGGTTGTGGGTAAATATTCAAATTGCAATATATATGTCTTTAATATTTTCAAGAATTTCAGCCAGGTTCGTTTGTAATAATTTCCACTGTCACTTTTAGTCAAACTATTAATTTTAAATAATTTATAACAAATAGCACCTTTGGATATTCTCAAGTTAGAGTTTCAAAAATATGTACTTTTTTTTCTAAATGCTTAATTAGTTTATAATATCTCTTCGTGTTTATAATATCCTTTCGTGTAAAAACTAGTGGCGCTTAAAATTCCCTTAACTGTCTGTTAAGTCTCAAATTGTAATTTTTAATCGTTTTCTTTATTCCCTGCTCCAATTACAAAATAAATCGATTCTTCTAACCGCAACAAATTTCGGAAATGTAGCATTTCTCAAAACATGTTATTTTCTCCTCCCCCTGCTCATCCGTTCATTTAGTTGCCTTGCCATTTGTTTTTTTTTTCTTATTCTATTCAATGATATCCGATCCATAATGTATCGTTAGACAAGTTGCCGCTTCAAGGATCGTTAGTGGCAGACAAGTTGGGCGCTGCCGTAACAACATAATTTCGTGGAATCTATGGTATTTTTCTTACTCCTCTTCTCACTAAACCTTTAGTTGTGTTTCCATGTATTGCCATGATGATGATCACTGATCGCACACATAGCTAATGTGTGTTCGTCGGTGTAAAAGATGTTGTAAGTAGCTGTCATTTCCAACACATGTTTTGACCGCAGTAATAAATCATCAGTGTCTATTTCTAGGAGCAGGGGGATGTTCAAAAGATATGTTCAGTTTTGTTTGCTTCTTTTTTTTTTGATTATTCAAAGCAAACACAACAAGTTGGAATTATTTTTAATTGTAAAAATGGTTCGTTTAGAAAAGAATTTGTAAACAAAACTTTTAACTTAAAAACTAATTTAATTGAAGTCCTCGTAAGTTTCTAAAACGGAGCAAACATAACAAGATTCAATTATAAGTTTGAGATAATTTTTATTAAAAATAAAAATTATGTTATTTCGAACTTTAATTGTGCAATAAAAATGAAAATTATTCAAGTTCGAGGCCATACTCTATATTTCTTTAGTAGGATATTGTCCTAACAAATAATCTATAGAGTTTTTGTATTCAGGACAATATCCTAATAACGAAATATAGAGTATGGCCCGAACTTGAATAACTTTCATTTTAATTTTTATGTCGAAAAAACATATTTTTTATTTTTAATATAAATTACTCGTACATCAAACTTGTAAAAAAGACAAAATACGGTCTTAGTTTACTTCCCCTTTACATCTTGTTTTTAAATAAAACAAAACAAATGTAAAAATACAAAAAGAATAAAAACAAAAAGCGTGTATTGTATATTTACCAAACGAAAAAAGTTTTCAAATTAGTTTTGATCAATGGTGATAACTTCGAGCACATATATTAGTTCTCAATAAGTGGGATAACTAGGTTATATGAATGTTTGATGTTTGCATGGGATTGTCACTTCTTTCAGAACGTGCTGTGATGATGGGAACCTAGGAAATTCTCAAAATTTATATATCAACACATCCCTGAAAGTGGTCAATTAATAAATTTGAAAACAAAAACTCTATGGATTATTTGTTAGGACAAAGTCCCAATATAGAAATATAGAGTATGGCCTCGAACTTGATAAATTTTAATTTTCAAGATTCAATTATTTTTTTATTTAAATTAACAGTGTGTTTACACGATGTTTTTGTTAAAGGTTTTACCATTTTTACTAGTTTTACTCAATAATCAGTTCTCAGTTAATAAAACTAATTTTTTAACTGAGTCTCGGGTGGAATACACCTTACTGAGCTTTAGTTAAATAATGTAATTGAATTTAACTAATTTTCTTTTCAAAATTTTATTTAAGGGAGCTTTTAGTTAAAACACCCAGTAAACAGTCTCAGTTATGGCCACCGAATTTGTTGCCAATCGAATACTGGCGGCTACGACAACTATCGTAATGTAAAATTATATTTTTAGTCGTGGACGCTAAGTATTATTACACTAAGGATATTATGTAGGTAAAGACGACTTCAATTGTAATTAAATTTCACTTAAAGAAAGGACGCCTAATATTTCATTAAATTCAACTACCATTTGTCATTTGTTTTTACTGTTCAAAAAATTACTAACAATTGTAGTAAACATGCGCAAATATGTTAGTAAAATAACAAAAAAACAACTGTAAAAATTAATGTAAAATCATAAAACAGTCATTTGATGTGGTTTGTTTTTTTTTTTAAATGAACTACAAGGTTAGAAACAATTTAATTTGTTCTTCAAATTACTAACATTAACATTAAAAATAAAGAAATTTTTAAAGCAGAGGTTCCCTGAGTGTATTTTTTGAAATTTTAACTTACACACTTAATCGCTTCTAAACGGTGCACTGCATCATGCGCGGCTCTAAGGAGGTGGGAAAATAGGGAAATTTCGCCCCCTCAGCAAAAGCGAAAAAGAAAAAGAAAAAAAGGTTGAAAATAAATAGTGAAGCAAATAAAAATAAAAAATTAATTTAAATCGGCATCTTTTTTGATCAAATTCTTATTAGATTTTGATTTTAGTGATTTATAAATAAATTTCATTAAATAAATTTTACAAATGATTTCAAAAACGAATTCGCAAAGAATATTGTGTAAATCTGTGTATTTTTGGTGGTAATTATGCAATATAGCGTCCCCTCGTTTGATTAAGGCAGCACAAATTTTCGTAAAATTATTTATGTTTTATTTGAAATGACGCTAAAGTAGCAGAAAATGATACCTAAAACTAGATAAAAATTACGTTTTAGAAAAAAACTGCAACAATTAGCAGAACAGCAAAATTAAACTGTTAATCTTAAAAAATTTTAGTCCATTCAAGGAAATTTTAGTTAATTGAAAATAGAAATTTACTCTGCTAAATATTTGTAGCAAAGAAAAACTATAATATCAACAAAAATTATGTTATATTTTCCTTAAATTTTGTGAAATGAAAATAACAGTACACTCACAATATTTTTTCGGTGAAGACTACTGAATATACACACTAAATTAACTGACAATCAGTTAAAAAAAAGGGATACTTACTTTTCCTGCGACATAAATAAATGTTATGACCTCTGATGAGATGTGTATATAAAAATTGAACAAAAGTTGACGTTTAAAGTTTCAAAAACTTTAAAATGAAAAACGATTTATAACCCACTTTAAAAACATGTGGACTCATGCTATTTTTAGTGTTACGGTAACACCGAAGAAAATTAAATTTTGTATTCAGCAACAATTCTTAGATTGAATTTTTTTTTCAAAGTTTGAAAAATTTGTGTGAAAATGTATGGGTTCATATTGTATGCATCTGAACCTTAATTTATTCCATTAACACGCAAAAAAAAAAAAAATACAGAAATCGGACTGCGGCACACGATTTTATTGCATTTTTAGTAAAAACGATTTTTTTCATTTTATTTTTAATATTAAAAAATGAAAATAATTATTATAAAGATCTACAATACATACAAAATTCTCAAGCCAAACATACAGGTATCATGCAATGTAAAATCTAATAAGAAAACAATCAACTAGAATATGTTGTGTTTAAATATTACTATACACGCCGGATTCCCAATTCGTCCACAGTAATGGTAACATTAGCAGTTGGACTGGCAACCCTGCCAAATAAAAAGCTTTAAGATTTAAAGCTGTTGGCTAAAACTTGTAAGAATATGCGACAATGGCTCATGTTGTTCAGGTCATCAATTAACATCACCGATTTTCTGTGGTTTGATATATTGATATACATGTATATAACTGATCAAACCTTGAATTTCTAGTGGTAGGTGGACTAGAATGAGACTGAAGATGATGACCTAGTTGCTTAGGGCGAAAGCACTCCCTCTAGCGCTGATATTCTCCCACAAGATTATTTTCAGCTTCTCTTACATTTATTAACAATTAGTGTTTTCTATTTGTAAAAGTAACAATGACAATTCAAAATGAAAAAAAAATATTTTTTTATCTATGTTTGTATGACCATTAAATCGATATTTTCAGTTAAAATGGAATAAAATCACATCCAATAGGTCGATTTCGGAAAACTTTATTTTGGGTATTACTAGACTAAATGTAGCTTTATTTACTTACAAAATTAAGCCACAGATATTCACACAATTTTTTAGATTTCTGTTTACATTTTGAAAATTTTGCCTGTGAATAGAATATATGTAGTTTCAGATGCATACAATATGAAGCCACACATTTTCACACAAATTCTTTAATATGATTGTGCATTTTGAAAACTGAATTTACTTTTCTAAAAAAAAAACTTCTTTGTTAGTTGTTTATTATTAAAATTTACCAAATTTACCACAAATGCAGTAGTTTTCGATTACTAGAAAATAACTGGCATAACTGATAAACTGTATGTGTGTACTTGGTAATTTTTGTACCGAGAAAATAAAATGTTTGAAAATAAAATTGGATTCTTCTCAAAATGCCAGTGGTCCAAGAAAATCAAGCACTGGCATATCACTTGCTAACTATTAAAAGTAAACTACTGGCAAAACACTTGTTGCAGACGCTTTAACAGCGTTTGCAAAAAGCTTTATGACAGCATTTGTTTTACAAAAAAAAAATTGCTGAGAGCGATGTGTCAACGTGGACAAAAAGTGTTTTTGCAAACAGTTTAAAAACCATTGGACTACAGCTATAGATTTAATGTTACTTTAAAAACATTTTTTGAATAACAAGAATACTTGAAAGTTGATAGACATATCGCACACCTAGTACAAAAGTGACTCAACTCAAAATTTTTCATTTTTCAGAAATCGAAAAAAAATATTTTCAACTTTATACCAATTGAAACATAAAGAAAGACATAACTGTTTTTTAGCAACAGTTAACAACAACAAAATACACTGATATCTTTTCTTTATAGATAAACAAGTATATTGTGCATAGTTTAAGCATATAAAACCGAAAAATTAAAATTTTAAGTTGAGCCACTTTTGAAATGGGTGTGCGATATGTTATATATCAGTTTGTGTATCTGCAACAGAGCTTTAATTTGATATCAAATTTGTCTACAGTTACTTTAAAACAGATCGAATTAATCCGAAAAAATAAAAATGCGGTAATTTTTGACACCACTTAGTAACCCCTAAATTGTTTGGTCAGCTTATAAAGTTACGTGTCCCTTAAATTTGTATGCTCTCAACATATCCGAAGTTCATTAAGATGTGGCTTTTGATAAAAAAAATTAATTTTTTTTTTAGCATATTTTCGTGCTTTTCAGAACATAACGCTCAATTGCTGCACTAACGTCATAACTTAAAAATTTTGATTTTGTAGAAAACGAATTTAAAGTTTTCAATTTACAATTATTTTTTTTCAAGAGGTAAGTATTCAAAATATAAATACGATTATTTTACACTATATAAAGCATGATATAACGAATGATTCTGAGTCATTATCTTGCAGCAAATGAGCGATATGCATATTTTTAAATCATATGCGTTTATATCTCTTCTTTTTGATTTTTCGCTATCCAAAAAATTGTTCAAGGAAAAACAAAAAACAAAAATCGAAAATTTGTTTTCAAAATATTCTTGGGTTTGCAATTGCAACATCGTTTTTGGAAATTCAACTTATTTTTGCACATGTGCGCATGTGCGCGTCGAAAAGGTATGAAATATCAAATCAATAAACCAAACTTTTTCATTGTCAACAACTTAAGAGAAATCCGTTTGAAATAAGGTACTTTTTCAGAAAATAGGGGCATCTTTGAGATTGAATAAAATTGCAACGGTAAAAGATATAGGCCCATGTTGATATGATATTTCCTTATACACTATTACAGATTACAAATAGAAAAAAAAGTAGAAATACATCAACTAACCAAAATTCACACGACTTCAAACATTTTTTTTTTTTTTTTGCAAAATTAGGTAATGTGGTACTCTGTGGTACATCTTGTGTTTCTTTACGATGACCTTGAGAACAATTTTGGGGAAGCCGTGATCGCTGTGAGAAATCTGAAAAAATTCCATTAAGATCGATCCAGCAGTTAAGACGTTATTAATTTTTGTGTACTACACACAGAGAAATAAAGTGCCAACCGAATTGAAATGTGTATTTTAATCGTAACAACTTAAAAATTAAGTTAGTACAAACGATATTTACATTAAATCTACGAATTTTTTGGGTGTTGTAACTAAAATTCAGTTGAATTAACCTAACTTTGGTGTTAAAACTAATATTGAGTTGTACCAACCGATTAAAATTCGTAATAACCTAATTTGAATCGTAGTAGCTAAATTTCATTTGGCAAATATGTGTAGATTGGCATTTTTTTCACACTGTGAATCGGTTGTTGTTATTTGGATTTAAATCAGAATACGCGGCAGCGACAAATGGAAAAAAAATACAAAATATACCATAAATTTTAAACAAAGACTTTAAAATTAAAATGTTTTTGGTCCTTGAACGGCAGCTATAATTTATATTGAAAGCAGAATCATCAGCCCGATTTAATGTTGACTATCAAAGTCTTCCATTAAGATTTATTACTATTGTTTTTTTTTTTTAAGTTTGAAATCTTATAAAATTTGTTAGTTAGAACTACAATGCGTATGATCAATAATTATACATATAACAAAATTCATCATACATATTGTAGTTCCAACAAACAAATCTTTCTTATTATAAATAATATACTAAATATGTGTGCGAAATTTCTCAATATTTAAGAGCGCCTACTTTTCCCTCAATTTGGAAAAATTTCAAAGATGTTCGGTTTTTTATTGGAGAACAAATACTGTTGGTTTGAGATTGATTCTATAAACTTTTCCCTGTAACATAGTAGTTGGTTTGGATAGCCACATATAAGTTTATATATATTATTTTTTATTAAATGTGACCAATTTTTAAATTTATTTTTTATACACCACAAAAATATACAAAAACATTTTTTTTTTAATTGTCTTTTTTTAATTTCAAGAATTTTGAAGTTCAATAAACTTCAAATTAATAAAACAAACAAATGGAAGTCTTATCATCTTAAACATTTAAGAGTTTCTAATTGTTATGATGGTCTGACAAACAAATAATTATAATAACAAATAAAAAACTAAAAGATAGAGACAACTAAACAGTCATTAACAAAAAGTCATATTTTTTTATCAAAAAAAAAAAAAACTCAAAAATAAGATTTGAGGATAAGAACAATGTAAGTGGCATTCAATAAACGCTAAATTGACACTTAATGGCAGCCAACATTTTTATGGCACATCAATTGGTTAAATGTGGAGGGGATGATAGGATGGATGGTTGGTTGGTTGTTTGGTTTACACGACAAAGTATTTTGGGAATCATGCTTATCTAAATAGTACTACACTGAACCGCAAAAGCAAGGCCAGTCAGTGTATGTAATTGATATTGTTAATCAGCAGGCATAACGCTTGACTAAACTCAACTCAATACTCGGCAGCACAGCAGACACACACACACACACACACAGCGATCAAAAAGAAAGATTGTTTCCTTAGACTTAGAGCTAAGAAACAATGACATTATGTTAATGTTTCATATTTTGTTGTTTGCTGGAGTTTTTTTGGGGATTGATTCCAGCAACCACTTTACTTCGCTCCAATCCACACACACTTATCGCCTATCTCTAGTCGTGCACAGTGGGGTGTTTCACATATATTTAAACTATTAAAAATATAAGTGTGATATAATTTTTATTAAAAATAAAAATTATATTTTTTCGATCTTTAATTGTGCAATAAAAATGAAAATTATTCAAGTTCGAGGCCATACTCTATATTTCTTTATTAGGATATTGTCCGAACAAATAATCTATAGAGTTTTTGTTAGGACAATTTCGCAATAAAGAAATATAGAGCATGGCCTAAAACTTAATAATTTTCATTTTCATTGCACAACTAAAGGTCGAAAAAACATAATTTTTATTTTTATTTTCAATAAAAATTATATCAAACTTGTAAAAAAGACAAAGTACGGTCTTGTTTACTCCCCCTTTTCATCTTGTTTTTAAACAAAACGAAACAAGTGTGAAATAAATATTAGAATAAAAACAAAAAGCGTGTATTTTATATCTACCAAAGGTAGAGCTTGCACATAACGAACAAGTTTTCAATTTATTTTTGATCAGTGGTGATAATCTTTAATTTCGAGCTCATATATCAGTTCTCATTTAGTGGAAAAACTAGGTTATATGAATGTTTGATGTTTTGCGTGGGATTGTCACTACTTTTAAAACGTGTTGTGATGATGCGAACCTAGAAAATTCCCGAAATAGATCTATCAACACATTCCTGAAAGTGGTCAATTAATAAATTTGAAAACAAAAACTCTATCGATTATTTGTTAGGACAATATCCTAATAAAGAAATATAGAGTATGGCCTCGAACTTGAATAATTTTCATTTTCATTAAAAATATATAGAATCCGAGCAGCAGCCAGTAAGAAATGACTGAATTATTTACAAATTATTTGTGAAACATCCCACTGTGCAATGTGCATTAGTTCAACATTGTAATTATGTTTAAACATTTTTGTATTTTTTTTTTTTCAGGAAATTATTAACAGTTTACAAAATGCTGTTTTTTTTTTTTAAATGATGAACGAACAAGTGATAACCTTAGTGTGAACTGATTTTATTTAGTTGGTTGTGGACAATTTGTGTTAGAAAGTAGAATTTTTTTTTCATTACGTTCGTTTTTGTTTATTATAGCATAAGCATTATTGATTTGATTTAAGAAAATTGTCAAGCGTCAACAGATTTATGAGATTTCTATTCTATTAGTCGTAATGGTAATAAAATTTCGATAACACTTGTTTAGTTTTTCTTTCCCCCAAAAGTATACAACATTTCTTAAGATAAGAATTGTAATATGAATGCCCTGCTTGAAGAAAAATTATAATATAAATAATGTCTATTAGTGGTTCGATTTGTAATAAAAAAAATGTTCTTTTTTTTATATAATTCTTATCCACAATTTTTAATCATTTTAATAATGGGTTTTAGTTTTTTTTCTAAAAAAAAACAATTATATATGGTTAATTTACTTGAATATTTTAAAATCAATTCATTTTTGGTCTTCTTGACCAGACAGTGGTTTTATGCTTGCTTGAATTTCAGACAAAGCGTCTAAGACTTAATCACCACACGGCGCACTGTGGTTTCAATTGAAGTCTCAGTGGCGATTAATTGAAATTTAGAAATCATGTTTTTATAATTAAATATGGTATCGGGTAAAAAAAGATAAAATTCTGCATCACTAGTTTTCAACATCAATCAACTTATTTGTAACGAGCTTTCAACCTCCATATATTTACAAAAAAAAATAAATCTAACATATTAGCTAGGTTGATATTAGTACACAGAAAAAACTAAAAACGGGTTTCAATTAAAAAATTTATTGAATCAATTAATATTTTAATTGATTTTGCACCTATCACGGCAATTAAACCTTTTATTAAAATTAAGAAGAAAAAAAAGTTATAAATAGCTTCTACAAAAAAAAAAAAAATTATACTCACAAAAAAAGTGTGTGATCTATAAGTTGGTATGTGTATTTTTTGCAATGCTGAGTCTATTTGTGTGTGATTGTTTTGTTTGTTAACTTCAAATGTATTTGGTATTTTATACTGAAAATTTTCTATTTATGTATACAGTGAATGAGAAAATAATATGATAATTGTGTCTAAAAAAAATATGTATTTATATATTTAAAAGTTAATTAAAATATTAATTGATTCAATTAAATATTTGTTTAGAAAAAAAAAATTGAATTCAAATCAAATCTTTAATTAGATATTTTAGGTTGATAATTTTTTCTGTGTATTTCTGAAGATCTCATCAGAACCCGAAGTTTTAGAAAAGCTAGATTCTCCAGAATAGGCAGAACTTTTAAAAAAAACCTATTAATCATTAATTTTGCTCCTAGGCTAGGGTCTTTTCCTAACAAGCATCATGACGCTACTAAACTTTGAAGACCAAGAATTTTCTATTTATATAAAAAAAAATTAGTTTTTGCTCTGGCTCAAGCAATAATTTTTTACTGTTTTATTAGTTTTTTGTTTTTATATACATCGAGGTTATTTTTATGTTATTTTTAATTTGCAACGAGCTTTCAACCTCCGTATATTTGCAAAAATAAAGAAAATCATACATATTAGTTGTTTTTAAGATTTGTCTAAAAACTGCCTTTTAAAGGTCCAGTCTATTACAAAAAATAGAAGATTATTTCATTTAATGGTTTCGTTGGTGTTTTTTGTTTAGTTCTAGTTGCTTACTTTTTTTTCCAGTGAGCTGTCAAAGTTAGAAAGTTTTTGCCGCTTTTGCAAAAAGTGAAAAAAAACAAAAATTCGTTGCGATTCAAGTTCTTACTTTTTCTTTTAAATCCTTATGATGGAACCTTCAATTTCAGATATTTAAGTATATAGAGCAATTCCATATGAAAACGATCAAAATTGGCAAATTTTTGGACGACCCCTCTCCGATTTTAAAATAAATAGTCTCAATCGATTGCCCAGCAAAAAATAATGTACCTACATATTTTTTTTTTTTTTTATAGTGACTGGTTTAGTGGTGGTGTGCACCACTGTCATGTGACAAAATTGAAGAATTCTTCATAAGGGACCTCATTGAAAGTTGTTTTAAAAAAAAACTACTAAAGCGATCGCAACGAGTGATAGCTCGTTGGAAAGGTATTGAATCAGGCTTTAATTGAAAAACTGCTAAAGCGATCGCAACGAGTGATAGCTCGTTGGAAAGGTATTGAATCAGGCTTTAATTGAAAAATAAAATTTTCCTAATTTTTCTTGTTAAATAATTAAAATAATTCAATTATAAAAAATATAAAAACAATGAGAACAAGGTGGTCTCTTAAATGCTCTTCTCCTGTCCAAACAAGGAGTCGGCGCCCATTTTTTTATTGCTGATTCTTAAAGCAAAAATTATGAGGAATCCAAAAAAAATAAAATTAGCCGGAAAATTTAGGAGCTTCTGTGGAAAATCGGAAAATTTAATTTTGATGGGAAAATTTAATTTTCATGGGAAAAAAGGTAAATTTCTGAGAAAAATTAGGAAAATTTTATTTTCAATTAAAGCCTGATTCAATACCTTTCCAACGAGCTATCATTCGTTGCGATGAGGTCCCTTATGAAGAATTCTTCAATTTTGTCACATGACAGTGGTGCACACCACCACTAAACCAGTCACTATAAAAAAAAAATATGTAGGTACATTATTTTTTGCTGGGCAATCGATTGAGACTATTTATTTTAAAATCGGAGAGGGGTCGTCCAAAAGGTGATCGCTTTCATATGGAATTGCTCTATAGTAAATACTTTTTTTTTGTATAAAAAAAAAAACATGTGGAAATATTTTTAATAATTTTTTAAAAAGGTCCAAATTGGACTTATTAAGTTAGTCGTAGTTGGGTATAGTTGTGTGTATTTTAAAAAAGTATATGATGTCATTTTGTATTTACAAAACGAGACCATGCGTAGCCATTTTTTATTATTTTATTTTAAGTGTAAAAAGTCTGGTTGTAATTTATTGATCAAAATCGGTAATTGCATTTGTTGTGTTTAAATATTTCTTTTTCTATGTTTTTTTTTGTTTTGTTGATGTACTATGGTTTTTTTTTAAAGATGGATTTTGTTTAATTAAGCTCACTCACGGATTTTGTTTAATTAAGCTCACGTACACAAAATCATGTCACGTACAATTTACAGTAGTTTTAAAATGTTTTTAAGACATTGAGCTAAATTCAAGTGATTAAATTGTATTTCAATCACTACCCTCAAACGATTTACTCACGCTCGCGAATTTATGCTCACATGCAAAATTTTCGTAATCAATAGCTCTGGAAACCATATATTCAGTGGGTTTCCTTACTACTCAGTGTCGCTCAATCTGCTCTCTTTCTATTTGTTCGTAAACTCGCACCGATCAAATGAAAACATGTTTGCAGAAATTTAAAAGTTTAAATTATTTTTATCATGTTTTTAAATAATATTTTACTAAAATTTTAATTATTTCAAATATTAATGATAAAATCAGCAAGATAAAATTAAAATATATTAATTTTACCACAAGTTTGTTATAATTTTTATTAAAAATAAAAATTATGTTTTTTTCAACCTTTAATTAATAGAAAATAACAAAAAATAATTAAATTAAAAGTGAGTGTTTAAGGAACAATATTTTATCAACATGTTGCAGTTATTTTTTAGTGTAAAATAAATGTTTTCATTTGCTTGTCCGAGTTCGGTATTTTGTTGCTAAGAGGCGTGGGAATTGTAGTCTCTCTATGTGTATATACTCTTAGGTGCAATGTTTATTAATTAATTAAAAATGTCTTCGTCCGCTAATTTAATGCTTCACCGAAAATATTCAACGCTTTGCTTTATCCGTATTGTTTTATTTACTTGATGAGAAGTATAAAATAAAATTGGAAGAGTTGAACTAATTGAAATCATTTAGTGAAAAACAAAAATTGTATTTTAATTTAAATTTATACTAATATAAATAAATATAACATATTAATTCTTTGAACACATTATATAAAGTACGCTCCAATTTCCAATTTGATTCATTAATTTATCGCTTTTCGTTATAAAGTTACAGCCAAAATTGTGAACTAAGATCTTTTTCCAGAAAAACAATAAAAACAAGCCTAACAGGTTAAAAATAATTTTTCTTCCTTTTTTCCACTGCTGTGCTTTTATGTATTTACTAGCTGACCCGGCAAACGTTGTTTTGCCTTTAAATTTTAATTGTAGTTTAAATCAAGAAATCTTTTTTACGCAAATAAATAATTAAAAAAATAAATTCACATTAGTAAATCATTTTAAAATTCGTAATTTCATGGGAAGCCCAACGCCTCTTTGTCCTTCTATCGCCTTTATTTGCTGAAGTATATAAAATGAATAGCTGAAAATAACTGCCATAACAACTGCGACGTCACCTATTACCGGTGCATTAAAGTGCCGCTCATACTCACCAGCCGCTGTCTGGTCAGCTCTTATCACAACCTTAAATTCATCTGTCGGCATCTGGTCTAGGGCTGTTTTGAATAGACGGATGAGGCTGTTGTGTTCGTGTAACATAGCTTGAAGATTAACATAGGTTTTTTGTAAATATCTTCGGAACTACATAACCGATTTAAGAGTTTGATATCTCGTTTTGAAAAACATGACAAATAAAATAAAAAAAGCCAAAAAAATAAATATATGTATATGTCATTGGTGGTACAATATGAAAATTGGATTTTCCCACGCCCTTCCGCCCACAGACCGAAAATCAAAAATCAGACTTTACAGTGTCACCCGCCTGAATATTCTGAAGATTTCCTGAAAATTTCATTAAAATCGGCCGAGCCGTTTTGGAGTCCATACGTTACATACATACACACATCCTGTTTTATATATATAGATGATTATTCATCAATAAAAAATTATAATATCTTCATTCGTGACTTTTTTTGAGCTATACTAATATAAATATATATTATATACTTACACTCAGGGAACTTCTGATTTAAAAATATGTAGTTGCTTGGGTTATAATACAGTTTCTTTATTTTTAATGTAAATGTCAACCATTTGTAGAACAAATTACATTTTTTACTAACCTTGTAGTTCATTTAAAAAAACAAACCACATCAAATGACTGTTTTATGATTTTACATTCATTTTTTACAGTTGTTTTTTTGTTATTTAAACAAATAAAAATTAATAAATAAATGTTTGTTTATTTTTTACTACCATGTGGTTCATTTGTACTACAATTGTTAGTCAGCTTTTGAACATTAAAAAACAAATGACAATGTTAGTTGAATTTACTGTAATGTAAGTCGTCCTTTCTTTAAATGAAATTTCATTTGTTTTCAACTACATTTGCAGTGGTCTTTACCTACATAGTATTCTAAGTGTAGTTATTCTTTAAATTTTTTAATAACACATTAAGTACGCTCTAATTTTCAATTTTATTTACTAATTTAGCGCTTTTCGTTCCAAAGTTACTACAAAAAATTGTGAACTACACTCTAATAAATTTTCATGTAAATTTACCCTACTTATAGTAGGTATTAGAGTAAAAATACATTTTGATTTAAAACTCAAATCTAATACGCACAATGTGTGTACCCAAAATGTTCCTGTAAATTCACAGGGCTTGTGCGTAAAACAACATATTTAAATGTGTAATGATACATCTAAAAGGCGTAGAAAAAAGCTCATTTATTCATGAAAAAATTGTTGTCGCTTCATTTAATTTGCATGTTCATGGAAAAATAAACAATTATTTTAAACTTTTTTTAATATATAGTTTTTTCATCCATATTGAGCAATAAACCAATACCAAATATGTCAATGAACAAGTAATTAAATACAATAAATAATACATTAAAATAAAAATGATTGGTTTCTAAGATTTTTTGTTTTTCTATGTCTTAATGTTGAACAAAAAAAAAAATATTCCTGTTTTTTGAAAGCTCTTTAAAGAAACCCATTTTAATGTTGTCAGCCAAAGATTCGTGGTTCCAATTTAAATTGATACTCCGTATTTTTTTAGTTTTAGACTCTATCAGAACTTTTGTCGTTCTCTGTTCGCGCACTTTATGCTTCTTTTTTGTTTAATTGTTTTTTTTTTATTGAGAAAAAATTTTTTTGTAAATGAAAATTTCAAGTTACACACTTTGTGTTTAAAAGCTGTATACATTTTTTATATTATATTATTTTATTTTATATGTAATTTTTCTAGATAAATGCGTATAATCTTTTAAATATGTTTATTAACATTCAAAATGCAATTGTGCGTAAATTCGCGAATTTTCTGTAAGTTTACATAAAATAAGTAAGTTTATTTTGAAGTAGTACATTTATATGCATTTTTTAGAGTATAAGATCTTTTTTTCCGAAAAACAAAAAAGCGCCTAAGGGGTTAAAAACAAAATTTGTTTCCCAATTTTTTTTTTTTTTGCTAAATCCTGTTTTTTGTGTATTTATGTTAATTTAGCAATACATTTTGTTTAAGTTTAAGACTATGCCTTCCTTCTGGTTATCATCTCAACCACTGTGCGGCGCCAGGGGTGTCAACTTGTAACACATTTCTTGCAGTTAAGCGTGAAAACATCATCATCCTTTCAAATTTTAAACGAAATAGATCATATGACACATTTTCCAAAGTCATACCTAGCAGTTATTGATTGGAGGCTACTGTTTCAAATAGAAATCTTTACAAAATGTTACTGCTAAATTCCTGAAAAGGATGTGAAAATTAACACAACATATGTTGCAAAAGGATTTTTATGTCATATAAATATTTTACATTTTTAAGATATTCATTTACATATTAACGGTTGGTTTCAAAATTGATTTTCGAAAAATACAAATTTCGAGAATATAATTTCAATATGATTTGATTTGAATTGAATCTTTTTTTTTTAAATTGTGTTATTTAAAGTCACCAAATTATAACATAGCGCGACAAAATTTGATTAGCGTTTTTGTAACACAAAATAACACTCAAAAAAGTTCTGTAATTAATACATGATAGTTATTTGAGTACACTCAATATTCTGAGTGTAGTTTACTGGTTTTAGTTTAATAAAAAAGTTTTCACCCGTTTTTATAAAGCGAATCGAATAACTCCTGCAGACGAATTTGCGTATTTTGATTATGTTACAATAACAAAATACATACATTGTTCTGGCAGAATTACTCCGTTCGCTTCAGGGGGTGAATTAAGTAAAAACCAAGGAAAATGCATTTATTTTTCAAAGAAATATTTATTTACATTTTTTCAAAATAATTTTCTACATTAGTAAATTTAAGGTTTTGATTTTTTTTTAATAATGAGGTATTCATAATTTCATTTTTTTTTTTAAAAAAAGAGAAGCAACACTCAGGAAATTCTTCCTATTAGTTGATGTGTTGCTTTCTTTGGAAAGGGGATAGTGGAGAGATGAAAGGTGGTGAAAGATGAAGGGCTTCAAACATGGCAACACTGTAATCGCGCGAGTAGATAAGTCTTAGAATAGTTGTTGCTCGCCACCTGATGTAGAGTTGGCGAATTTATTGAAGCTTTTTGTTTCATAGCCCTGATTCATTATTTTACTTCGGTGGGGTTAAGTGCTATGGGAAAACCTATGGGAATTCCTACAAAAACGGTATTTGTGTGCTAAAAAGGGTGGTGAGTTTTTAGTTGAAGTTCATCTGAAATTCTCTTTTTAAAACGACTGGTATTGTGGAGGAATTTTCGAGTTTTTTAAACTTCCCAGAGAAATGTGATAGACATGACTAGCGTATTACAACGATCATTTGAATTCTGCAAAGAGTACAGTGTACAAGGCAAAGAGTACAGTGTACAAGGCTTTTACCTCCACAAAAAGACCGTATGTGGTGTTTCCAGATCACATTTTGCATCTAATATAAAAGCAAAAAACATGCAGTCAGTCATTCGTCTAACAAAGAATGTTTTGAAGAAACCCCTTATTAGTGTACAAAAGAAGATAAAATTTAATTATATAGGAATAAATGTTATAAAGCTATTGCTGAAATCAATAAGAAAGTCTTGCAATATTCCTTTCCAACATCATCAGCACTTAGTCCCGAATAGCCCGAGTTTTGGTCTACAGTAACAAAAAATTACGTTCAAGTTACTTTTTAAAAATCCTCCCCATTTGGAATAACAAAGTAGTACCCTCAGTTTCGCATGTTAGTATCAAAACATTAAACGATAGATGAAAATCGTGATCTAATCGAACCAAAAAGTGCAATTTTGGACTCGACCAACTCCGATTGAGCTAAAATTTGGTATATAAGTAGTAAACATAAAATAAAAAATACAACTTCTCTTAAAAAAATTCTAAAACTCATATCTCGAGAATAGGGTGGGTCGAAAAGTTTTAGAAAAATGAAATCCGAGATATATTTAAAAGACGATTGCAGGAGAACTGTCTAACCGATTTTAGTAAATTTTTTTTTGTTTGGAAGGTAATTAAAAATACTTTCTGAAAAAATTACACTGTAAAAAAATTTTGGTACACTGTAAAAATATATTGAGATATTTTTTTCAAAGATGGCACTAGGGTCGAAGATCAAGCAATATTTAAATTTTTTTTTCGCCAAAATAGAGGTCTATCCGTACACTAAAACATATAAATTTTTTCAGATTTAATTATTTTTTTTTCCTGAGATATTTAATTTTAAATATTTGCACTACCTGTCAAAATTGAAAAAATTTACGGTTTTTGGCCAATAACTGAAGAGGGGTACTTCGGATGAAAAAACTTTGTATGGGAGATAAGTAGAACTCATGAAAGCGCAACTCCGGTCTGAACACACCGGGGTTGTGGGGTCAGCCCGTTTCGAGAAAAAAAGATCCAAATGGTTATATATCAAATAACTCCATAACCATGGCACTTAGGGCTAATTTTTAATTTAAAAATGTGCGTTACCTGTCAAAATTATAATGTTTGCAGAATTTTACATCATATTTTATAAATAAAAGAAGATTGTTCTGAATAAATACATTATATATATACTGTTTATTACCTTATAATAGTATAAAAAGTTACATGTTATTTTTCTCTACTAACTTTACGTAATTCGGAGACATCAGAATTGGAGTATTTTTTAACATAAAGTGTGGTTGAACTAACTGGTATGAACGCATGGAATGATTGTGTACCAACTATTGTGATTGCTTGGGAGTATCTTTTATTTAGTTTTTTTTTTCATTTCGACATATTCTTCTTCTGTTGAATATTCAAAACTCATTGAAGTTGAAAACGAATTCGATGCCCAGTTGTACAAGTCAGCTGATGTTTGAATGGTATCCTTATTGGCTAGGCTGAATCGATGAGCTGCCCTCTTCAATGTGCCCCCTATTCCATCACAAGCACTTTTTCCGTGACTTGTTGCGTGAAAGTGCCACTCTGCATCTATTTGAAAATCAGCGTATATTTGGGATAGAATTTGCAATTTCCTCTGATTTTCTTTTGTTGTAATTATTGCTTTATCTTCGACCCTAGTGCCATCTTTGAAAAAAATATCTCAATATATTTTTTACAGTGTACCAAAATTTTTTACAGTGTAATTTTTTCAGAAAGTATTTTTAATTACCTTCCAAACAAAAAAAAATTTACTAAAATCGGTTAGACAGTTCTCTTGCAATCGTCTTTTAAATATATCTCGGATTTCATTTTTCTAAAACTTTTCGACCCACCCTATTCTCGAGATATGAGTTTTAGAATTTTTTTAAGAGAAGTTGTATTTTTTATTTTATGTTTACTACTTATATACCAAATTTTAGCTCAATCGCAGTTCGTCATGGATTTTGATGTTCGATTAGATCACGATTTTCATCGATAGAGTTTCTGATCCAGTGAATAATAAGGATTTTTAAATCGCACAGTCTGAGAAATACAAACAGACCACCGCTGACAAGACACTTTAACAGGTGGTACAAGTAACGTACAACAAGTGCTTTCCCAACCCCAAAATGATATCATCATTATACAAAAGGCCCGTTTGAAATAGGTGGTCCAAAAATAGATTTTCTAAAATACAATTTTAAAGACGTTCATTTATAATTTGTTTGGTCCCGCCCGGACTGGAACCCTGGCCACCAGATTGGCAGCCGACAGCTCTACCCAATGAGCTAACGAGCATACCTGATAGCTTAAAAAGTAATTGAATGATAACTGCTGGGAACAGTTCGCTGCTAAAATACTTCTGCATTGGCATAAGGTTTGTTGGAATCAATTTGCCAACGTTGGGAAAACAAAACAAAAGTTGGTCTTATATATCGAATATATCGATCAGTACATATTTTGGGATTATTATTATATGGCTTATGTGGTTATATATGGAGTAAGATGTGAAGACATAAAGTAATATCAAGTACAATATAACAAATTCTCTCAAAAAAAATTAGCAGATGTATTTGTATATAATATAATATATGTATATAAGTAATTCAAAGTCAGTTATAAACTCATTCATATTTTATATAACTAGATATAATTACACCCAGAAAAATGACTTAGTTGTGGCTACCGAAGTTGTTGCCAATTGAATTCTGGCGGTGACGACAACTAACGTTATGTTAAATTATAGTCGTGAAAGATAATATTCAGTTGCCTAGCCTAATATTACATTACAAATAAATATTATTATGTTCCACAAAAGTTTATTAAAATTAAAAAACTTTTTTGATTTTTCTGGTATTGACCTTCAACTAATATAATATTCCTGAGCGTACCACAATCACTTTTAATTTTCATTTCCTTATTTGCTATTTAAATATTTGAACATTTTATTTTATTTAAAAAAAAACTTTATGTGTTTGTTGTCTTTTCCAAGATTCGAACTCAGAAGTTCGGAGTAGAAGGCAAACTCGCTACCAACTACACCACAAACACTTATAAATGTTGAGTGCTAAATTTGAATTTAAATATTTTGTTAGGAACACAAACATTGTCTCAAATTATTTTACTAATTCCAATCATTAGTTGCTTCTATAGACATTGCAATATACAATTCGGTTGGTACTACTGAACCTATAATTTAGTGGCATATTTGATTACGAATACCGTATTTGCTGTAATTACTTTATAGATTTATCGATAATTTTTAAAAAAATTGATAGATAGTACCAATTCTCTAGTATTATCACAAAACAGATGGTTACTTCTAGCTTACACAATTACTAACCGAATTTTCTTTGAAAAGTTGATTGGAAATACCAATAATGGGATAAATGTATTGTTTTTAGTTCCTTTTCCCTCTTTTTATTTTCTAGTACAGTATGTTTGCTTTATTAATCGATTATTGGTAGTTCCAAATAAAATAACGTCCTATCAAATAAATTTTAATGGTTTCGACCGAATTCCAAGCAATCTTTTTTCTGAGTGTATGTTTACGCGGGATATCAAAGTTTTCAATAGCTGGTATGGAACTAAAGATCCCCTTCATAAATTGTGTCTTTATTTGTTTCCGTATTCAGCTCATTAATACACATCGATTGAATGCAAATTCTTCAGTCAATTCGGAAAAACACCTTTTATCGGGACACCCTATTGAACAAGATTCCAAAGGATACCAAGTCTTTTCGGATCTGACATTTGGTTTAAAAGTCATCGCCAAAAACCTTGCCAACTTTGAAGGTCAGCCCATTTTCAAAAGGGCGCAGAATCTTTATATACAATATATTCGATATAAGCAATTCTTTTTTTCCAACCGATACATTTAATGAAATCGAAATTTAAAAGAACGCCATATCAGTTGTATTTTTCCTCTAGAATAATTTCTTTTTCGTATCACACTCACATAACAAATTTCGGCGCAGTGCGATAAAGTCATGGGCAGTAAGACCATATGGTCTTATTTCTCAAAAAAATGGGAAATAATGCCATATGGCGTCTTTTCCAACTCATTGGGAAATAATCTATAAATAATAAGTGGCTTTTGCCGAACAAAGTTTTTCTGCGTAGCCGGCCACGGCAAAGCCACTTATTATTTATAGATTACTTTTTCACAGAAAAGCTTTCCTCAGCGAAGCCGAGAGTGGGACATATTGGAGGAAAAAACCTCTAAGACCGGCCGAAGGCCGGCTACGCTGGAAATTTTGTAATTTTTTTTGTTAAATTTGTTGTAAATATTATTTTTGTAATGAAATATACTACATTTTTGTTGAACCAAATTTTTTTAATTGAGTAATAAAGCCATAATGGCTTTATTTCCAAATGAAATGGGGAAAAACACCTTATGGTCTTATTTCTCGAAAAAACGGTGAAATAAGACCATATGGCCTTACTGCTCATGGCTTTATCGCACTGCACCCAAATTTCCAACCGAATTGATTCGGTTGTCACTACTGAATTCCGTTGGTGCAACTAAATTGGAGGTTGTAGCAACCAAATTTGGCTGTGACAACTGAATTAGGTTGAGAAACCCGAATTCGGTCAAATTAGGTTAGGTTAGGTTAGGAAGGGTTATGTGCCCAGGGGCACAACTCCACTCGGAGACCAATACGGTCCATTGTGAATCCCTTCAGAGAAAAAACGGTGAGAAAGAATAGAAATAGACAGAAAACATAGATTGAAAGATAGATATAAAGAAAGATAGAAAGATAGAAAGAATATATACTCCCCAGAAACCAACTCCTATCGTCCCCTTACTAGAAACAGCCGTCCTATCTCCCTGACAAATCTCAGCAAATCTACTGGATTGTATCCAGCGACACACCCGAGTTCGTCGTGAAATCTATCTCCTAGCCATTTCTGTCTGAGACCCTGCAACCTAGGACAGTGGCACATTATATGCTCAACTGTCTCCAAATCGTTCGATTTTTATGACAGTACTCGCATATTTCTCTTGAAAATTAGAATATGCTCCAGGATTGTTTTTATTACCATTCAAACTCAACTAACAACAAAGTTCAACTGAAGAGGAATATTGATTAGAATTAATAATTTCCATATTACGTTGTACTATATTAAGCACGAAAATATTAACTTAATCTAATAATATTTTGCTTTAAATTGACCTTGGTAAATTTCATATTTTTTCCCCCCCAACCCATAAAAAAATTTAACGACAAATCATTTACACTTAATTTAAAAATACCATTAAATCAACTCAAATTACGAAACATTTTAAAATTTTATTATAAAGAAAAGAAAAACCATTTTGAAATGATAGACTTCAACGATACAATGCTAATAATAATAATAATGAAGATAATGATGGCGATAATAGTGGTAGTGGTGTTTTTTTTTTTTTTGGGTTGAGTTTATTTAAATTTTTCATGATTATATAAATCAAGTTTAAAATTGAAATTCATCGTCACTTTAGTAAAACTCTAATGAGCCTTAAGTACCCTCTTTTTGCCCAATACAGTTAAGTATGACTAAATAAGTTTAGCAGACAGAAGAAGAGGAAGAGAAAAAAAGAAACAGCCACGAATAAGGATGAAATGTTTAATAGGCATAAATATTGTCGTGATATTTTTCAATACTTCGATACAAAAATAATTAGGGATGAATTTAATAAAATGAAATAAGAAGAAATCATTTTAATTAGCTAAAGCCATAAAATTCGAAAGAAGAGGGGACGGAAAAGGTGCAAAATGCTGGACGTTTATATTCACAAATGAGTGTAAATATTTTTACAATTAACAAAGATTAAAAAAAAATCATCTAAAGGACAATAAAAACGGCATCACAAAAACATAACAGCAGGATCATTTTTATAAAGATCATCATCATCATAGTCATAGTCATGTAAACAATACACCAAATGTTCTTTTAAGCATATGTGTGTGTGTGGTTGAATATGTGTGTATGAGAGTATGTGTGTGTGTATATTGCCACTTAAAAAGCCACTTCAGTTTAAACACACAACAAACATTTATTTAATAGACTTTTGAACACACAATACAAGGACATTCACAATGGAACGAGCGGAGTATCAGTAGAAACGGCAGCATCATCCTCATCATCAGTAGTAACTGCGCGGCAGTAATAACAATAATATAAAATAAATGTGTAATAAATTAACTTAACTTCATCATACAACAATAAAAAAATAAAAAAAAAAAAATTCAAATGAATTTCTATTCAACGAAGCATGAACATTTTCCGCCAAAAAGGGAGAGAGATACAGATTGCTGGAGATTTAAAAGAATAAATTTATATTATCGATTTTTTAGTTGCGAATTTTGGGGGGAACTTAATTAGATCTAATTAAATATTATTGAATCTAATTATATCCGGTGACAGATCTGATCATATGTGATAAGATTAGATTTAGATAAGATTAGATCAGAAGGCACTATGCACCGCGACCAATGTAGGTCTTTTGTGCTGCCTAAAGTTACCTACAGATTCAAGCTACCTATAAAGCCAATTATCCTATTAGGCAAAATGTTCGCGATGTCGGAAGGCGAAATGAAGCGATCATCTAGAAACCTAAGTCTCCTATGTGATAAGATATTTCTGGCTACATATCTGAAAGATTCTGGAAAATTGTATAATTTTCATGGCAAAATATGAGCGAATCTGTTCATAAAAGATTATATCTGGTGTCAAATCTGCTCGTATCTGAAAAGATAATCTGAATTTCGTAATCTCTCTGTCCATATATGATTATTCTAGCTATTTAAGCGTTTTCAAATTAAGATCAAATTTTATTAACTTTAATTTAATCAGTTCTAATGAGATCTCAAATTCTTTCTAAATCTTAGGATCTATTAGATCTGGCACATAGAGATCTAGCAAGATCTGATACTTTTTACATTTTTCAATTAAACTTGAACAGAGTCAGTTCTCAAAATTGGTATTAGAAATTCTTATTAATGTTTGATATAATTTTTAATAAAAATAAAAATTATGTTTTTTAGACCTTTAATTGTGCAATGAAAATGAAAATTATTCAAGTTCGAGCCCATAATCTATATTTCTTTATTAGGATATTGTCCTAACAAATAATCTATAAAGTTTTTGTTCTCAAATTTAATAAGTGAAACTTTCAGGAATGTGTTTTGAAAGAGGTTACAATCCCATGCAAAACATCAAACATTCATATAAACTAGTTTCCTCTCTAAATGAGAACTAATATATATATGAGGTCGAAGTTAAAGATTCTCGCCATTGATCAAAAAATAAATTGAAAACCTTTGGTAAATATTCAATACACGTTTTTTGTTTTCTTCTCCCTTTTATTTGTACATTTGTTTTTAAAAACAAGATGTACAGGGGGAGTAGTAAACAAGACCATACTTTGTCTTTTATACAAGTTTGATATAATTTTTATTAAAAATAAAAATTATATCCTAATAAAAAAAATATAGAATATGTCCTCGAACTTGAATAATTTTCATTTTCATTGCACAATTAAAGGTCAAATTAACATAATTTTTATTTGTAATAAATATTATATCAAACTTGTATAAAAAACAAAGTATGGTCTTGTTTACTACACACAGAAATAAGTTTTCAATTATTTTTTGAACAATAGTGATAATCTTTAACTTCGAGCTCATATATATATTAGTTCTCATTTAGTGAGGAAACTAGTTTATATGAATACTTAATGTTTTGCATGGGATTGTTACCTCTTTCAAAACGTGTTCTGATGATGGGAACCTAGAAAATTCCCGAAATAAATCTATCAACACATTCCTGAAAGGGTCAAATGATAAATTTGAAAACAAAAAACTCTATAGATTATTTGTTAGCACAATATCCTAATAAAGAAATATAGAACTTGAATAATTTTCATTTTCAATTCTTATTAATGTTAAACAAAAGAAAAAGGCCAGCAATTTCAAAAGAAACAAAAAACATTCACTTGATTTTACTGTTCGGAAAATGTTTGTCATCATTGCCTGCCAGGACATATTTTGATTCTTCACTCAAGTGATATATCAATTTTGCATTGCGAAGTGGGAAATTGATGTATTCTGACAATTTAGAGAAATATGTCACAGAAAGCTCTAGAAAAAATAGTTCTATGACAAGTCCTTATTAAATTTTTTAGACATTTCTCAATTTGTCAGTTTGCTCGTCATATGACAATGCCATATATACTAGACTTTACATTACCAAAAATTTTTGAAGTGGATATTCAGTTTCCTACCAGCAATTGAAGTTAGCGATTGAAAACATATTTTCAAATTTTATATAGAGTAATTTTGGTGCACCAGAGGATTTTTTAGTTATGAGCAAGTACAATTATTTTAGATACAAATTCAAAAAACATAAAGTATAAAAATAGGCCTAAATTAAAAAATCTTCTGGTTGACCAAAATTACTCTACATGCTTCGAAAGAAAAATCGGAACTTTTTTATGGTCAAATTGTACTGAAACCGGCAGCTTCAATTGCTGGTAGGGAACTGAAGATCCACTTCAAAAATATTTTGCTTATTTTTCTCATATTCAGCTGTTTAATATGCAATGATTGAGTTCTTCAACCAATTCCAAAAAGTCCCATATTCGGGACTCATTAATGTATACTCAAAAAAAAAAAAAATCTTGGGTAATATTTTATGTTTCACAAAAAATGTTTCAGATTTTCAGCAAATAAATTAACTAAAATATAGTTTTCTACAAATTTATTGAGTTATTTTCAGTCAACTAAAATTCAGCAAAAATTCTATTAGCTTTTAGCAAGGGTTTTTCAATTTTTAAACAACTAAGTAATAGCAAAACTTTTGCTGAACCTATTAATTTTGTTGCTAGAAATCAGCTAGCAAAAGATTTTGCTGACATCTGCAAGCACCCTCCTGACATAAGTTTTGTTGACTCAGCAACAGCTTTTGCTGACCCCAGCAAAAAGTAGTGTTTACCCAGAAGCGCATCCGGAAGGCATTCTTCAAGTGCTTCCAATGCAAATCCAGAAGGCATAATTTTTGTCCGCGATGTCCCACTTGGTATGTCTCTTTTCAGCAGGTGAAAAGCGCTTCTTTCATGTGCTCTTAGAAGCAATAAATTCATGTCTTCTTAGACAATAAGAAGCGATTTTTTTGTGTGTTGACAACATTAATGCCTTATAGTACGCATTCTTTATTGCTTCAGTGTAAGCATTATTCAATGCTTTAAAAAAGGCATTTTGTGAAGCACACCAGAATGCCTTCCCTAATTGCTTTATTGTATGGAAGGCGGTGAAGCGCTATTTTGGAAGTATACAAATGTAGTTACTGCTTACCAAATCTAGCTTATTTTTTGCTGGGAAAATACTAATTTTAATTTATAAAAATTAAATTTAAAAATAATTTTAAATCTAAAAATGTATGCTTTTTATGAACCTGAAGTTGGAACATATAATACATTTAAAACGCTTGGTAAAACAAAATAAAAAACATTTACCGAGGAAGAAAAACAAGTTCTGTGTTTGCAAATTTTTCAAGTAGAAGAGGAACTACCAATAAGCGATTAATAAAGCAAAAATACTGTACTGGATATTAAAAAGAGGGAAAAGGAACTAAAAACAATCCATTTATCCGGTTATTGGTATTTCGAATCAACTATCTATTTTGTGATAATACAAGAGAGAATTTGCACCATATATAAAATCTTTTAAAAATTGTCGATAATTCGATAAAGTAATTACTGCAAATACGGTATTCACAATCAAATATGCCACTAAATTAGAGGTTCAGTAGTACCAACCGAATTGTGGATTGCATTGTATATAGAAGCAACTAATGATTGGAATTAGAAAACTAATTTGAGACAATGTTTTTTTTTCCTAACAAAATATTGAAATTCAAATTTAGCACTCAATATTTATAAGTGTTTGTGGTGTAGTGGATAGAGAGTTTGCCTTGTAATCCGAACTTCCTAGTTCAAGTCTCGGAAAAGACAAACACGAAAAGCTTTTTTTGATTAAAGTAAAATATTCAAATGTGTAAATAGCAAATAAGGTAATGAACATTAACGGTGATTTTGTCGCAATTAGTAGGACAGAGGCCTATTAATCTGAAAGCCACGGTTCAATGCCAGAAAAATAAAAACAGTTTTTTTAATTTCAATAAAAGTTTTTGAAACGTAATAATATTTATTTGGAATTTAATATTGGGTCAGGCAACTGGGTATTAGCTTTCACGACTGAAAATCTAATTTAACATTACATGTCGTGACCGCCAAAATTCTGTTGGAAACAAATTCGGCGATTGTTTTCTGGGTGTAGTTAAAATAACTGCAACTACTTTACTACACATATAGCTATCATGGAGTAAATGCAGAACTTTTTGAGCGTAAAAGTTAGGTTCTGTATGAGAGTGCCTGAGTATCCAAGATACTCCGAACTGAAATATAGAGACGAATATTAGAGATCTCGTATATGTGTAAGAAAGTTAAATGATTGTAATTTTGAAAAAATGTAGACATGAATAAAATTTGAGAATTTTGCCTCGATTTCTTGTGATTTTAAGAGCTAAAAATCGCTTAATTTTCCTTTTGTTTGGATTTTTTTCAAAAAGAAAAGGGACAGGTTGATCTCAGAATAATGCTGTTTCAGTTTAGGGACCGCAAGTTGTTCGTAATTTTTAGAGCAGTGAAAAATTTGAAAAATCTAATAACTTTGAATGGTCGCTTCTTGGTGATACTTTTAGCTTTGATGTGCTATCAGTTATATAGTACATCTTGAATTAGTGATAAATGAAGATAATAAATTATTAACAAAGGCAACAAAATTTTCATAGAATTCATTCTTTATAATTCTGGCAAACACGAGCAGATATAAAATATCGACACTTAAATTACAAGAGACATATGAGTGAATAATAAGGACTCAAACACACACACACACATACAAATATGTGCATCAATGTTTATTATAATATATTATTAATGAATCCTTTTGTAAATTACAAAAGAAAAAAAAAAAAACAAAAAACAAAAAACGATTTCACTCAGTACCACCGTTTGTCGTCGTTTAAGGATAATTAAATGGATATGAAAGTGAATGAGGATGGCATTTCTACATATATTTGTAAACGATAAAAACGCGTTTACAAAAATTAATGAACCAGAAGAAAATAACAACAAAAGCAGCAGCATCATCATTATTATTATTATTATTAGGCAGCATAAATAGCCTAAATATGAATTCATTCAACATTCAGGAGCATTCATTTAAAAACATCTTTAAACTGCACCATCATTGGCAACAGCAATATCCTTCTAACAAGGAAGGTATTTCATGAGATTATCTCTATTAATCTCAAATTTTAATGAAATTTTGATATTTTGTAGAGAAAATTATTCTGAGGTTGAGGTGTCTAAGATTATTGGCCATTTAAGGGGGTAAAAAAGTTCCCATTTTGGGTTTTTTAATTTATTTGGCATATTATCCAAAGAAAATATATATGAATGTTTTCTTTTTGGGTAAGAAGGTACCTTTTTTTTGGTACTTTTTCGTTGTTGTTGTAAAAAATGTGCTAGTTTTAGGTTACTTTATATGGATATGTATAGCATTACGACTGTCAAACTCACATATACAGATCCTTATTAAGTTTAAGCGGAGATGTGATTTTTTTTTCTTTTTTCGATATTCCAGCTACTTTGGGATTTGTCGGGTTTTTTTCGAAACCATATTTTTTGCTTTTTGTGAAGTTTAGATTTCTCTACGGGCTGTTGATGGTCAGTCTTTTTAATATATCGATATAAATAAAAACAATTTACATCATATTTCACTCAACGTTTCGTTGGTTGTTTTTTCCAACTTCCTCAGGAGTTAATGTTTATTAAATTCTGGCAAATATATAACAAAATGGCAAATAATTAATTTTAATTTTATAAAATAAGGTTTTTTTTTTTTTTTTTTCTTTTAATATTAGGATCACAGATTATTTAAAACTTACGATTTTATAAATTACATCGATTAAATATTTCTTATTTCTATAAAAAGTTGACAACACGACACAAATTTAAAATAAATAAATATATAAATAATCAAAATTTAACAAAAAATCACAACAAAAATCTTTATCCTAATATCACAGAACCTTTTTAATCAACTGATTGCCACAGAATATTGAAGCTTCGTTTGGTCTTTGTCTTCTTTGGTGTTTAGAGCGTTTGAAATTCTTTGTTGAATGCGTAAACTTTCAAGAGTATATCTCTTATTTTCCATTCGTTCTTTGTCCAGTATCTTAACACTCTTAAAATCTACAACATGTTTACTTTCTTTACATGTTGCGCTAATGCAGTCGATTCCTTTCCCTTTCCTATATCTGCTTCGTGTTCAGCTATTCTGGTCCCCAATGGTGGCAATCCTGTGGCTTAAATATAGGCAATATGGGTATCAAACTTCAAACTTTTTAGAGTTATCTGCATTCATGTAAAAAATAATAATTAGTTCGTAAATTTAAGGTAGGCTGCCCTACAAAAATCAGTAAAACAAAACTGTTTTTTTACATTTTACACTTTTTTTCTAATATGTGACGAAGTAATTAATTATACACTAGATTGTGCGTTTTTCAATAAGCTTTCTATCGATATACAATAGGATATAAAATTAATGAACATTAGAAAAAAAAAATACAACAACTGAATTTAGCATATAAAAAGGTACCAAAAGGTACCAAAAGATACTGTTTAAATGTACTACACATTTAAATTTGCACTAGTGTAGTACTATTACTCTTTTGTAAAGTTGACAATATGGACATACAATTTTTTCACTTTATTAGCAGAATTGTACTATGTTAATTTAATTAAAAAAAAAAAATATATTAAAAATCTTTACTCGCTCGTAACCAAATACACCGTACGAAATTAATTTTTTTGTCTAAACCAATTATTTTTGCACCCCTTTAATTCCCACTATGGTCGATAATTTTAGAGACCCCAACCTTAGAACTTTTTTTTTCTACAAAATATCCAAATTCATCAAATCGGAGATTATCTCATGAAAGACCTTCCTTGTTAGTATCATCATTATTTGTATCATTGCTATCAGCTGTAAAAAGTATCTGTAGTAGTAGTAGCGATTAATATTTCTCTCATAACAATTTCTTCGAATTATGATTAAACTAGATTCATATTTCGTTTACACGAGACATTAAAACATTCTTTTCTTAACAGGATTCTTTACACCCATTAAATAAGAGAAGAAGAAAAAAACATTAAAGTCAAACCGACTTTATGATCTTTTGTTTGAAGGTTCCTGCTCCTTAGAAGACTTCTGTTATGGTCGTTTATTTTTTTTTTGGTTATTGTGTCATCAGTTGGTGTCAAATATTTTGAGAATTTTACGCCTTTTCATTTTTAAATTGAAAACACATGAAAGTGAAGAGTGTGTTTTTGTAAGTTGATACTAAAATGTTGGTAATTATTTATCATTTATGATTGATTTCAATTCTACCCGATTAAAAAAATAAATAATATGATGCAACAAAAAAATGTATCGAATTTGATATAGCTTTATATCTAATTGAAATACAATTACATTGAGTTTGATTGAATTTGATACGATTCAAGCCAGTGGATATAAATTAGTTAAATTTATAGATACATGGGGATAGGTATTATTAACATATTGACGACGAGATTATCGACCCAACTTTTCTATGCAAAAATCCATTGGTCATATATGACCCATTGGTCGTCAACGCCAAAATTAATGATCAAATACCTTATCCAAGTAATAGCGAAAGACGTGTCGACTTTATTTTTTTCATGTTTTTTTTCATTATTTCGGTATGCTAAACACGAATATGTAAAACTTTTTAAAATAGCTTGGCTGCAGTTAGTTCCTAAGATATACTTTTTTACGATATTTCAAAACTGTGATGGGATAGAAAATTTGGATTCAGGAGACAAAAATCTATAAATATCAGTTTTTATAAATCATATCTAACAAAAATTGCTTAAATTTCTATACGAACAAAAAACTAAATGAGAACGGAACAAAAACCCCCTCTTTTTAAAAATAAATATGGTTGCAATATGATTGCGGCAACAAAACTACGTTTCCTACAGCCATAAATGGTTGTTTCAATTAAATTATTGTTGTATCGTTCATATTCCACCAATAATATGGTTGCTTTCATCATGTTCTAGTTTTTTTTTCAGTTATCATATTATTGTATTGTCTACAATCATTATTGTATTGTCTACAAGCATTTATTATCATATTCCTCTTTCTAACTATACGATGATCAGTCGGTTTTTTTATGAGCGTCTTCGCTCTTTTAGTTTCATTCTTGTTTGAGATTTTGTGAAATGCTTCTAATTACTTGGCAAGATTTTTTTTGTGTGTATTATGTTATATATTTCGAGACAAAAATTTCACTTTTACACAACTGAAAAAAAAATATATATTGCTTTTGCATAGGGCAATACATTGTTTTCTTTAATCCCATTTATTAATTCTACCAATTCAATTATATATTGCAAAACTGGATCACATTATATAATATTATTTTTACTCGGGAGCTAACAAAAATTTTCAATATTTTTGTTCACAAAAAAAAAAGTTTTATTCATTTTAATAGTGAAAACGTTGAGAAAATGAAAACGTTTGAGTTTGAAAATAAATTTTTTCTACAAATTTACCCTGTTCAGAGTTAAATTGTTGAAATTAAGCCATTATTTCTTGGCTCCACAGTTTAACCTTCGTAAAAAAAACTGCAAAAAAATATTGGTCATATATATTAGTATATGAAATTATATATAATTTGATATAACTGTTGAGAAAACCTAGGCACTGTATCATCTTTTATTCAATAATATCGAATTATATATAATTCGATACAATTATATATAATACACAACAAATTTTATCGGGACAAAATTCTGATGAAATTGTATGACCTGGTTCACACACGGCAATGTTACTTGCGCAATTCTTGAGTTTATAGAAGAGGGAGGGAAAGAGAATGATAGGGGGTACAGACTTGCCCGTACTCCAATTCCGTTTTGTTTTGTCATCCGCAATTTTCAACACTGCAGGTTGATATACGAAAATTGCTGAAACAAACTTTTCCTGTGTGAAAACAAAAGCAATTTCAAAGGAGAATTGAAGAAGAATTGCGCAATTATAATTGCGGTGTGTGAACCAGGGACTATCTAATATAAATCAAATTCTACAAAATTTTATTTAATTGCATTAAATTAGATCTGTGGAGGCTTCCCCAAAACAACTTTCAAAACTATTTTATAATTATAACTCGGAGACTTTATTGTCAAATATTTTCAATTCTATTTTGAAATTAATTTTAAAAAGAAAACAAAAAAATATATTTTATATAAATTTAAATAAAATTGTTTAATATAAAATAAATAAAAAGTGGGGACTTATCACGTTCCCATAAATGGTGAGCCCGACGTGATGAATAAGAAATACGAATCATTTAAATTAAGTTTGTTTCAAAAATATGCATAAAAATTTCACAATAACAAGATCAAACTCAACAAAAAATCAAAAAAAAAAAAAAAATAATAATTGTTAACAAACTTTCAGGAGATTCTGAATACCTGGTTCATTCATATAAGTTAGTTGTAAAAAAATATGATCAAGAAATGTTTAAGGAATCACAATTTCCCGTTTTACAATAGAAGTTCGCAAGACGCCAAATCTTACACTCCATTCTTCCTGTAACTCATGTAATCAAACTATCAAAACTAATATAACCCAAATCTCCTTGCATGTCGGTCCATTTATCTTCATATTTAAAAGTCGCCGAAGGTACATTAACGATCTGTAGATCAAATCTCAAATGAAATTCGGTCTACTACATTCAAGATTCATTCATCTTTATTCAGTTTGACTTCAAATAAAGGTATCGGATTAACCACAGCAGAATTGGTTTTCTAGTTAATAGAATAACTCAACAATTAATTTATCCTGATTTCATGGATAAACCTACAAAGATCAAACTATTGGAGCCAGCGTATTTAAGAAAGAAATCAACAAAAATTAAAGGATTTTCACCGTACTCAAAAGCAAATATTTCAAGAAATTTTCAGTTCATGTCTTAGAAGGGAGGTAATGTGGAGGCTTCCCCAAAACAACTTTCAAAACTATTTTATAATTATAACTCGGAGACTATTGTCAAATATTTTCATTTCAATTTTGGAATTAATTTTAAAAAGAAATAAAAAATATATTTTATATAAATTTAAATAAAATTGTTTAATATAAAATAAATAAAAAGTGGGGACTTATCACGTTCCCATAGATCTAATTCGAAACAACTGTATCGAATTCGATACAATTTGATGTATTTTAGATACAATTATACACTCAAAAAAAAAGTTTGTAAAGTCAGCAAAACATTTTGCTGAGTCAGCAAAATTTTAGTCAGGAGGATGCTTGCAAAAAAGTTGCTAATGTCAGCAAAATCTTTGCTGAAAATCAGCGAGCTGAATTTTAGCAACAAAATTTGTAAATTCAGCAAAAGTTTTGCTAACACTTAGTAGATTAGAAATACAAAAGCCTTGCTAAAAATTAATAAATTTTTTGCTGAATTTTAGTAGACTAAAAAAAAACGCAAAAAATTTGTAGAAAAATTGTAATTTAGTTATTTTATTTGCTGAAAATCATAAAACATATTTTTGTGATTCTTTTAAAAATAATTTACTATAATAACGAAATATAAAAATTTTCATTTTTCCACATTGACGACATGAATTAATTTAATATCTGAAAATATATAGAAATAAATATATATAACATAACAAAAATTGTCTTTCAATTACTTACATCAATGGTTGTCTAAATGATGCTATCGCAACTGCCGAAGATAATTATAGAAACGAAAACATAAACAAAAACAAACGAAACGAAAAAAAACAACCCTTTTTGCAATAAGAAAAAGGAATCATAAAAATCTACCTAAGATGTGCGTCTTTGTCTTTCACTTTACTCTGTCTACATTTCTGTATATGTTTGTTTGCAATTTGACCACACATATAAACATTTAGTTTAAATAAATAAATATTTTATTTTGTCTTTTATTTAATTAATAAACAATTATTTTCACAAGCCGGTGACAACGCAAAATTTAAGTTATTTTAATCCTCAATTTTGTTTTATGTATGAAAAAGAGATACAAAAACTTCCATGGTTGATTTTTTTTATATGTCTTATTAGAGTTGTACTTTTTAGTATCATTTTTCTCTTCTCTACTACATCTTGACATGCCGCGACATCTACTTCATTCTGTGTATATCTTTCAATCTGGTTGTCGTCCACACTATTAATGTGCTTATCAGCACAATTTTTTTTTTAGCAAAATTAATTAGTAAATATTAGTATATTAGTAAAGCATTAGTATAAAACAGTAAGTGCTGAATAAGTATAACAAAAATTTTAGCTGAAAACACGATTTTAGCAAAAAATTTTGCTTAAAAATAGTATACCTGATTTACAAGACGTTTTACTAACTTTTCTACTAACTTATTTTTTGGGTGTAAGTTCTAATTTTTTTTCGGATGAAATTTGATCTCATCGCATATCTAATTTGTATAATAAAATTTTATATAATTTGAATATGCCCCACATAATTTTTTTTTCTTTCGCATTGAAGAAATTTTAAACTTTATCTTTTTTACAAAATAATGTAAGAATTTCGTAAAAAGTTTTAATTTTTAATCACTCGTATTTTCGACGAAAAATTTCTAATTACCAATATTTTTATTAAAAATACTTTCCATTTGGAGTTAGTAGTATGTTTTTAATATTACATTTTTAATTTGTAAAAGAACTAAGTTCTACATTAATAAAAAAAAAATGTTAGTAAATTTTGTTACGAAAACTTTTAAAAATTAGTTAAAAATCACGCTGCAGAAAAAAGGTTAAATTAAGCAAATTTGTTTATTAAATATTAGTAAGATAAGACAAAACCTTGAAAATGTAAAATTTAAGTTAATTGAAAGTAATAAATGAATCTATTTAAATCAGATGAAGTATTTGCTAAGTATTACACCAAATATACCAATATTTGATAAGTATTAGACCAGAAAAAAAAAACACATAAAAGTGTGGGCGCTGTGGTGTAATGGTTAGCGCGTTGGACTGTTACACAGATGGTCCCGGGTTCGATTCCCGGTGACGGCAACATCAATTTAGAAAAACAATATGTATGAGTTTTTCTATCCCTCATATGTATCGCAGCTCCCACCTTCGGTGTTCCCATAGCACTTAACCCCACCGAAGTAAAATAATGAATCAGGGCTATGAACCAAAAAAGCTTTAATAAGTTCGCCAAATCTCCATCAGGTGGCGATCACCCAACTTATCATCTCGCGCAATTACAGTGTTACCATGTTTGAAGCTCTTCATCTTTCCCCACCTTTCATCTCTCCACTATCCAATTTCCAAAGAAAGCAAACACATTAATAAATAGGAAGAATTTCCTGAGTGTTGCTTCCCTATTTTTTAAAAAAAAAAAAAAAAAAAAAAAAAAAACGTTTTGTCTATAATTTTAAACGTTTGTTTATAATTTTAAACAAATTTTAAGTAGATACTATTAAAACTTTAATTAAAAATGGAGGGGAAAATCGTAAAAATTGAAAAAATCTAAAAAAAAAATACCAAACTTAAACAAATATTTAGAAAATATCGTAAAAATTTAACAATCACCTAAAAAAAAAAATCGCTATTATTAAAAAAAATAAAACTAAACATTCAAAAAAAAAAATCCGCCGATTTTTGAAAAATCGTCAAAATTTTACATAAACGTAAAACTTTTTAAATCTTTCTAGGATTTACAAATGGAAATACGTGGTCGAAATACATAAAACCATCACGCAATGATTAAAAAACACATCTAATTTTTATATACAAATAATTTTATAAAACCCTAAACTCAAAAGGAATACCAAAATACCTACTTTGTTTTCAGAGTTTGAAAATCAAATTTTTATTTAAGAAATCGATATAAGAAAAGCTTCCTAATTCTTCATATGTATTTGGAATATAATATTTCGTTTGACATTAAAATTTCTAAAAAAAACAATAAAAAATATTTTAGTTTTGGCCACATCCCACCAAACATTTTTTCTCTTCTAATTTGTAATTTTCATCGATGAATTTAACATCGGCTCATGGAGGGAATCACTCCAAATATGACTCTTTGGAAGTTTTTCTGCCTAAACAACTTCTTGTAAGTTATTTAGGCGTCAAATGTTCCTAGGAAGTTATTTTGAAGCTTTAAAAGAATGATTCCTTCCTATGACAAGCCAATGTTAAATTCATCGATGAAAATGCTCGATTAAAATCATTTCTTGGCAGAATAGATTTTGCTGGGATATTACCATTGTGCAGTGTTTAACCATTGTGCAGTATTAAATTCAGTAACATTTCTTTTGAACTTTTTAAAATTAATAGATCAATTAAGAGGTCTAGATCATAATTGAGGTTTTTAATTTTTAGCAAACAAAATCAGATTTTCGAAAATGGTTAAAAATTGGAATCACTAATGTTTTCGATATTAACGAAATTTTAATTGCAAGGACATTTTCCGCACATTGAGTTTGGGTTTAATGTCCTAAAGTGTGTAGGACAAATTTTATGGTAGGTTTTTTTTTACTAAAATCTGCCCAATCCGAAAAAATCAAGATGTTCCTCAGTTTAATCTGAATTTTTTTTGCAGATATTTAAACAAAAATGTGTATATTTTGCCTTTTAATTATACGCATGAATTTCGACACTCTACACTACAACATCTGCTGTTTCCTTATTACTCCCTTTTTGGTCGTGTTGGTCGGAATAGTTTTAAGATTGTAGCAGCAGCTTTTAGCAACCAATTAACAATTCATTATAAAGGCATTAATATAATGAATAATCATTGACTTACTTGACATTGCGCCATAAATTTGTCCCCATGTCACATGCTATAAAAAGCTAAACAAAAAAAAAAAAAAAAAACTGCACCAACAGAGTACAATAATTACACTAAATTCGCACAATGAACAAACAACAATAAACCGGTGGATGTCCCTGATTCCTCTCGTTGTCGTTGGTATCGCCTGTACTGTTGTTGTCGCCGCCGCCGCCACTGCTGCCACCATCTATTACTACAATATGAGTTTTATACTAAACATTGATTTATTTTTAATATGTTTCGGTATTTTCATTACAAAAAAAAAAAAGACTGTGAGTGTGACTGAGTGAATATCGAAAGCCATATAAAAATCCAACATCCAACTGTAGTCAGTCAGCCAATTCAGTCAGCCACAACTATAGATTTCCACCCAAATTATAACTCAATAAATCTTAAAGAAAACAAATCGTACATTTAATTCAAAAAAAAAAAAAAAAATGTATAAAAAATTACAAAATAAAGCTTTGGCAATGATTAAGCAAAACATTATGCCAGGCCAAACATACAGATTTCTTGTAGTTCACAATTTTACAGTGTATATGGGATTGCTGTGGCTGCTGCACAGTGGGATGTTTCTCAAAATTTGAAGATTCTTAAAATTCAAAATTCGGCGATTTTGCAATGAAATTTCGAATAAACATAAGTACCGTAACATTGAGCTTTGGATGTTGGGTCGCACAGACCCCTCGGGGCTGCTATATGACCCGCCAAAGTAGTGGAGTTTTTTCGTAAAAAATGTTTAGTGCTCGCTATTTTTTCGTTTCATTTCCGATTTTCATAAATATTGTAATCTGGTAGTAGAGACTTAGATAAACATGTCTTTATGTGTTTATTTTCTTTTATAGTACCCGAGATATTCCCATTTAAAATTGTAAAACTTCAAATTTTTAGATTTGTTTAAAACTAAAAAAAGTTTTTTTCTATATGTTGTAAAAAAATAATTATCAATTTCTATTTGAGATTCGATAAAATACTCTCAAACCGAACAAAATTAAAATTCGTTTAATCAAAAAAAAAAAAAAATGTTTCGATTTTTTCCCCCAAAAAGCACCAACAGTCTCTTAGCTCCAGAAAAATATTTTCGTTCTAAACATATAAAGTATGCATACTACTCTGATAGGCCTTTTCGTGTGAAAACGAGTTCTGTTAAAAAATTCTTTGGTTTGTACTACTTATCCTTCCAGACTTTTCTAAATTTGCCATATTTCTAAATATATCGCTCATTTACTAAAAGACTGACATAACTCAAAAAAACACGATTTTGTAGAAAATACTTTTAAAATTTTCAAGTCATATCTGACTCGCTCGACCCTTTCTCCATTTATTTGGTCACGTCTTTTATAAATTTTGCTGTTAGTGAGAGTTGTGTGCGAATTCGCTAACAATTGAGAGACCCGTTAGTCGCGCAGTTTCTCTATAAATTATATACTCTTTGCACTCACTTTCCAGAAAAAATAATATATATTCTCCTCTAATTCGAAAAGTATACATGATACATTTTAGAATATATATAATATGAACACAATATGAAGCATGATGTAACTAATGCATTTGCATCATTAACTCAACAATCGCGTTTTTTGACTTACGAATGTCTTTTAGTAAATAAGCGATATAGCTAATTTATTGGATAAATATGTTTATAACTCCTCAATAGGAAATCTTAAGAAGTTATGCGTTATGCAAATATGTATATTATTCTTTCTACTGTCATAGAAATAAACCTGTAAAAATAGCAAAAAAAACTACCAAAAACTCGTTAAAAATGACCTTGCAGAAAAAAGTGCTAAAACTAGCAGATTTTTTTAAATAAATATTAGTACACTCAGGGAACAGGGAACTGCTTTAAAAATATGTAGTTGTTTGGGTTGCAATAAAGTTTCTTCATTTTTATTTGTAGAACAAATTTAATTTTTTACTAACAAATTTTTTACTAACCTTGTTCTTTTAAAAAAACAAACCACATGAAATGACTGTTTTATGATTTTACATACATTTGTTTCAGTCGTTTTTTGTCATTTAAAAAAATATAAAAAATAAATGTTTGTTTATTTTTTACTAACACATGTGGTTAACTTTTAATACAATTGTTAGTAATTTTTTTTAACAGTAAAAACAAATGACAAATCTTAGTTGAATTTAATGAAATGTTAGTAGTCTTTTCATCAAGTGAAATTTCATTTGTTTTTGACTACAATTGCTTAGTGTAAAATAAGAATAGCAACAATAAATCTATTGAATTTACAAATATTTAGTTATATTTGAGCTACATTGTAGTTAAGTGAAAGATTATTAATCTGCTAAATTCAGCAAAAAACATTTACTAAATATTATTAGACAAAAAATTTTTAAATTTTAATTTTTAAAATTTTTTAAAAAAAAGATTTTAATGCGAATAAAAAGTCTGCCCTTATGAAATCAGCAATCTAAAAAAATTTCTATTAATTTTAGCAAAATGAAATATTAGTTGTATTGGTGTAAATATAGCAAACATTTTGTTAATATTACGGTTTTTGCTTGCTATTTTGAGTCTACAAATATTTAGTAAAGGTTTTTGCTAATTTTACGGAGAAAATGCTATTTTCAATTAACTAAAATTCACATCGAATATAACTAACATTTTGTAAAGTTAACAGATTTATTTCTGCTGTTCTTATTTTATTTATATTTAGGAAAAAACTGCTAAATTTAGCAGTTTTTTTCTGCAATGTGGCTTTTTCTGCTATTTTTACAGGTTTATTTCTATGAGTGTACTAGTATATTTCAAATATCCTAATTTTATGAAAATCTGATAAGAAACAAATGGCGAGCGCTCGAAATTTTTTATGTAAAAGTGCCCTACTTTTGAGGGTCATATTGCCGCCCCGGGTGAGTCTAAGAGTTATACCATCAAAACTTAAGCTCGATGTTAGGTCACTTATGACTGTTGCAACTTTTATTGCAATGGAACCAATAAATAAATAGAACTACCCGAATACTTTCCATACTATCCCACTGTGTGCTGGTGCTGCTTGCTGCTTGCTCATACGGTAGAGACTTGTGCCAAAAAACGAGAGTACATGTGGAAGTCGATTGGGTTTAATCCACATGTTATCATCATCATCGTCAACAACAAAGTCTTGAAGATGTGAACGCGTTAATTTGTTTGGTAGCATAATTGTTGAGGCGGGCGTTGAAATGTTGCTCGTTTGCAAACGCACTGCATTTTGTTCCTTATATGCCCAATTTTAATCTCATTTCACGCTGATCTTTAAGCGAAATTTAAGAAGACACAAAGTACTCTGTTATAATATTCCACCACCTTCTTTACTTATGGGTCTTGTGATTTATGATAGTTAGCCATATGTTGACTACTCTCCATCTCTTCCAAAGGGAGCTCCTGTTAGAATTCTTGGCATTCATTTCTTGCCATCCTCGTTTGCTTATACAATATGTTTTGTTTGCTAATCATAAACAAATTTCAAATACAGAAATACAATATAAACCAACGAACCTGTGAAATATTTCATATTATTAAACGTAGATTAATGTTGAAGTGTCATTAATTTACACCACCATTATTCTGCAACAGTAATAGCCACTCTGCTCGAGTACAAAACTTAACTGGTACAACACCTTTAGCAAGGAGAATATAATATAGGAGGGGCAAACTGTTTCAAATACAACATCAACCAAAGCAGGTTGTTGTACTTGCGATAAAGGCGTACGACGCACAGTGGCCGAAATAACCAATCTAGCGGCGCTTTATTAATAACTTCAAAAATATAAAAAATTGCGAATAATGTTTTTTTTAATTTTTTATATATTTATATATATTTAATTATAACCAATTCATTAAATTTTAAAATTTGTTTATTTTTATAAGTATATGGGCAGATCATATATAACCAACCAATTAAATTAACATCTCATACCGGACCCTCTCCAAACTTGACGAAATTCGGTATAAAAATTGTATTCTATATGGTTAATACGAAAACAAACTTTGGCGTTGCTGGACCAAATGGTTCCGGAAATACCAGGTCATGAAAAGTGAAAAAATCATCAAAATCTTACATAAGCAGTATTGCGTTATTGGTCATATCTTTGTCGATTTGTATGCAACGATACTCAACAAAATCTCATTTTAAAGCTATTGAGGTTCCTATTAAAATGGTACCCAAGAAAATTTTTTCTGTTTACGGTCAAAGGTCAGGGGTGTATCCAACTCTATTGATTCACTGGAGCATCGTCGGAATGTGGTTTGTGTGACACTTTTCTATCGATATTACCATGGGAGATGCCCATCTGAGATAAGTGAACTTATTCCACGAGCCCGAGTTTTTATTCGTAATACTCGCTTATCTAGTAGAGCACATCCGTTTGTAGTTTATTGTCTCGCACAACGCATTACAGAGAACATTCGTTTTTTAGTCGAACGATTCGTATGTGGAACAAACTTCCCGCAGAAGTCTTCGCTGTTACTTACAATTTAGAAAAATTAAATCAAATATCCAGAAACACTACTCCCTCTTTCCTCCCTCCCATACCCTATTTGCCTGATCAATACAATGCACTGCATGAGTAGGGGGCATCCCCTGAGTATTGGTTAAAATTAAAAAAAAAAAAAAAATATATGTTTTGTTCTATATGTTTTTTGAGATATTTCATCTTAAACCACGGATTTGGTAAATATGAACTTTGACCATTAACAAAAACAAAAAATCGGTCAGTTGGTTTTACATATATATATTTTCACCCATATGTAAAGTATTAAAAAATTTTAGAATATTTTTTTCATTACACGAGTAAATTTAAAAAAAAGGTTTCTGTTTCATATTTTTTTTTACAGTGTACAAGAAAATAAAAAAGAAACTATTCAGAGTCGGAGCTTTCAATAAAAATAAATAAAAAATAAATAAAAAGAAATAAAAAAAACTATTCAGAGTCGGAGCTTTACATTTTCTATCTCAGTCCTAACTAAAATCGCTGTCTCTTTTTCAAAAATTTTTTTAATGGGTTTGCAGAACCGAGTTGAAGAAAGCCGGTTACTTTGCAAGTCCCTTTTAAATTTGTAATGGAATACTGCAAATAAATGCTCATCAATTGTTCGAATATGAGAAACACTAAAACGTTGACGGTAAGTAGAGTGCCCACTGCTGGCGGTATGAAACAACACCCCAATAAAATAAGGCCCCAAACCAAAAATGAAATAACGCCCCATTTTTTGGGGCTTTATTTCATTATGAAACAATACCCCAAAAAAATGAAATAAACCCCCAACCAAATGAAACGACACCCCAAAACAAAATGAAGTAACGCCCCAATTTTTGGGGCTTTATTTCGTAATGCAGTAAAGCCCCATTTTGAGAATGAAATAAGGCCCCAATAAAAAAAAAACAAAATTATATATTACTTTGAAATATTTCTTTATTCCTAATTAATACATAGTAAAAGGCTGAAAAAAATTGCGCGATTTTTTTTTTTCAGCCTTTTTAAAATAAAAAGATTAATAATATTTAGTATATCAATACAGTTTTTTTTTTAATATTTTTTGGTAGTATATCACAAAATAAAACTAAATTTATAAATCATATAATCGCACGCAGAAAAAACTTTATTCCGCGAAGCCGCCTGCCGCATTCTACGGAGGAAAAACCCGAAGGCCGCCACACAGAAAAACTTGTTTTTACAAATTACTTGATGTCTTAAAAATATAAGATTCGGATTCGACATCTGATTTGAAAAACAAGTTCTTCTGGGTGGCGGCCTTCGGGTTTTTTTCCTCCGTAGAATGCGGCAGGCGGCTTCGCGAAATAAAGTTTTTTCTGCGTGCGATTATATGATTTATAAATTTAGTTTTATTTTGTGATATACTACCAAAAAATATTAAAAAAAACTGTATTGATATACTAAATATTATTAATCTTTTTATTTTAAAAAGGCTGAAAAAAAAATCGCGCAATTTTTTTTCAGCCGGTCTTAGGGGTTTTTTCCTCCGTAGAACGCGGCAGGCGGCTTCGCGAAATAAAGTTTTTTTTCTGCGTGCGACATAAAAGAAACTTCAAAATTACTGCACGGTATAATCTCACTTACTAATAGCAAATAACTATTTACATTAATAACTTCATAATGCATGCAGTAATTATAACGGTTATTTGCTTATATTACTTAAAAATTGTGCTTTTTAAGAAATGAAATAACACCCCAAAAATATTATTTGGGGACTTATTTCATTTCTCATATTGGGGGCCAAATTTCATTATGAAATAAAGTCCCAAAAAATGAAATAACACCCCAATTTTGTTTTTATCGAAATTTTTGGGGCCTTATTTCATTTTCGGTTTGTGGCCTTATTTCATTGGGGTCTTGTTTCATGCATTTTTTTTTTTTGAGTCTTGCTTGTGCACTCTGAAAAAGTTTTCCCTTTACTTTGGGCAACGACTGGATTAGGGAAAATATTGCCTTCATGCAACCACATCTTATTTCGCCCTTCGAAACTTGCATCCTATATTTGAACTTTACATAGATAACAACGCATTTAAACAAACTATGCAAACAGTGAACCGAAACCGGTTTAGAATCCAACCTACTTTTATTCCACACAAAATTGGATTTCATAGCTAAAACACTTTCCCAAAGGACATTTTCTTTTTCCACTGTTAAGCACTAAAACAGCTCACAAACAATTTTTTTTTTGTTTAATACATACCTTTTAATTAGAATGAAATCGCAAAGCTTATTAAAAAATTAAATATTAATTTTTTGCTCTCAACAAAATTGCACTTGAAAAAAGTTCAAAATAGTTATTGCACTTGCTGAAACATGTGTTAAGTTTGAATGCTCACATCTGTGCGAATATTAGGAACAAAACAAAAAAGGAACAGAAAAAATCCGTTAAGGTTTAAATTTTCAAAAAAAAAAAATAAAGTTTGCCGAATTCTGAATTGTAAAATTTCGCTCAACCGCCGCTAGATTGGGTATTTCGGCCACTGTGCTACGGTCAGAAAAACGACACCATATTATTAACATTAATTATGTCCATTATATGTAAAAACTTTTTATGCTGAGTTGGATGTAAGCTTTACTTTTTATTCATCTAAAGTGCGATGTCGTTCTTCTGTGCATCGTGCGCCATTATCCTCGAGGTAACGACATGTTTAGTTTGATGTTGTGTTTTAAATCCGAGTGTTTCTCCTATAATAAAATCTCCTTGCCTTTAGACACTGTGATAATAATGATGATGATAAGTTGAGTTGGGTTATGCGTTGAAATTGGATTTAACTTGTAAATTGTCCTTTTAACCAAACTACTCTGGCTTAATCTCAATAAATGCCATTTATTTTCTTTCGGATTGCAGTAACAACATTAATTTTATATACATTATTGTGGCTAATTGCACTAAACGATTTGTATTTCGTTATTTATACATGGTGTTTTTTCTATTTAGTTTTCTGATCAAGTTAACTCTTTAGCGAAAATTTGGTTAAACGAAAGAAGGTCATAAACATTAATCAATAAAATCACTGTAGTAAACAATGCATGCCAGTACATTGATAACAGACTTTTCCATATAATTTTGACCATTTAAGAAATGTTGTCTTTGGTTCCTCAAAAGGTACTTTAAGAATCTTCATAACCATCGAAGCTAAAAGAAGAAATAGAATATTCTTAAGAGCGTTGGATTTTAGCTGATTTTTTTTTTTTATGCAGTTACTACCCTATGGGGAATGAGGAGCCAATTGACCTAAAAGTGACTGGGTAAAGAAGGACTTATCACAGGACTGGTATAATTTAATACTGAAGTGGGTTAAGCTGTGTCAATTGTCCCTAAAATTACCAATCCTGTGACTGGTAAAGGGAGGACATACCACTTAACCAGAATGCTTATTAACACGAAAAAGCCGGTTGGCAAGAATTTTACCCATTGGAAGCTGTTTAGTTTCCGTTTATTTTATGCGACATGTCCGTTTTGCGACAGTCTTGTGGTATGCCCTTCTTTGGTTAGTCCTGTGGCATGCCACTATGTGGTTTAAAGCAGGACAAATGACCCCCTCCTATGACAAGCCAATGTTTAAAATTGCCAGTTGTTTACATAGGGTAGGGTTTAGCAGAGGACCGGTCTCTGGCACGAAGGGACCGATCCTGTGGCATACGCAGAACAGGTCCCATTCCCCATAGGGTACTGTATGATGAACCTTCTGCAAAATATTGGTTCCGTGTATCTTGCAATTCCTTGACTCCGTGTATTTTGCAATTTCACAAGCAAAAACACATTACAAATTATGGCGGCGAACATAAACTCTCAACTATAAAGTTTGGTGGATTTTGGATACAATTTGTTGCATTATAGTTTAGCCAGTCTGGCAGTACAGAATATTACAAAGTAAATATATATTCTTGAATACCTTAAGAGCAAAATATCCGGTCACAGTTGACCATCAGGACCTGTTGCAAGGTGGCATGAACCGGTTCTAGGTCAGACTTTTTATATAAAGGAGGCGTTGTAGGCAAGGGGATTAGATTATAGGATGGACAAACCATTTCAAACGAAACATTAAAGAAACATTTTGTGTCAAGGAGTATAAAGGCGAACACTCAAAAAAAAAAGTCAGTGAAGTCAGCAAAAAATTTTGCTTAGTCAACAAAATTTTAGTCAGGACGGTGCTTGCAAAAAACTACTAATGTCAACAAAATTAGTAGATTCAGCTAAAGTTTTGCGAACACTTAGTTGATTAAAAATTAAAAAATCCTTACTAAAAGATAATAAAATTTTTACTGAACATTAGTAGACTAAACAAAAGGACTCAAAAACTTTGTATACAAATTATACTTTATTTGTTGAAAATCTTAATTTTTTTTCTGATTCTTTTAAAAATAATTTGTACCTAATTTATACTGAGTGTGATCGAGAAAAACTCGACATATTTGCACTTACAACTGCTTTTGTGTACGACACGGACACTCTTTTCTTGTCAAGTTACCTTTAACCCTGGAAGGTCATTCTTTGTTGAAAGACATATGATCTTTACACAAAAAAATAAGAATGACTTTCTAGGGTTAAGAACATTGTCAGATTATGTGTGCAAAATATTGAGACCATCGTTTATTTCGCTTTTAAATGTAAACTGAACAAGAAGTGACTAATGGAGTTCTTTTGGCATCTTTAGTGCCCTAATTGATAGAAGCACACCATTTCCAAAAAAAGTGAGAGTATTGGGAACTTGTTCTGTAGCCTTCATCAGTCATTAAAAAATAATCTTAATTTCAATTAATTGTTCTAAGTTCTGCACAATTAAACAAATTCTTTTTTGTAAGAAATGCTAAGTTTTTTTTTTGTTGTTGAATTGAATTTAATTTCTCTTCGTTCGATTAATCGAATATTTTTTCTTCGAGTGGCAACCCCAATAAGTGTCAAATTTTGAGCTCTCGACTCAGTTACTAAAGAATTTTAACGATGTGAAAATCTCATTAATATATTTTCCATTTAGTTAAACTCATGTGCATGAATAAAGTTAATAAATATTTTAGTGGTTAAAAATATTTATAACCGTATCATACTTAAATGACAATTTGTAATGCTTTGTTTGTGTCAAACTCATTTATGTTGTCACTTGAAGTTTATCATTAAACTATCAATCGTTTTAAAGAGTAGTTTAGTAATGTGTTAGATGATGATGATGATGTTGATGATGTTAATGATTATGTAGTTTGAAACCATCCAATACTTTATTGTCTAAAGCGTGCGATCTTTTTTGTTAATTATGTCAAAATGCAATCGTGTGTTAATAATCGCATATTTATAATCGTATTAAAAAGACATTCCACACACACACACACACACACACACACACACACACACACACACACACACACACACACACAGAGATAGACAGGGACACTCATTCATTTATAAGAAATATATCACTAACACTCGTTTAAGACTTATTATTGTCATCACATTTCATTAAACCATCCATATTGACATTTGTTATAGATTTTGGTTTACAAAATGTCAATGGTTCAATAATCACAATAAAAAAATAAGCAAAAAGAAAAAAAAATACAGTAGTTTTTTGTTAGTTATTAATATGTTGTGCACAGAGAAAATTATAGTGGATGAAAACTAATGAATATGTTCAGTAACCTAATGAAATTTTTCTTCATAAAGTGAATGAAAAATTATTTAACATTAATGAAAATGCTTGTGCAAATTTAAATGGAACTGACACTAATAGAAAACATATGATTTTCTATTGTTGATTTACTTGAATAAACGTCACTACATTGCTAGGTCTGTCAAAAAAACAGAGTAGTATTTGGAAGATGACAAATTCAATTGTGACAATTTTTTGTTGTTGTTTTTGTTTTTTTCTTTGATATTTTAAATTTTGAATCTCGCTCCTAGACGAGGACAAGAAATTCTCATTGAGTTTGTGATTTAACATAACAAATATCTCTAGAAATTCTAATAACAAAGTCCCCTGAAGATTTCCTTAGGCAGGAATGAAATCCGGATAGGGACACGCCTACATCAGATTGCTTTTCACAATTTGTTAAATAAGTTTTGGGACTTTAGCACATTTAATTACTATAAATGCAATTAATGTTTATCCCGATGAAAATAAATTTAAATAAAAAAAAAAAAAAAAAAAAAAAAAAAAAATCTACATAATTTATATGAAACTAGTTTTTTGATGAAACTTCAGAATTAAGTGAATGAAACTTTTAATAAATTTAATAATATTTTTCAATAAACTCTATGAAAACTTGCATCATGTAGAAAATTTTAATACTTTATATGAAACTAGTTTTTTGATGAAAGTTTTCAATTGAGTGAATGAAACTTTTAATAAATTAAATGATATTATTCAATAAATTTTATGAATACTTGCATTAGTTTAATGAAAAGTTTCAATGGACGGGTTCAAGAGCAACTTCATTGCTTGCGTGCAAAAATTCATTATTATCATGCAGAAAATTTTAAATGATATTTTTCAATAAATATTATGAAAACTTGCATTAGTATAATGAGAAGTTTCAATGGACGCGTTCCAGTGCAACTTTATTACTTAAGTGTAAAAATGCATTAATATAATGCAGATAATTTTCATACTTTAAATGAAACTAGTTTTTTGATGAAAGTTCTAATTGAGTGAATGAAACTGTTAATAAATTAAATGATATTATTTCATAAATTTTATGAATACTTAATGAAAAGTTTCAATGGACGAGTTCAAAAGCAACTTCATTGCTTGTTTGTAAAAATGCATTAATATCATGCAGATAATTTTCATACTTTAAATGAAACTAGTTTTTTGATGAAAGTTCTTAATTGATGTGAATGAAACCATTTTTTTTTAAATTATATGATATTTCTCAACAAATATTATGAAAACTTGCATTTTTTTTAATGAAAAGTTTCAATAGACGAGTTCAACAGCAACTTCATTGCTTGTGTGTAAAAATTCATTAATATCATGCAGATAGTTTTCTCAGTGTATGTTGTCTTTTTTTATGCGGTGGTAGCAAACGGATAATGAAGTTGCACAAATTCCATCTATGAATTTTAGTTAGATTTTTATATGAATGTTGACTGTCACTCATACACTCAAAGGAAAAGCTTCATCATATCTATGACATGTTTCATAGACTTTTTTTCCAAAGTAATGTTTCATAGTATTTATGAAACATTTTATAAAAAATAAAATAATATTCATCATATTTATAAAATGGTTTACTGTATACAATAAATGAAGATTATTTTGTATTAGTAAGGATTTCATTATTTTTGTGCAGAAAAAAGTTCGTAGAGACCATGATATATTCTTGTTGTTTATAAAATGTTTCATAAATATTGATGAAATTTTTACATTGCGTGAAAATTAATGAAACTTATTGCTGGTTTTCTCTGGGTGTAGTGACACATTATTAAAATGATCTCAAAATGTTATTATCCGTCCGTCCGTCCGTCAGACCCTCCGTTTGTCCATGTATATTGTATTGTTGTTTATATGACATTGTGGTATGTTCGTTTCGTTTCATTTCGTTCTTTGACTCTATTGTTTCCAGTGATATTTATTGCATTTCGTATTTATTTGTTAGAAACAAAATGGTAAAAATAAAAAATTAATGAGATTTATTTTTTGTTACGTGTTTAAACATGCATTTGTTATTGTGTCACTTTATTAAGAGGAAAATGTCATGTTTTTATAGTCAATGTGTTTATAAAAACACTTAAAAACCCAAAATCTGTAATTATTTAATAGTATTACCAATTTTTCATTTTGATGTTCTTTCAACTCGAATATTTGTTTAATCCTATTTAGTTTTGAAGATTTCAAAAGTAATTGATATGTTAGCAAATAAAGTATATTCGATATTTGAAAAATAAAGGAATCGAACTGCCAACACAATATAACTCAAAATGTGGCGTGGTGAATTTTCCTAAAATGTTAAGAATACAGTGGCATATTCATCTTTATTTTTGTTTATAATAAATGAGAATTTTTAAATGTAATTTTGAGTTAAAACGTATTAAGAAGGGGAGTTTGGGGTGAAATGGTAGCACACTTTTGTCATATACCAAATAAACGATTTTTTAAGAGGTCTCAAAATTAGCCGACCTAGCAAATAAAACACAACAAATTTGGAAAAAAATGTCTTTATTTTTCAGGATATTCTCATTTTAACACGATACACTTTTCTCAGCGATATTCAGTATAATTTAATGGCTCTGAAGCACCCCCTAGCGGAGATATTTGGACATAAAGTTTGGACTTTAACAAGCTGCCGGTCCCGAGTGGGTTAAGACTTTTCGAAATTTAAATTTTGAATTATTTCTAAGATTAAACTCTACAGAAAAGTTAAAGAGTTTCTTTTTTAGTTTCGCTGATCATACGATTTTTGAGAATAAAATAAAAAAATTTCTAAGAATAAACTCTACAGAAAAGTTAAAGACTTTTTTTAGTTTTGCGGATCATACGATTTTTGAGAATAAAATAAAATTGTGCCCTGCTGCTCCGGGCAAATAAAGAGATGATCCACGGTCTCCTCGTCGCCTGGTATGCATCAGCTCTATATCTACAATGTATATCGCGTACCCTTCCGAGTCTGCTACCGTGCCTGCATATCCTCCAGTGACCGATCAGCACTGCCGTTAGTGTCGAGACGTCCCTCCCTAACGAGGAGGAAGTTAGTATGCCCACGATCGTAGTCAGTCTCGCGATATTGCAAGTCTCCATACCACACCATATGTCCCCTGCCATACGGAGAAAGTTCCCGAAGTTCTTTTCTTAATGATTTTGCCCGCTCTTTACCATCCAGACGGCGGATTCATACCATAATATTTTTGACAGACAGTCTGGATAGTTCTTGTCTACACTGACCAACAAGGATGGAAGATGTAATGTACGAGCCCAGGTACATAAGAGCAGCCTGGCTATCAGCAAAGATACCAACGGTTATGACATGAAAAATCTCCAAAAGTTAACCGTAGTCTGAAGCTCGAGTTGGCCCTAGTACCAAGTCAGTTTCACTCGAATTCACTCCTAGACTCCATGAAGTTTCCTAGCTACTGAGAGTATCCAGAGCGTTGGCCGTGATATCACTAATCACATCCAGAACCATACCCGATACTAGTATCACCACATCGTCCGCATAAGCAACTACCTTGACAATCTGATTGTCTAGCATAATAAGAACTGAGTAAATAACCAGGAGCAAAAGTCTCCACGTCCAGATCCCCGAGGGCATTCCGTATTGCATCAGTTTTGCCATTGTTAAAAGTGCCTTCAATGTCCAAAAAGGCTGCTTAGGTAGCGCATTTTCTGTTGAACGGCCCTTGATATAGGCATACTGATTACTAATATAATATTAATTAATAATCATATAATTACAAATTATATACTATTACCCTAACCGAGCATTAGCTACTATGGCTTTCGGCGCGTTGTAGCGAAAACAGACCAGTGCCTCTGGTGGGAATCGAACCCACGACCCCCGCACTGATAAGCCAGCACGCTACCAACTAGCCTACCGGGGCGCACACTGATTACTATTTCCCAGACTATCCTTTCCGGAGTAGTTATATGATTCCCTCGTCGCTAGGCAGTGCTCTTTCCAAGACACTGTCCAAGGTGGTTACATCCATGAATCCTGGAAAATGAGTATTAAGTAGGATCTGCAATGATCCAAGATCATAATAAGGGCTATAGGAACCCTTCGCCAGCACCTTACTAAGCCTGGCAGAGTCACGGGCGTTGCCTATTGATTCACAGAACTGTAACTGTAAAATTTCTGTGGTTTGTTCTGATTTCACTTCTTAAATCATCAAAGTAAACAAAAGAAAGATATCAAACATAGCTTGTGCTAAAAGACTGCAAACAGATGACGTTGCACTCGGGCAACTTCGGGTTTGAAAAGGTTAATTAAAATTTTGATTGTATTTACAAATATTTTAATCGCAACTCGAGTTTAGATGTTTCTGTGTACCAATTGTTGCAGAAGTTAACAAATCCATATCAAAAATGAGTCTATTTTTAACTTTGGTTGAAGTACTTTACCGCGTATGCCCACTTTCGCTATAAAGTGTTTTTTTTTTTTTTTGGTCCAATTTGAGTTGTTGTTTCGGGTAAACTGGGTTCACGTGGTCAACCGCGTTAACGACTTTGAACAGATCTTTTGTTCTGGTACGTTTAGTGTTAACAGTTTCTTATCCATAAGTGTAAATTAGTTCAATTAATTTTAAAAATAAAGAAATTTACCATAAATAAAAAAAAAAAACAATTTATTAAAATTATACTAATTTTATCAAAACAATAAAATTTAATGAGTCAATCAATAGAACCAATTTTATTTTGATAAACTTCGCAACGAAGATGACGTACCGTCAACCCAGTATCATCTCCAACAACAACAATTCACAACATACAACTTATTTTTGATGACCCATCATCACACTAATCGTAATCATCCAGCAACACCTCTCAACAAGATAAAATGTATTTTGATTACTACAAACAACAATCATGATCATCATCATCGACGTCGTCGTCATCATCAAACGGGACAAGCCGTGGTGTTCACTAACTACAATCACTCGCATTCCATTACCAACATTCAGGGTGTGTAGTTATTAAATATGATTATTGTGATTATAATGATTTTTGATTTTAAAACATGTATTCGATCAAAATATTTTTAACAACACTTTAAGAAATTAACTTAAACAAATTTTTATAACACTTTTTACCAGCAGCAGCGATTGGCAAAATTGGAGAAAAAATATGCAATCAATTTTTAACAAATGAGTTTAACTTACTTAAGGCAACAGCAACGGTAACATTAAAAGTATTAAAAGGGACTATACCAGCAAACCAATTGATAAGCCCTCCTTTTAACTACTTTCATAAGATTATTCTTTAGCTGCATTTAAATGACCTCGAAATCCAGTTTAAACTAAATTTCGTAATCTAGTTCGCGTATCAGTTTGTACACTACACATAAAAAATAAAAACTCCTTTCAATTACGAAAACCACCGATTCAATAACTTTAATTGCTGAAATTCCGCCAACAACGAAAATTGCTAATTCAATAAGAAATTGTTAGCTCTTTAATAGCATTATTTTTCAAAAAAGGAAAAGGAGAGCAAACATGTGATCACATATACATTGGCACAACAAAGAGAGCTGTAGAAACAAGAATGGCAGAACATCGAATGGACAAAACAGAATAATTTAACAGGGTTGTCACAACATATGACAGAATTTGAACACACAGCTGATTTTGAAAAAATAAAAATACTAAACACTGATAGAATAGAAAGGAAGAGATACACGAAGGAAAGCTTATACATACAACAACAAATAAGTAAAACCATGAACTTGAAAGACGACACAAAGAACATAAATTCAAGCTACAAAGTAGCCTTTAATTAATCTGTGATATTAAGTTAGGATGTGTTTTTATTGTTAAATTCGTGTTTTTTGTTGTATGTTTCATGTTAAATGTAAAATTGTTTATAAAAAATTTTTGAATGTAATAATATCAAAATTTGTAAGTTTTAATGTAATTTATTGATGAATTTTGTAATAATGTGATGTTTTTTTTTATTAAATAGACAAATCCCTAGAAGAAGTCGACAAATAATCGACGAAACGTCGGGTCAAAACTGTAAACAAAAATTTAGTTTTTATTTACATGAATATTTTAGGTCTTATTAGCTCAAAAAAATTAACAAATAACTCATTTGATTAAAAAGTGATCAGTATCGTATACCTTCCCAAAAACCAAAAAAAAAAAATTTGTTGTTGCCATACCAAAGTTTTTTTTTATAGAAGTGTTGTTGCCATACCAACTGTTTTTTAACATCTTGAATTTTATAACATTGAATTTAAACCGGCATGAAATTCTCAATTAGTTAGCACATTTATTTATTCTTATGTGAACAAATTGACACAGAAATTAGCATTTTTCTTTCTATTGAAGCGTAGGAGTTATGCTATAAACACATAGACGACTGCAGCTACACGACTTCAGCCTGTCAAAAAGAAAATACACACGTTTATATGAAAACGATTATTTTGGCACCAACACAGCTACACGGCTACCCGACTACTTATGCCGCTGTAGTCAACTTAGGATAATTTCTATTTTTGTTGGCTACAAAACAATAATAGTGTTGACAATAAAACAAAATATGTAACAAATAAGTGCTTAAAAATTGTTAAACACAAAAAACGTCCCAACATTAAATGCTATATTTGCGTTAATATTCAAGAGGGGTTAGATAAATTTATTTTTACGTTATAATAATGTATTATAATTAAGTAATTGTATTTTTAACTCAACTTTCTACAACCATGCATGTTGTTCTATTTTAATAAAGCAAAAAAAAAAGATGTAATTGGCACTACTGAAATAAGAATTCATTTGTATAAAAAACAGATGTTTACTATGTAGCTGTCGTTTCCAAAATAATATGTAGCTGACCACACGGCGACGATTGCAGTGAACGGCATTTGTAGTCGTGTAGCTCTGTAGCCTGCTGTGGTCTATGTGTTTATAGCATTATGGCAAAATTGTTTTTGGATTTTTTCTTTGCATAAATTTGCTCTTGTGTTGAAATCAGAGTAATTTTTTTTTTTTAAGTAATTACATTACCAATTTTATGATAATGTTTTAGAATAAACAAATGTTTGGATTTAAACAACTGAAACTAAATTATTCAACTTAATAAAGTAATAAACTTAATAAGAATTAATATCTTATCTAATTGAAATTAAATGCATTTCAAATATTTAAACATAAACATTTATAAAAAAAACAACTACATAAATATTACAAAAACAACAACAATGTTAGCTTTTGAGCGATAATATAAAAAAATGTCAAGCAAGTTCCGAATTTGAGCAAATATTTAATTGATTCAATTAATTTTTAATTGAGAGCTTTTAAAATTTTCAACAAACCGATTTAATTGAAAAAATTATGGAAATATTTGTTTCTGTGTACCATATTATCGAAATCTAGTTTAGACAGAGCTACAATTTGTTCTGGTTACAAAACTGTGCCTCGTTGCTGTAAGTAATTCGAGAAGTTTTCCCCTCGTGAAATAAATGGCCACCCAGCTTTTCACAGGGTGAGTTAAGAGATGATAAAATTGACTAAATTTTTAAAACAACATTTTTTAGATCTTGTAACTTTTAAAACTGTTGGATTTTAGTAAAAGACGTTATTAGAAAAAGAAATATTGAGAATGATGCATTTGATTAGCTTTTTTATTGACATTGTATTTTATTGTCTGTGACTCACTCTGTGTACATTTTTTTGCGAAACTTTTTTCGATGCGAAAGTTACAGAAATGGGGTGCTGGTTTAAAAAGATCCCTTTAAATCCATTTTGAGTTAGTTACCCTGTTAAAAAAATTCGCTTAATTTTTTTAGGAAAGTTTTAAATAAAAGTTTATGTTTAAAAATTTTAAGTGGTGTCCGTTTCCTTTGAAACATAAAACTTTGCTGGGTTACTTGATTTCTGAACAAGTAAAACAATTTAAATTCAAACCTGTACAGACTACACACTTTTTGATGTTGTACATGCTGTGGCGTATATTATAATCCCACTTAGAACAATAAACGAAATTATACCTGATTTTCTTTATTTTTTATCTTTAAACTAAAAGCGCTTATTTTTGTCGGTATGTGTTGTTCAAATCCGCTGGTTTTTCATTTTCAAAAAGCTTATACAAAATACGTGTGTTTGTTACAACAAAGCATTTTCTTTAACTATAATCAGCTAAATTAAGTAATATTGAGTGGAGTGCAAACAGGCCTCCTTCATTTCCATGTTACAATTTTTGATTTTCTAAGAAACAGAACTCGCTTTTAATCCATGAGGAGTTGTTGCAACTGTAAGGGAAACAGAAAATTAATATGTAGTCTATATGAGTCTTTCCAAGACCACTGTCCAACTAAAAAATGTGCATCTTATTCATGTCAATATTGTAAAATTCTTTGTTTTCGTTTTTCTACAAAATATTCGTTAAATATTGCCCCCAAAACAAACTCAAAAAAAAGAAGTTAGTAAAAAAATTTGTAAATCAGTTTTCAATCTCAATTTACTATTATTTTACTAATTTTTAGTAAATAGTTACTTTTTTGTAACATTTTTTGCTATTCTTATTTTACAACTTACTAAATTGTTTACTAATTTTGAGTGCTAATTTATTCTTCTTTTTTTTAGCATATAGCATTTACAAAACATGTTGATGACTAAACGAAATCTACACCATTAGAAAGGTCTCATTGATTGAAATTTATATTTTCCATTTGAAATTAAAAATATGTCATGTATAGTTCGGTTTTTTTCCAACCTCAAAAATATTCTTTAATTCTAAAACATCATTTGAAATTCTGAAATTTCATTATATTTTTACTTATGTTTTCTGAATTTTAAACAAATGTTTCTGAATTACAAAAAGCGTTTTTTTTAAATAAAAATAATAAAGGGTCCGCCAAATAACTTTTTTTTTTTTAACCCCTGAACCAATTGGACTTTGTATGGCGTCATACCAAGGTCTTTGTGCAAAATTCGTCTCAATGAAGTCTCCGAAATGTTCAATTGTTGAGAACATTCATGCATTCCTTTAAATTATAAATTTATTTTTTTATTTTTTGTAAAAATTTATTGTTGAATACGAACCATATTTGGCCCTATGGGCTTGGTTTTTGAATTAATAAATGAAATGAAATGAAACGACGGTGAATTGATGTTGATGGCGCTTCACGCACACTTTTTGCCACAGCAGCAATATTCTCGGGTGTACGCACTGTTTTTGGCTTTTCACGCTTTGGTTTATCGATGAGGATTGCCAGTTTCTTTCACTTTTTTCACAAGATAACGAACATACGGACCATATTCGTTCAGCGGAAGGATAAAACTAATTATCTGTCAAATAAGACATGAGCTAAGTGTTACCATTCACGAAATAAGCACTAGTTGAAAAAAAAAACGTTAGATGGCGGACCCTTTACATATTTCCTAAATTTCAATTGTTATTTTCGTGTTCTATAAAATGGTATTATTTGAGCACACGTATTTAAATTTTCTAAATTATAATTATTTACAAAGTAGTTTCAATGTTTTCTAAATTTAAAATAAAAAATCAAAAATTTAATTATTTTCGGAATTTTGAATGGAAACTCTGAACTCTTTGTCCGTATCCTACAGACTTCATACATATGCTAGTTGTTATGTGAAATTTCAATATTTTGAATAGAAGACATAAACACAATTTATTGTAGACTTTTTGCAACCTAGTTCTTTGAGTGAGCGCTCTTTCTAGTTCAATTGATCTCAGTAAACTAGGTCGCTCTTCCACTTCAATATATGTTTGAAAATTTCGTTCAATCTTTCTTCAGATTGTATTAGTTTTGTTTTTATATATATACATCCTTTACATCCTTTACAAAAATTAAGCAAATCAAACATATTAGCTAGGCTGACTAGTGTTTCGATCTGGCTAAAGATCGCATCAGAACCCGAAGTTTTAGAAAAGCTAGAACATGAAGGTGAAAAGCCAGGCCTTTGGCGTCCTGGATAATTCGCAACAGTGAGGAACTATAAATTTTCTTGTTTTTGAAAGTTTCTACGGGAAGAGGCTAAAAGGGAAAAAGAATGTCGCAAAAACTTGATGACTTGAAGGAATTCTAAAAATAGATTCGGATTCACAGCACTAACAACGATTTAAAAAGGAGACCCTGGTATACGGATCGTGAGTTTTGCGAAATTTAAAATTCGTGTTTATTGTTATGAGAATTTCTTTCAGAAATCTTAATATTTTTCTAACATATAGAGAATTCACTCTGAATTTCGGATGTGTTGTACAAGATCTATCACCACAAATTGTTCAGGAAAAATCGAAGATGTTTATTATCTTCACTTCAGTAATGAATTTCTTCATAACTTTAATAAAAATATTCACTGGAACTCGTCCTTAGAAACTTTTCATAGAATCTATGAAACAAGTTTCATTAAAGTCAGTGTTAATGAAATGTTTGTACAATTAATGAAAATCTACATAAAACTAATGAATCATTCCAACAATGATGCGTTTATAGAATTTATGAAACAGTTTCATAAAATTTTTTAATATTAAGAAGTTTCCTTGAATTAATAAAACTTCATGAATGTCTTGAAAAATGTATTGGAAATATGCCAATGAAACGCTTTATATGATTTTGAAACCCATTTCATTGAAGACCAAAAATAATAAAAGGCTACTTTGAAATAATAAAGCACTATGTTGAACACTTAAGAATTAAATATTAAAACTAACGTTTGAAATGCATGAAAATTAATAAAATTATGATATTTTATGAAAAAATAAAAAAACTTAATTTTTTAAATAATTTCAGAACTCTAAAGAACATTTTCATTAAACTTATGAAGAGATAATTTGTGAAATCGAATGATTTTTTTTTTATGACACTGAAATTTTATGAAAAAAAGTTTATGAAAACTTTTTTTATATTAATAAAATTTATTGGATAAAATGAAATTCTTCATCGAATCTCCGAAAAAAAAATTCAATGAAAATGTTTCATTAGTATCATGACAGATAATTCTTTCAGTGTAGTTTTGAAATACTCGCGAAAAAAATTCCGTTATTTAATTTTTGCAGACTTTCTCCTGTATCAGAATGTATGATTTTCTAAGAAATATCTAAAAGTATAAGATCCAATCTTTCAGACGAGATAAAATTTGTAAAAATGGGATAACAGCTTAAAAAGCTGGAGCAGTATAAATCTGAGGTATTTTTCTTAGTTTTGACAAAAATAACGAACTTTTAACATGTATTCAACGCTAATTGAATCCTAGTATCCAGGCACAGAGACCAATTTTTTTAATTTTCCGAAATATATTTAAGCCTTAAATTGTGGTCGAAATGCTTCCTGTGTTAACGTGGTTCTATTTGACTCAAATTTTCACTATTTTTTTTTTAGACTAAATGTAAAAATTTTGATCGGTGCTCCTTGAAATGAGACATTTTAAAATTAAGTAGCTAAACTAATCTTTGTGTTATAATGTTGTTGTTTTTTCTTATTTAGAAATTTTAAATGGTTTTTATTTAAAAAATGTATTACAGAAAATTGTAATTATTGACGAAAGGGTAAAATCACAATAACGCTTGAAAAGTATCTGAGATTGCCCAAAATATAAATCAAAGTGAATTGGAAATACATAATTTAGTTTATATAAGACCTGGGCGATGGAGGTCAGTTATATTTTTAAATTTTCCACTTGTATATTTTTTCCTCATCATTTCTTTTCAGACATACAATCACACTAGTGTGCTTAAACACATCCTAGGAAAATCTACGATTTAGTTAATTGAAGACATTGAGTATAGCCCCGATGGGCTCCCTCCGATCTCAAAAAAAAATTTTTTATATGAAAAAGGAGAATAAAATAGTGAATCATTTGCTCACCAATATTTAAAATATTTTAAATATGTGGCAGGCTGGGTCCACGACATAGTGTCAAAATGCTATTCTTAAATATGTCTAATTTTCCTAAACTTTAAACATATTTTCCTACAAAAACGTGTTGAATTTCACTGCCACTTTTTAACCCATAAACATGGGATTGGGCCCGCTGAAATACATATATGTTTATCTTATTTTTTTTCTCCTTTATCATCTATCCCAATTTTATTAAGTTCAAAGGGAAACCATCTGCAAGGCTTCCTTGTAAGTTTCAAGCAATTTATAAAGGATATTTGGCTTTTAATTTTTCTGCAAAATCAAAAACTTTTGAATTTACACAAAAAGTCATAAACTTTTAAATTCATGCAGATAATTATCTCAGTGAAGAGAATCTGGATTACTATTTAAAATTTTGACATTCAAGAAGGTCACCCTGTTATATCACAAGAAATAAAAGCTAAGCATTTAGTATAAGAACATTGCTAAGAATATAATAGCTTCAATTATTTCACCCTGTGGGGTAATAATTTGACTCTAAATACCACAATTTAGCCAAATTAGTCAAACAAGGTTTGGTGAAATGTGTCATCCTGTGTTGCAACGGTCAAATTTATTTGTCATTATCTCTGTACACAGATAAAAATATTTCCTTCCTTTTTTCAATTAAATCGGTTTGTTGAAAATTCTAAAAGCTGTCAATTAAAAATTAATTGAATCAATTAAATATTTGCTCAAATTCGGAACTTGCTTGACATATTTTTATATTATCACTTTTTAAAGTTTAATTTCCTCTAATAAAAATTTAAAATTTTTTTAAACAGAAAGAAAATGCAAAAAATAAATTAAAAGTGGGTTTTAACAAAAAAAAAAAAAAAATACTCTGATTTCAACACAAGGGCTAATTTCTGCAAAAAATAATGCAAAACAATAAAAATTGCCATAACTCCTACGCTTCAATAGAAATAAAAAAGCTAATTTCTGTGTGAATTTGTTCACATACTTATATATAAATCTGCTAACTGAATGAGAATTTCATGAGAAGTTCAATGTTATAAAATTCTAGCTGTTAAAAAACATTTGATTTGGCAACAACACTTCTATAGAAAAAAATCATTTGGTATAGCAACAATTTTTTTTTGGTTTTTGGGAAGGTATACGATATTGATCACTTTTTAATCAAATGATGAATATGCAAAATAATTCAATTAAAGATCTAACAATTTCTTATTGAATTAGCAATTTTCGTTATTGGCGGAATTTCAGCAATTAAAGTTATTGAAATGGGTTTTTATTTTTTAGTGTGTACACGCTCGTAGTAATTTTGAAATCAAAAAAGGACTCAACAAGTTAACAAAAATTTTAAATCTACTCCCACAAAATTGAATGAACATCAAAAATATTTTTAAAAATAATAATCTTAAACTCTGATTAGTCATATAGTTAACTTCTGTTCATACTTAAAAGCCAAGTAAGAGGATTACCAGGAAAAGAAAAACTGGCTAACAAACATTTTTTTTTTGTAAATACTAAAATAATGGTTAACAACAATTGTAGGATCAACAACAACAAGAAGAACAGCAACAGCAAAAATTCCACATGAATGAAACAAATTTTAAGTACACCAAACAAATAAAGGAAAATAATCATAAATTCTAAGCCACAATAGAAAAATAATTCTTAAATTTATAAATCCAACTACTAATACATAAAATAAGGTAGACAATTATTATAAAACAGCAGCAACAACAACTAAATACACAGAGAGAATTTTCTTGGACGTGTTTTAACAAAATTGTTCACTAAACTAATGAAGCTTATTTCACAAAATAAATGATAAATGTTTGAAACTTAATGAAAAAGTTTCATTATTTTTATGAAACTATTTTTAATGAAATTTTTTTTATAGTCAAATGAAAATATTTATCATTAGTGTCCGACCGAACAGTTCTTCCAAAAAACTATATTTTGTCGGTTTTTTGATATCTAGAGGCAATGATGACAAATTTTCGAATTGGAAACATGTTTGTTGAGCCGATTTAATTCGATTTTGTGTATAAAATTTAAGAGAAAAGCCGAAGTTTAGCTATAAAGTTAAAAGTTCGGCCGCCGAACTATTTTCAATTTGGTCGAACTTTCTGAGGCCGAACAGTGAATTCATTGCTTAACTACAGACTTTTCGTCAAATTTGACGCTCAAAATAGCATCTAATCAGCAAAATAAACATTTTTCCATCCGCCAAATTTGTCCATAATGCTTTAAAATACCGAATACCGACCAAATGCATTTTCTGGCGGAACTGTTCGGTCGGACACTACTTATCATATCTACTTTCATAGATATGATTAAAATGTTTCATAAACATTAATTAAACTGTTTTATAAAACTATTCCACACGGATCAAGTTAGTACACCGGTGTTAGTACTTCGCTAGACAAAAAAAAAATTGTTCGTTTTGATTTTAGAGATACGTGCCATTATCATAAAAAAAAATATTGATGACATATTTTTATGAAATTATGAAGAATGTTATGAAATTATGAAGAATATTTATAAAAACTTCATAAATTGTTTATACTAGGAGGTATCAGATCCAAACACACATATATTATACCTTATTAAGTTTTAGTGGACACAATTTTTTTCTTTTTTCGATATTCGTGCGCTTTCGGATTTTAGGCAAAGTTCCCCGAACCAGTATATTTTGCCACAGGGTGTCAACTCTATGGCCAATACATAGGAAATATGGGTATCAAACTTTATATCATTGAAAATACTGCTGTGTAAAAATAATTTCGAATAACTATCGTAGTTTTTAGACATGCACTTATACAAAATTTTGTGAAAATTGTGTATTTTTAAAGATTTTTTGTATGTAACTATAAACTTTAAATACCATTTTCTTACGTGAATTTCAAAAGGCTTTCCAATGATATATAATACTATACACATTTAACAAACATAAACGTCATAAAGTATAAAAACGTATTTTGAAAGTACTTTGCATCAAAAAAAAAAATATAAAATGTCTAATGCTACGTTCATATTGAACCCCAAAATACGTATTTTCGTTTTTTTTTCTAGTTCTCGACTGTCAAATTCCATACAAATTTTAAATCGAAAACTTGAAAGAAACAAAAATACGTACTTTGGGGTTCAATACACTGATAATAATCCATGCGTAAAATTAAGAAAAAATGTCAAAATAACCAACTTTTTTGTAAAATAAACGAAAATTTGTACATTTTACGAAAATTTTTGTAGTTTTGACAATAATTTCGTATTTTTAGGCATGGATTGTATGAATGTAGTATTTAATCGAATGTTTAGTCCCTTGTAATTGAAAATACTAGCTATTTCATAAGCGTACAACCGGTTTTGATCATTTATATAAATGATATATATCTCTTTTTTAAGGAAGTGAAAAACTAGTTTTAAAATTATCCAATACATTTTGAAAAATACATATAAAGTATTCATTATTTAATTTTTTTTCATCAACTCATCAATTTGATTATATTTCACAAAAAGTGTTGTTATTTTAGTTAAATAAAATTTTTATTAAAATCTAAAATAAATTAATTTATTTATGAAAATTTATAAGTTCCCTTTTAAATGTTTGTTAAATGTGTATAGTATTATATATCGTTAGAAAGCTTTTTGAAATTCAAGTAATAAAATGTGATTTATATTATATACCCAGTTAGCAACTGTCCGTGGTACAAAAAATTAGGTACTAGTATACCACTGGCTAACAGATGAATTTTAAATAAACTAATATCCCTATCACTACACTAGTTAAAGACGCTTTACCAACTTTTCCAAAAATCGTTTTGCCACTATTAGTTTTACAATAATTTCAGTGGTCTACAGAAAAAATCGTTGGCTGAGACCAATATGCCACTTTTTGGAAAATGTGTTTTCCCAGCGCTATCCAGTCAGAAATTATCAACGGCTCAAAAGTCTAACCACTGGTAAAACATTTATTTTATAAAACTTATGATGCTTTGTTTAAACATTTTTGTTGTCGGAGTTCGAGCCCGGTTTCACACATACATTTTTTTTTTTTTTGATTTTTTTATACTTTTTAATATTTTTTCATATAAGATAAATTATTTTGTTTCCGGAAAAGCTCTTTTAAGACCAACATGTTTTTAATTTCATTGCAATTGGCGGGAACCCATGAACGAAGTCTCCTTGTGAGTGTAAGCGTATGAAATCTTTTATAAAAAATTCAATATTTCGTAACATTTTATGAAAACTGCATTAGTTAAATGTATGAATTCCAGTGACCTGCATTGATCTATTGCAAAAATTCATTAATGGCATGCAAATAATTCTCTCAGTGTTATGTTGGAAAATGTTTATTGTACATGAATACAACAATAGTTGACAATCACAACAATTTATAAAAATCTTTTTGCCACATTATTATGTATGATATGGAAGCATTCACTAAAAAGTGCATGCAAGTTTTGAATGTTACGAATTGTGGAGCAGCAGCAATAACAACAACAACAACAACAACAAAAAAAGAAATTAACAACAACTACAAAATGATGCTCATAAACCAGGATTAATTTCATTTGATTCACACTTAAATTGTCAAAATACACTTTAATACTCGTCGTTCATATGAATGAAATGAAGTGAACAGAATAAATGTTGATTAGGGAGTCCACCAAAAATAGATTTTTCACTTCACCACCCAGTTTTATTGCAAATGGTTCCAAATGAAAGAAATCTATTTTTTTAAACGGGTTAACGCGTGCCGAATTTCTGTCGAAAATGGCCCATTTGTATTTAGAATTACCAAGATATGAAATTTGAAAAAATTTAATTTTTCATTTCATTTATTCATTTAATATCCCAGCAAAACCACACATTACCAAATAATGGGTAAAGTAATGTATCGCCATAGGGCTTCACGCATTACATTACACCTTACTTTACTGATGAATTTTACAGGCGATGAGCCTAAAAGTAATGGGTGGACTCATTACCTTGTAGGGGGGTAAAGTAACTGGTTACTTATATGGTTACATGGTGGAAAAAAGTAATGTGTCTATAAATAGATTATAAAAAAAAAAAATGCATACAATTTTTTTTTTAGATATATGTTTTTTTAATTAAATAAATAACTTTTTTTTATTAAATAAATAACGTGGTCATGCTGGTATTCGAACCTGGGGTCTCTGGTATTTACCAATTAGGCGAGAACTCTACCAACTGAGCTATCGATACATATAATAATTTATTGCTTAAAATGTAAATGAGTTGTTGTGCTTACTGTTTTCGTTCGTGATATCAAAAATATACACCTTACCCTCATGCTTACAAAAAATCACAAAGTAATATGTATATAAATAGATTTTCAAAAAAATATAAATTAATAAATAACATGTAAGGAGTACACATTACAAGGTAATGCATTACTTTATCGCACACATTACCAAAGTTTTGCTGTGATACTCAATATTATTCAGATATGGAATTCTGACTTCATCGAATATCGAAATACCCCACTTTGGACTGAAATCAAAAATGACCCACGAATTTGATAAAATCTATTTTTATGCATTTTCCAGTTTTTTCACTACTTTCTTCAACTGATACGGAAAGAAAAAATTATTTTAATTTTCTTCTCTACATTATTTAATATTATGTAGGTTAGAGTGCGGAAAAGTGGGGCATGGGGTGAAGTGGGACATTTCAATATGTTATCAAGTTTGTTATTTGAAATTTGAATTTATTTTGTGCTTTTATATTGCTTTTTGAGAACAAATGTAAAAAATATAATAAAACTATTTTAACACTGCTTCTGTTTTCCAGCAAACATTAAAAACGTTGAGTATTCAAATTTATTCAAAATTTACGTTTGAAGTAGAAACGCATTTTGCAAACAATTAAACATTGCTAAATTGGTGGTTAATTAGTGGAAAATTATGTTGTTGGGGTAATGTAGGACACATTATGTAGGGTAAAGTATTCCAAGTTACTAATTTAAGCAATATTACAATGTTTTATTGTAACTAGAGTGCAAGAAAGTTGTAAGTTGTAAGTGGTCATCCCTTCTCATTTCCCCCCAGCTAATTATCTGACCATGGATTTGAATACCCTGCACCACACTGCAGAATACCCTGCACCACACACCGATTCCTCGGTTAATCGCCTCTATTTCGGTTAATGTCGAAACAAATATTTTAAAACTCAAATAATTATTCGACCCGGATTAAATTACATAAAATAATTATTTTTATCAATTTAAATGCTTTGAAATCTTGTAGTCATAATTTAAATTACGTTTTATGGCTGATAACACTGTTCAACAAAATCAAATGTTTTCCAAAATTACAAGGTCTGACCTATAAACTTTGATAGAAGAGACAAAAAAAATGACACGTGTATCGGCGTTTTGAAAGTTTACATCTGGGTTTCATTTTAGGGGGAGAAAAGAGAAAGCTTACGTTCAAAGTATATGGTGTGTTTAGCAAATTTATGTAAAATGTTACGGAGAACATTTTTGTAGAATATGTTAACCCTCTAACTACTCAAGTTAAGGGTTTTTTGTCCATTAAACACCATTAAAACAGGGATTTAAGGGGTTAAAATGTTAAAATTTTACTATAAGTCCCTGAATACACCAAAATCAAACATTTTTGTAGAATATGTTAACCCTCTAAATTCTCAAGGTAAGGGTCTTTTTTGTCCTTCTTTTAAAAAAAAGTAAAAACACCATTAAACAGGTTTTAAGGGGTTAAAATGTTCCGCAAAAATATTCGCCGTGATATTTTACTATAAGTCCCTGAATACACCAAAATCAAACATTTTTGTACAATATATTAACCCTCTAACTCCTCAAGGTAAGGGTCTTTTTTGTCCTTCTTCTAAAAAAGAGCAAAAAACACCATTAAAATAGGGATTTAAGTGGTTAAAATGTTCCGCAAAAATATTCGCCGTGAAATTTTACTATAACTAACAAAATAATCTGCCAAAATCAGCAAAAACATTTACTAAATATTAGTAGACAAAAAAATCATTAAAAAATGTTAAATTAAAAAATAAAAATTTTTAGTTTTTTTTTTAAATGCGAATAAAAGTCTGCCCTTATGAAATCAGCAATCTACAATTATTTAGCAAAAAATTCTGTTGATTTTAACAAAATAAACTATTATTTGCATTCTACTAAATTTGAGGTAAATATGTATAGTAAAAATTTTGTTAATATTGTAGTTTGGAAAAAGTTTTTACAAATTTTACAGAGTAATATGATATTTTCAATAAACTAAAATTCACATCGAATATAACTAAAATTTTGTAAAGTTAACAGATTTCTTTTTTTTTGTTCTTATTTTATTAATATTTAACAAAAAAATTTGCTAAATTGGTCAGTTTTTTCACTTAAAAATAAATATACTGTATTACAACTCAAACAACTAAAATTATTTACCCTGAGCGTAGCTTTTGCTGCCATTTTTACAGGTTCATTTCTATGAGCGTATGAAAACATTAAAATTTTATTCAACTTTTGACAGAAAAATCAATTTTCATAAAATGTCCTGGAAAGCAGTTGCTCCACACACAAACACGAATAATCAGTTTTAAAATTTTTTTCTTAAAAACAATCGAGGCATTTTACAAAAAAATCTTTAAAATAAATTAAGCAAAAACACGTTTTTTGCATTTTTATTAAATTCGTGTGACTTTTCTGATTCCAGTTTAACGAGGGTTAATGATATAAGATAAAGTCCGAATTCCATAGCTGAATAATTTTAAGTATATTAAATGAAAAAATTAAATTTGTAAAAATTTCCAGTTTTGAGCATTTTTATATAAAAATACACTTTTTTCAAAAGTGAGCCATTTTCGGCCGAAATTCACAACGGGTTAACGTTTTAAAAAAATAATCGATTTCCTACATTCGGAACCATTTGCAATAAAACTAGGGAGTGTAATGAACGAAAAACGACAAATCGTTATTTTAAGGGACATCCTAATGTTGGTATTCAAATTTTCAGTTGTTGCAAATGTTGAATGCTCTCACCATGGACCATGTACCATGAATTTAGCGCATCACAGCAGATTTAAAATTAAATGAAAAACTATACAGAAGGCAGGATATGAATGGATGTGGCTGATATTGTTGCTGATAAAGGTGTAGGTGGCAGCACCATTTTTGTGTAGCAGTTGTTGTATATTTAAGTATTTATACAATGAATTAAATTGTTTTCACAAAAAGATATGAATTTGGTTGGTAATTGAAATCATAATAAAAATTTAAGCGATGACATCTGGTAGACAAACTCACTCACACACACGGACAGACACACAAACAATTACCATAATTTTTTAAATGAAATGCAAATTATAAATATAAAGTGGGTTGGAATTAGAAGCATTTAAATGTTTACAATAATCTGAATTGATTTTAATTTTATAACTCCAGGGAAGTTCGCTGCAGTACTTAGTGCTGAAGAGTGGACATTTTTTTTAAATATTTGATTCGATTTTAGAAACAGTCACGATGATAGCCACACTCGAACCATTCAAGAAGTAACTATTTAGATTGTTTGCACGAATATCACCAGTAGGGTGTCTAAATATGAAAAAAGTGTAGAATTTCTATTCCAAATGTGATCAATTACGCTCAGTCTAAATTTGAACCAAATCGGTCAATATATAAATGTCTCTATAATTAAAGAATTGTTCACGGTTTTGTTCACTCATAAAAGTTAGTTCAACAGTCTGTTAAACGGTCAGTTGAGCTAATTTTTTCGGTTGCTATCGTTTAACTCAGTAATTTAACTACAGTTATTAGTCATCTTGTATAACCTCAAGAAGAAATTTCATACGTATTTATACTAATTTTTTAAATTTTTCAAATTTTACAATTCCTGACTCTCAAATTTAAAAATTTTGACAGTGAATTTAAACCACAATTGTTTTCAAACCATTATTTTTTGTGTCTCCGCTGTCCATCTCACTTGTAGATGGCGTTATTTTCTCAATTTTTTTATTTTATAATCATAAAATAGGAGATATCTCCAAAAACTGCAGCAACCAATAATTCGGAGTTGCCAATATAACCTCTATTTGGCAACTGAAATTAACAGCCGTCAGTTGCCAGTTGTCGTACGTAATATGTTTTTCGGTTTCTATCGATAATCTACCCATAAATCTAAATGGAGATTAATAATGTAGTGTGCTCCAATTGCAAACAAATATACGTTCAGGTAAACAGACTAAAGCGAAAGACAAGGACACATATCTTAGGTAATTTGTTGTGTTTCTTTTTTCTGATTGCAAAAAGGGTTGCATATGTTATGTTTTGTTATTTTTTCGTTACATTTCTGGAATTATCTAGGGCATTCGCCTTCTTTTAAAAGATGCCATAATTTAGACAATCATTGATGTAGTTGAATATTTTCAGACATTACATTAATTCATGCAGTCAATGTGGGAGTATGAAAATTTTTTTATTTATATATCCTCCTGACAGCCGTCAGTTGTCGTACGTAATATGGTTTTGGTTGTTTGTTCGGTTGCTATCGATAATCGACCCATAAATCTTTATTTAGACTAATAATGTAGTGTGGTCAAATTGCTTTCCTGTTTCTTATTACAAAAAAAGGGTTGTAAATATTATGTTATTTTTTCATTTCTTTTCTGGAATTATCTACGGCATTTGCATTCTCTTAAAAGATGCCATAATTAAGACAACCATTGATGTAAGTAGTTGAAAGATAATTTTTTTTATGTTATATGTAATTATTTCTATATATTTTCCGATATTACATTAATTTATGTCGTCAATGCAGGAGTATGAACATTTTTATATATTGCAAATTATTTTTGAAAGAATCACAATAATATTTTTTTATGACTTTTAGTAAATAAATTAACTGAAGTATAATTTTTCTACAAATTTTTCGAGTTTTTTTCAGTCTACTAATATTGAGCAAAAATTTTGTTAAGTTTTAGCAAAGATTTTTTAAGTTTGAATCAACTATGTGTTAGCAAAACTGTTACTGAATCTACTGATTTTAAAAAGACTTTGCTGACAATAACAGTAGCACCCTCCTGAATTTTGCTGACTCATCAAAATTTTTGGGTGACTTTACTAACTTTTTCTTATGAGTGTAGGCCATAGTGCAATGTATTCAAAAGGATCAAAAAAAGTTGGCTGTTTATGACAACATAAAACATATTTCACAACATTTTTTTATAAATTGATCTACAAATCAATTTTTTATAAACCCATTTTAAAAATAATCCTGATTAATTATTAAGCATTGTCCTTCTGTCCCTAAAAAAAAAGGTTTCCCACATAATTTCCACATAAACGATATCAAACGAAAAACCGTATTGATGATAAACTATCATTAGCATACAAAAATACTTCTGATCTTTTACGGTGATATTTTTTAAGTTTATCAGTGACAATAACCTAACGAGCCCCCACTTTAAAGAAAAACAAAATAAAACAATTTACATTGTTTGCTAGTGTAAAAATGCCAAGTAATCATGAGTTAACAAAAATATATGATCTTGTCAATAAAAGTAAAATAAATTTTAAAGCGGCTCCAATCTGTCTGGTCTCTTTGGGACTCAAACAAATGAGACACCAGACAAAAAGATTAGCCATATTGATGATAAGTGTTAAAAATTATTTCTTTCTCCCCCTTTTTACCTCTACAACGACTTGATTTTGGTCTTTATCAATAGACGTTTCATTTATTGAATTGAATTGGTTATGCATTCATGACAATTACTACTCATTTTCAGTTTTTTTTTTTTCTTTTTTTATTTCTTATTGAATAGGTTGGCTGATTCTTTTCGGGGCATACAAAATCAATTTTTAATTGTTTTCATTCAATTTAATAATTTTTTATTCTTAAGTTGAGTTTTGATGTGAAGATTTTTAAATATATATATTTTTTTTTTTTTTTTTGAAGTGTGAATGTGTAATAAGTTAAATATTGATGATCACTAATCATTTTAACTCTCTCTTCTTAACCGTTTGTTGTTGTGTTTCCTAACTGATTGATTTATTGTGGCCAACAACCCGAAAGGCAGGCCGGTCGATGATCGTCAAAAGTTACGCTTTTAAAAACAAACAATACAAGTGTTCAACTTGAGAAAAATACATAATAATTCAAGATTTTTGAAGTACAAGTTGAAAAATTGAAACGATGAAAAATTATTTATCGTCCATCACTTTGAATGGTATTTGTTTAATAATTATAATTTTTTTTTGTTTGCTCATCATTATAATTTTTTTCTGAATCTTATTCTTAAACAATTATTAAATCTTTTAAAAAAAAGCATCAATTGGAAATTTCTTTATATTTTTCTTTGATTGAAATTAATTAAATTCATGGGAATTTTGTTGAAAATGAAAAATTAGAAACGTAAGAAAATTATAAAACTTGTGTCTCAACAAATGAACACAGAAAAAAAAACTAAAAACGAGTTTCAATTTAAAGTTTTGTAAATACAAGTAAAAGTTTAATTAATTTAGTATCAACAAAACTTTTGCTCATATCAATTAACAATGGAATTAAAAATGTCCCAACAATTAAATTACCAATTTCAGTTCATATTTTTATCAAACCAATTAAAATATTTACAAACAAATTTTCAAAAACTTTTCTGCAACAAAAAAGTGCGGGAAAAATAAGTTTTAGATATTAGCTTACAAAATATCTAATGAAAATCTACTTTCTAAAACTTGTATTCATGTGCACAAAGAAATCTAAAATCAAGTTTCATTTAAAATATTTGTTTATTCAATTAAAAGAATAATTGAATTCGGCGCTATTAAGAAAATTGTAGTATAAGCAAACATAACTTGTAACTATTTAATTGATTTTCTTTCAATTAAACTTTTAATCATCATATGTATTAAAAATATAATTGAATGTTCGCGATGAAAAAAGTTTCTATATACTTATATACAAATTTATATAATTATATATGCTTATATGTGTGGCAATATACTACGATATATGTTCATATATAATACATATTTAGTTTATGAAATTTTTTTGATATGGCGCAATATATTATCATATATCATTGTATCGTATGTTATATATTAGAATATCTTGTATATCTGATCATATGAAATATACATAGATCTATATATTACCATATATTCTACCATATATGATCATATGTAAGTGTATATGGTATAATTAATCAAAAATCACATTTATATATACACACAGAAAACAGTTTCGTTGTTCCAACCGAATTTTTTGCCAACCGAATTTTTGTAGTTACATGAACTATCTCCAAATTAGATTTGCAATTCGATTGTTGTGCCCAACTTTCGTTTTGAATAATCGAATTATTTTATTGTCCAAAACGAATTTGAAAATGGGTTAGTTGATTCAATTGAATTTATTTGGTTTGGCTTATCGAATTGTTTTAAATAATACACTGTTTCCAAGTAATTTTTTAAAATATTTTTAATCGTTTTTGTATTAAGAATGATACATACATTTTGTAAACAAATGATTTACCTCAATTACCAAAATTTCTGATAAAATATGAGCATTTCGCTATACATACCCATCATATTCTTAAGCTTTTTCTTGAAAAATTTACGTAACTTTAATTTTCGTACACAGAAAAAACTAAAAACGGGTTTCAATTAAAAATTTTATTGAATCAATTAATATTTTAATTGATTTTGCACCTACCACTGAAATGATAGTACATATTAACTAAAAAAATTTGCAGACAGTTTATTAAAACTCTTTCAATTAAAATAATAATAATATCAATTAAAAGAGTTATTGTTTTTCTTTACAACCTCAATTAAAAAGTTTAGTTAAATTGATTAAAACTTCAAGTGAAACTTGAGAAGAAAACAATGGTAGTTTTAATTGAAAACTCGTATTTTTTATTTTTGTTATATGCCCCCCATTAAATAAAAAAAGTAATGTAGGTTTGTACCTTAAATTGACATTTTATTTATAATAAAATTAAAGCTTTTTAATATAAAAATGTATTATAAGAAAACAAACAAAAGTAAAGACAACATTTTTGTTTTGCTTGTCTTGTCTTGAAATTTTTCTTGCAATTGAATTGATTTCTTAAAAAAATCACACACAACTTTAAAATGATAGTTTAATGACACTTATACTTATTGAAAATTTAATTATTTACAAAAATAATAGTTTAATTGTCCTTTTTCGATAAGGTTTATTTAAATCCACATGTGCACTTTTATTACCACAGATAAAACACGAAACTAAATTAAGTTTTCGTGCGTACACGAATATCTCAACAAAAAGAGTGTTGCAAACTCTAGTGAAATAACTACGATTTTGCGTGTATTTGAAGTCGGTAAAGTATTCAACTTATTAAAAGTTAATCATTTGCGGTTTTTTTTTCTTATTATTTACAAATTAAATAATATATTGATATAATTAAACCTTTGTTTGATTATTTAATCGAAATAAAATAAAAAAAAAATAGTTTGCCAAATTTTTAAAAATTTTGTTTACATGTTGTCAACACTGTATGGCAGGAGTGCCCAAAAGTTCCTTATGGAAGAGCAAACACCAATACATTTAAAGAAAAACTAATTTTTATTCAATATTTTTTGTTGTAAAAACCAATCCATACAAAGAAAAAAGAAAAAAATATTTCAATGTTTACCAGCAAAGCATACGAAAGTGTTGTTGCTTTGCGCTTGCGTGTATAAAGTGAAGAACGACAAAAAAAACTAATAAGACAAAGTTGTTTGTGTATTTCGTATTGCTAGTGCTGAGCGCTCTATATGTGTATTAAAACACACAGCCTATAGCTAAGTGTTTTTACAAAAACAATTGAGTACCAAGCGCATAGGCCATGTGCACCCCTGCTGTATGGATATATTAGAAAATTCAATAAATTTTTTAATTGAATCAATTAAAAAAATTGTTTAAATTGCCATTGATATTCAAACAATCGATTAATTAGATATTTTTGGCCCATAATTTTTTCTGTGTATAAAGAATCCGAGATTTTGATGTATTAAAAAGAGGTTTTTAACCGAACACCGGTTTAGAATTTGAGGAATTTTTATAAATAAAAATACATTAAATTCGCAATATTTTCTAGAAAACAATTTTTTTTTTATAAATTAAAATTTTGCAGAATCTGATTATGAATAATAGTTTTGTTTTTTAAAGAAAAATCTTCAGACTCGTTTTTGGGATATGAATCAAATTCTGGGACATTTTGTATTAAAATAGCTTTAGGCAACTTTCCTGGAAAATCGTTAAATTTAAATGCATTTTGTATATAAGAAATGTATTATTTTATAAAAACATTATTTTTATTCTGATGGATTTCTTCAGTTTTAGAATAGCGGTATTGGTTTATCATGTCAAAACTGAAACCAATATCAACATATTTAAAAACAAGGATACTATATGTGTATTTGTCCAAATATTTTACCGTGTTAAGTTTTCTAGTTCTGCAGCTCAAACCCTATACATATTTCCTACAACGTTATAAAACCTTTACGATACCAAAACAGAAATTTATAACGGTGTTAATCATATACCTTGAATTCGAACCGGAAACATAGCAGACTAAATACGTTAAAATTTGAGAGAAATTAGCCTTTATGTTATCCTGGTTTTAAAACTTTCATATCGTGTTAAGTCTCGACATGATAACGAATTTATTCTCTGTGTGTAATTATATGTGAAAAAACATATCATGAACAAATATTGACGTTTGCAAGTACTGGGCCGAAAAAGGAATACTGCGTCAATAATGAGTTAATAGATATTATTAAACTTTTTATTGAAAGTAAGTTTGAAATCAAAAAAAAATCTAATTGAAATTTTATTGAAAATAATTTTTTCTGTGTGACTTTTATATGAATGTGTTTCTTTTCAACCACTTTAAGTAAAAATATGATGGGAATTATAACTTAAAAAAAATGTATCTAAACATTTTGAAAGTAAGTAAAATTTTTATTAGAAATTGTAATACCTACTAAATAATTAGTTCATTAAATGTTTTTCAAAATATTTAACGAAAAAATAAATTTAATCAATTAATTTTTTAATTGAAATAAAATTATATTTCAAATGAATCTTTAATGGAAAAAATTTTGATCAATAATTATATCTGTGAATTGTAATCTCTTAATGATTTTTTTTTGGATTTTTTATTCAAAATTTTATTATCATTAATAATTTTTTTAATCATATTTAAAAAAAAGCGTTCCCGACGAAAAAAGATTCGATATAATCATATATGAGTATATATAGTATCACATATAATTAAAAATCACATCAGATCAGTAAAATTTCCTACTTCAGCTGATCTCATGTTATCTCATGATATCTAATCTCATATAGTTGGATCCGAAAAATTAGTCTAACAAATATGATCAAATTATATATAATTTGATACAATTTTATCTAATAAGTTTTTAAATTAAAAAAAAAATTTAAATGTTTTAAAGATCAGTAATTTTTATTTTAATCCAATTAAGTACTGCTTGTAATTCATTTACATAAAATTTAATTGTAAAAAATATTGTTAAATGTAAAAATGTATGCTTTTTATTAACCTGAAGCTGGAACTACTAAATGTAAAACGCTAAGGAATACAAAAAAAACAACATCTACCGAGGAGTAAAATCAAATTTCTTGTTCCCAAAATTTTCAAGTGGCAGACTTACAGAATTTTTCAGGAGCAGAAATAAACAACAAACTTTGCACGTCCTTGTTATAAAAAATAATTAAAAGTAATGACTATACGGTCGGTATTATGGATCAGTACGATAATATTTTAACGAAGTTTATATCACCCTATTTAGTACTTCAGCAGTTTCAGATTGCTCAAAACAGCTATTTTGTTAAAAACAAAACAGGGTCAGTGGTAGGAAGTATATTGCCTATAGTGGCCCTATGCAACTATTTAAATTTAAAAATTTTAAATTTAGAATCCATTACGCATGTTATAAGGGTTGGGTATTTCATTTGTTTAATTAATTTGTGTTGTTTAATAATCATTTTAAAACAAAAACCCGTAGTTTTTTTCTGTTTTTTACAGTAAATTTTTAAATTTTTTATATTCTAATTATAAACGGTGCTAAAAAATATACAAAAGTAAACGAATTTTTTTATAATATGTTACTATATATGATTATATATGGTTATATATGGTAGAATATATGGTCGTATATAGGTCTTTATCTACTTTATATGATCAGATATACAATATATGCTAATATATAGCATACGATACAATGATATATGATGATATATTAAGCCATATTAATCAATTTTCATAAACTAAGTATAAGATATGAACATATATCGTAATATATTGCCACACATATAAGCATATATAATGATATCAAGTTGTATATGAGTATACAGAAACATTTTTCATTGGGTTATCAATGTTCGTACAATAAAACTTTTCGTCATGTATACGAAACTTTTCTTTATATTACTAAAATGCCTCAAAATTGTATCATATTATCAAACTGCCTTTGGAACTTAAACATTTTAATATTTCTGGTAAGAACTAATTAAATTTAAAAAAAAAAATAAATCACTTTAAGACATTTTACAGTTATGTTGAATATTTTCTTTTTCGGCCTACTCGCTTTCAAACTCGAAATAAAAAAGAGATTAACATAATAAAATTAATAAATTAACATGTTAAAAATTGTATGGCTATAAAAACACCAACACAATATCAAAAATCCCCCAGTGGTATTTGTGATTTCAAAAATAATTTTCCGAAAATAAAGAAAGAATGTTTTGTAGCTTGATCGAAATAAACATGAACTTGCAGGCTTTTAGACATATGCGGGTAAATGTCATAATAAAAACTCAAGCTGTCATGATTTATCGGTCAACATATACGAGTTTAATATAAACTACAAAATGAATGAACGACTGAGTAAGTGAATGAATGAATGAATGAATAAACGAAACATAGATATTAAAAATATGAACAATAATAAACTAATAAATGTCAAAATATGAAAACACTAGAATCAAAAAGTATTCGGAAAACATAGATGATCCAAGAGATTGTTAACATTTGAGTTGGCACTTACAAAGTTGATTCAAAGCATTAAGGCCTCATTAGTTGTTACTTTCTGTTGCCGTTCTGTGTCGTTCTGTTCTGTAGGTAATATTTTGTAATTACGTTTTCTGTGAAAGGAATCAGCTGTTTTAAAAAGTAAAAGAAAATCCAGCTAAAAACATTCAAATCAGGGATTATAAATGCGATTTTAAAATAGTACCAACCTGCATATAAAATAGTACTTTTTCGGCATCCAAAGTATAAAAAAAAACTTAGATATAAATTAACAAACAACAAGTGCATGCATAAATTTGGTTTTACCAATTTTTATCCTTGTACCCTCCAAAATGAACAATTTCAAATGAAACAACAAAAAAATATTTTAAAAAAAAATATGTTAAGAGGTGAAAACAAAATTTTGAGGTGAAAAACTTTTTTGGATGTAAAAAAAATAAAATGTGTGGTGAAAAACATTTTTGAGGTAACAGAACTATTTTGAGGTGAAAAAAATTTTTTTTTGTGGAGAAAAAAGAATTTGCGCTGAATTTTAAATATTATTCACCTCTTAGCGTCTGGTGGAAAAATATGACGTTATATTTTATACACCAGACACTACAATGAATTCTAATAATATGCAGTGCATTATATACCAATTTGTATGGAAAATTTAGAGGTACTTTCACATTGTCACTCATTACTTTTGAGCCGCTGGACCGGTTTTGCTCATTTTCAATACCAAACTTTTCGGAAAAATGTTTATAAAGCTATGTAAAAATGAGCAGTGCGTACTAAGAAGATTAGCCGATATTGATTTAAAAAATTATTAAAATTTTGATATTTTTCTTAAATTCTCCAAATTTTTAATATTTTTTGAATGTGCTATTAATATCTTGCTGTATTGAATTATGTTTCTCACAGTTTTTTGCGAATTCTTGTGATTGGTTGCAAACAAATTTGTTCGTGAACTCATTCGATTTTAAAAACACGCTGCTAATAGTCAATTTCACATTTTTATAAGATTTTTATTATGTACTTTTTTGAAAATCAAGATTAGTTAATAATAATTATAACCCTTAGTGATTGAATTCAATAATTGGTTTAATCGATTACTAAAACTCTAATATAATCATCTGTAATTAGTCGCACTCAGTGAATTCATGTGATTGAATTCACAGCGTTTGGTTCCAAATTAATTCATTGTTCATATGGGACTGCAAATCGAATTAATAATTATTGAATTTTAAAGGGACCAAGAAATTCATACATAGAAAAATTTGTAAATCGTACTAAATGAGTCAAAGGAGTATCATGGTACATTTGAGGTTCAAATAGTACCATAAAAAGTACTATAGTACCAACTTTATCATCCCTGATTCAAATATTGAGAAAAAGATTTCACAACAAACTAATACATACGCACTTTAGGCAGTTGAATTCTATTTCCAACAGATTTGTCCGCAACAGAACAGAACGAAAAAGTGAAAACTAACCACACATACAGACTTTCAATTGAACAGAAACAAAACAGCTGATTCGTAGCATAACAGAACGTACAAACTAATTCTGCCTTTAGTATTATATTCGAAAAGTTTTACCAAAATCAGCAATCAACATTACCAAGGTCAAATGTGAAATGTCTAGATATTTTGTCTTTTTATGAAAACGTATCAAAATATTTCGTTAGTGCTTACGAATTTTGATGAAACTGCATTTTCTTAAATTAATCAAAAAATTCATTATTATAAAATTTTCTACTAACACGACATAAATACGATCTGATATTGCTTAAATTGCTATAATTGATACCCCCCAAAATACTTTTAAAACTTCACCCCATATTGAACATATTTACAAAAAATTTGCGTAATTTCGACCACTTAAACTTTTTTGCGGATATTTTTCGTCATTCAAAAGCTTTCAAAATAAAATGAATTTTTATTAAAAGTATTAATTATCGTATTTTAGTAATTTATTTTGAAACAACGAGACACATTAGGTCGGTCGAATGACTAAAAACGCATTAATACTGGAAATAAAAAATAATTTACTACTTCAACAATGTACAATGGTAAATAAATAAATCACCCTATGGCTGTTTTATAGAAACTGATCAATCGGGATCTCTCCCGGACCTAACCCACTTATATTATAAGGTCTATTACTAACTTAGTCAAAGAAAATCAGGTATAGTAATAAAATCACCATAAATAGTTTAAAATTTATGTATATAAAGCAATTTGTATGTATCGAGACTAAAAATATTTTATTTAAAATATATTCAACAAGCAACAATACTTAAAATTGCCCAGTTTTTTTAAATTGCTTGGCTGTCTGTAGTAAAAATTTTTAGTCATGTTTTTAGTTTGTACACTGCGTTGCATAACTATAATTACAAATGTTTTTTTGGTAGCTTTTCTAATATTAAAAATTGCTTGTTTTAAATTTATAACTGATTTTAGGAGTGAGATAACAGATCTCTTATTGTGTAAAATTTAAGAGATTACTTAATTGATTTAAGGGAAAAATTGTGCAATAAAAAACATAACAAATAAAGAAAAATTAAAGAATTATTTTTGTTTTTATGAAATTTTGCAATAAAATGCCACATTCTTCACATCTAAGTGATTTTGAAAAAGGGAAAATTACAGCCTATTTCAAAAGTAGCTTAAGTTTTCAGGAAATTGCTGGAAAAATAAACCGTTCACATGTGGTTGTCACAAATTCTGTAAATAATCCGAGTGCTTATGGTAAAAATAAAACAGGCGGCCCGCAAAAAAAGCTTTCTGATTGGAACCGTCGCAAAATAATCAACAGTGCCAGCAACTTAATGAAGAATCCCAATCAGATAATAGATGAATGTAAGGTTAATGTGTCTAAATCAACAATAAGTAGGCTCTTAAAAGGTTCCCAAAGAATTACTCGCCAAAATTGGAGTAACATTTATATATTTATATGCATATCTTTTTGAAAATTTTAAACACGGTTCTTGGGCACAAACTCTAACCCAAAAGTGGGAATATCAGAAATGCTTTTTGCATTATGTATTTGGGATGTCTCAGATCAATTTTGCGAAACAAAAAATCAAAATATTCCATCTAGAACTTTTTGCAAAAATAAAGTTTTTAATTTCAAATTTTTTTTTTATTTTTTTCGAATTTTCTCAAAGACTATTCTCAAAGATTACTCTTGTGGCCCTTTGTTCCTCTTAAGGAACCATAGGACATTATATATATATATTCGAGATACGAAAAAAAGAAAACAACCAATGTAATTCCAGAGGAATTGCTAATGGTTTTCTTTGTCGGCAGATTTTAAATACTTTATGAACAAAGTGTATGTTTGAATGAAAATCCAGTCTAATGTATGAAAAAACAAGATTAAAAAATAAATTGAATTTAAATTGCTTTGTAAATGAATTAAATCCAAATTTAAGCACACATATAAAGGGTTATCACAGTTTTTAATGTTTAGGGGGATATATTTTTCAAAACTGTTTGTATTTAAAAAAAAAAATCATTCATATGTCAAAGAAATTTTGACGATCTAATTTCTATTTTTCTTTTTAACTCTGCCATAGCTCTCTAATCTCATAGCAAAACCTTAGTAATAAATTGGTATTGCGGAATATGTTACCTGTCCAAGTAAAAAAATTATATATCGTCTTATGTTTTTCATCTTAAAATTTATAATAATATGCGATTATATATGGCGTCATGCATATCCATATATTATTATAAATTTCTTATGCGCTAAAATATATAACGATATATCATTATATATTGATATTAATCATATATGCTATACATAATTAGATATGATAGATCTATTGTCATATATAAACGGTCCACCAAATAACTTTTGTTTTTTGAAAATGCTATAAAAAAAAAACTACTGAATATTTTCTCAAATTTATTTTTTTATTTGATAGTACAATCCTTCCGGTTAATAATGGAAAATAATTTCATTCAAATGCCTGCCTCGGCTGGCCATGCAGTAGCCTACACGATCGGTCCAATTTTTAAGCACATTATCGATTGTGTGCAGCTGTATTTCACCAATGGCTTTCTGTTCCGTCCTGTTGAAACCAAATGTTGCCAATATCATCCTTTTCAATTTTTGTGAACAAAAATTCGTTCAACATGGCCCGATAACGATCGCCATTGACTGTAACGGCCACTCCTTGCTCATTTTCGAAGAAAAATGGCAATTTTCGCACACATTCTGCAACATTACCATGATTTTCAAAGTAATGTCGCAATATTTCCTAGCGTTGTTCAAGCGTATACTCAACCATATTCGTTCAGCGGAAGGATAAAATTAATTATCTGTCAAATCAGACATGAGCTAAGTGTTACCATTCACGAAATAAGCACTAGTTGAAAAAAAAAGTTAGATGGCGGACCCTTTAGTAATATATTCGGGTAAGTTCTATAATTTAAGATATAATAATATATGCTGTGTTATAAAAAATATATTTGTGTGTAATATAAGATATGCTTATATATGGTGCCATATGAATAATGCAATTTTATATGACATTAATATTAACAATTACGTTTGAGATATGATTATATATGGCCCAACATCATTAATATTTTCCATGCGTATAATACATAATTATATATTGTAATATATAACCCCATATATACTTATAAATGCGCAGATGTAACAATTATTTTTCTTTAAATTTTTTTCATATTTATATTAAAAATAACAAATTTCATGGGATACAAGTAAATAAAATTTAATATCAAAATATCTCATACCAGCCATCAAAAATAACGTATCTTTTTGGATCTAATTATATCCAAGTGGATCTAAATTCATTCCACGGGATATTTTGAAATCCATCAGGATCTTAAGGTAGATATTTTGGATAACCCATTTATGACATACATTTTGATCTCCTGATAACAAATAAGATCTCATTATGTATTTGAGGTGTAACTTTTTTTGATCGGGTGGTAATAAGTTAAACGCCTTACACTTGCATTACTTAGCCACTTTTGGTATTACTGACAGCCCATTGGCGATAGAAAATTTACATGTCGCCCACCTAGTTCAAAAGTGACTCAGCTCAAAATTTTTCATTTTTCAGAAATCGAAAAAAAAATATTTGCAACTTTGTACCAATTGAAACATATATAACTGTTGTTTAGCAACAGTTAACAACAAAAAAAATACACTGATATTTTTTTTAAGATAAACAAGTGTATTGTGCATAGTTAAGCATATAAAACCGAAAAATTAAAATTTTGAGTTGAGTCACTTTTGAACTAAGTGTGCGATGTATAAATGTTTTTATTATATATGATTCTTCTTCGAGCTTAAGATCTTTTGTTAAAACGATTATAAATTATTAATTTCCAATATTTCGTCTCCACATTGGGAGACTTCTTCAGGGAAATTTATTTTAATTTAATTGTTATCAATTTTAAAATTTTTTTTTAAATTAAAATAAATTTCCCTGAAGAAGTCTCCCAATGTGGAGACGAAATATTGGAAATTAATAATTTATAATCGTTTTAACAAAAGATCTTAAGCTCGATGAAGAATCATATATAATAAAAGAAGATCGAAGAAAATTAAACATATTTAAATGTTTTTATGGTATAATTAGTTCGTTTCTATACAAAATTAAATATAATTACATTTTTACTACAAATTTGATAATTTCAAAATAATATTCGATTTTAAAATTAAAGATTTAAATAAAAAAATTTTGACAACTCTTTACCTAAATATAAGTGAGGAGTAACATGTTACCGAAGTAAGTACTTACCTCGGTGGACATGCTATAATAATAGGAGATGTTATAATAAAAGGGGTTGTAAAAGAAAAGTAAATAGTTACCAACCTTGATTTCTTATTCCCGTTAAGAGAAAGTTTTGCTGGGCTCTTTTATCATACACGCAGAGAAAAAATATGGTTGCAATATGATTGCGGCCACAAAACTATGTTTCCAACAGCCATAAATGGTTGTTTCAATTCAATTATTATTGTATCAATCATATTTCACCAATAATATGGTTGGTTTAACCATGTTCTAGTAAAAATCTCTATCTCTTTTTCGGTTATCATATTATGCTCTTGTCTACAACCATAATATAGTATTTATTGCGTATTCGTCTCTCTTACTACAGCCATATTATAGTTACACCAAATATAAGACGATCAGTTTGTTTTTTAAGAGCATCTTCGATCTTTAAGTGACAGCCTTATTTAAGATTTTGTGAAAAGAAATTGTGAGAAACAGTCAACCCCAATAAATTAAATAATATTACACAAAAATTCATGAAAAATGGAAAAACAACGTAGTGGTGTCAAGTGTAATGATGATTTGTTTTGAGGAAGAAGGAATAAGTTGCCATGCGCTCCTTAAATGAAGGCATTGTTTATTATATGTACACAAAAGAGTTAAAAAGTTTTAAAAAAGTGATTTATATTTTAATTGTTTGCACTTACGCAAAAAAATATTGTTAAAGAAAAAAATATATAAACAAATATGAAAGAAAAATATCAACAAAATGCACGTGCTTTTAAGTCTGTAGTACGAAAGAATCATAATATGATTGCAATAATCATAACAACGTAATTAATTATGACGAAATTCTGTTCATGATTATAGTATGATAATTAGGACCATAATATGATTATAATGGAAATATTGTGATTGTTTCAAACATGTTATGATAATTATAAATTTTTTGTAAAATTGTATTCTTAACAATATTTTTATGCGTGCTTTATTCTGTAATCACATGTATAGCAAAAAAATAAAAAACAAAGCTTATTCCTCAGCGCAGAGACAATTTGCTTACTTAAATTATTTTAAGTTTATTAAAATGTATAAATTATTAAATAAATATACATTTGTACTATTTGAGGGAAAACATACATAACTTTTTAATCCAGCTTCAACAGAATGATGAGAGAATACTGTAGGCCGCATATTATAAAATTTCCAGAACAATAATATGATAATATTGGGATCTATTTGGAACCATAGTATGGTAATTTAATTATCATATTTTGATACAGAAACAGGTAAGAGGTTGTCACAACCATAGTTGTCGCAATCATAAATACTAAAATGTATGATGCTCTTCGAATATGCTTACAACAACCATGTTTTTTGCGCATGTAGTCTCTTTTATGTAAATATACCCTGATTTGGCTTACTTTTAGGACTGCCATTAATTGAGACTAAAGTACCGTAAACTGAACATTTTTTGCACTGATTCTTCAACCTTCTATCTTAAAACGGGGAGTTTTGGGGTTCAATTAGTATTTAAATTTCTTTTAAGCATAATGTCAAAATGTCATAAGTTATGACAAAAAAAAAATGGTTTAAATCTAAAGCTATTAAACCCCTAAAAAAAAAAACACATTATTAAAAATTGGTCGGGTTATGGTCATAAAATGTAAAAACAAATCTTTATTTTGAATAAAACGGGAAAAAAAACTCATAAAAGGAATAGTTTCTCTACAAACCAAATGACTGCTTTAAATATGTACTTTCAGCCACATGAGTGAATGGTCAGATTTGGTTTGATTTAATTGTAAAAATAGTCATTTGACAGCATTATTTAGAGATTTACTGTGCTGGTATGGAATGAAATGACAGAAAATAATAACAATCTTCAAAGAAATTTTTATTGGTTTCAATATGGGCAACAGCAACAGCCAACAGCACAAATTAATCTTACTTTTCTTTTTTTTAAATGCAGTCATGAAAAGTGTAAAGTCTATAAATGCCACATCAACCAACATAAGCCGAGGGATTCTATTAAAATTTATGATAACTAATAAATCACAAAGTTATGATGATGTTTTTAGTATATTTATTTTTTTATTGAAAAGTTAAACTGGAATGTCTTTGCATTGCAAATAACCCAGCAAAATTAAGTTTACAGCAAAAAGTCAGAATTTTTGCTGAATGTTATTAAAGGAAAATGAGTTAGAAATAAATGTTATTATACACTCACAATATTGATTGCTGTTGGTGATTCTGTTGAGTGTACCACAGAGAGAATTTCTTGATGGAGTTCTAATTTCCTTCACAATGTAAAAGAAAAATTATTTAAATTTTGAAAAAGCTTCATAGTTTTAATAAGACTTTTCCATTAGTCGTATAAAATTTTTAATAAAAACATGACATTTTTCGTTAAATTCGTTTAATTTAATGAAAAGTTTCAACACACAAATTAATAGGAAGAATTTCCTGAGTGTTGCTTCTCTTTAAAAAAAAAAAAAAAAAAAAAAATTTTAATAAAAACATGACATTTTTCGTTAAATTCCATTAATTTAATGAAAAGTTTCAACGGAAGAGTTCCAGGTACATTTCATAGATATGATGCAAAAATTTATGGATACCATGCAGAGAATTATCTCAGTGTAATTTTGTGTGATTTGCGTAGACAAAAATAATGGAAAGTTTTGAATTGAACTAAATCAAATCAAAAATAAAACATTTTTAACTAATAAACATTGTTCGTGTATAGGCTAGAATCTCTAGTCATAATACACTGTGTTGCTAGTGTTTATTAAATAAACAACAACACTTTCTGACTATAGTATTAGGGCCATAGGTCAGTTTTGCCGTACTCTGCAATCTTCAAATGTTTTACTTTTAAATTTTAAAAAATTAAAACCAAAAGTTTATTTTTCGTTCTTTTATCATATATGATGATGTAAGCGAAATGAAACATGTAAGGACCTGTCCGTAGATAAATTCTGCTTTAAATTAGCGGATATAAAACTTTTTTAATTAATAAATAAACATTGCACGGTTTTTTGTTTAACCCTCTAACTGGAAAACGATAGTTTGCAACGAAATTTATACCATGTGCTCCACTCGAAAAACAAATAAGTTCTTCAACAAATATTGATGAAATATAAGGATCCGATGAATAAAGCAGTGTATTGAGTAAATCTTGCATAGTTTTCTCACGCGACATTTTTCGAGTGTGGATTCCCGGTAATTACGGAAATCTTTATTTCTACATTCCATTGCTTCTCCGAAAGCATTCCAATTGGCAAACACGCGTATTTGATAACATCAGATAACATTATCGTTGCCTAATTTAGGCGATATGAGCTAAACTATTTTAGGGTGCATTTTGGAAACTAAAGCATATAAAAGAGAGAAGTTTTGGACAAAAAATATTTCTCTTACCAAGATATATCCACGCTCGAAAAACTATTTTTTTCTGCTCCTATTTAAGAAGATATCGCGATTTTCGCTTTTTGGAAAAGCGAAATTAGGCGAAAAAGTATCTTATCTTCAATTTATATTGTTCAAACTTCAACGATTTGACATTAATACTTAATGTCTTCTTTCTGCAAAATTTCATAAAAATCCGTCTTATAAGTTAGAACGATGTCCTTTAGTCCTTGGACTAAAGTAAGGACTTATTATTAAAGATAAAGCTTCAATCCTACTTATATTTTATTATAAGTCTTTAGTCAACTTAAATTGGTTTTTTAGATTTTTGAAAACAATTTTTTTTTTTTAAATAATTAGTTTTTGAAATTTTACGAAATTTTGATTTTGAAGCTTTCTCGCTTCCAAAATGTGGGCGGCACACGAAAAATTTCTTGGCAAAATATTTAGCAAATTTAGTTTTCAATCGGAATATATTAATTTCTACACACAGAGAAATAAAGTGCCAACTGAATTGAAAAGTGTATTTAAATGGTAACAACTTATAAATTCAGTTAGTACAACAATATTTGCATTAGGTTCCTGAATATTTTGACAACTAACGTTGAATTGTACCAACACACTGGAAGTCGTAATAACAGAATTTGAGTCGTAGTAACCGAGTTTCAGTTGGCAAATAGCAAAATTTTTTTAAAACGCTCATTCGATGAATTTGTGCTAAATTTTATGATAACTGCCCTGAGGCAGCCTTACCCGTTAGAGGGTTAACAAAAAACAAATGATTTTGAACTTGAATAATCTTGCTCACATCATAAAGTAGACTTTATTGTTCGTTTTGCAAGTGCTTTGGCAACGCTGTAAAAAAGGAACGGCTTAGATAAGCCTGGTGTTATCATTTTGGGACTTCGGAAACATTTAAATCTTCAGAAATCCAACGTTTTGCGAACGCTTGTACCAACGACGTAAGTGATTTGACAGCACTTTGCCGTTCGTATTTTTCTGGCTGGGTATTTGTAAACTAAAATATATTAATTTCGTATGAAATTAAGTTAGTCTTTTACAATAATTTTTTTTAGTCTAGGAATTGTATGGTATAAAATTTTGATTTCTGCTTTCAAATTTCACAGAATATTTATTATTCTTCAGAATAAATTATACTCCGAAAATGGCAAGCACTTTAATTTTACATCAACTCCTTTAACAAAGCAATAGTTCAGAGGGGCTTCTAATAAATATTTGCTCTAAATTTTATGTTTTACTTCAAGGATTGATATTTTACAATGCATATTATTAATACACTGAGAAAAATTCAGCTATTAGTTAATTGAAATTCAGTTACTACAACTAAAATTCGGTTTTTACGAATTTCAGTCGGTTGATACAACTAAACATTAGTTTTTACAACAAAGTTCGGTTAATTCAACTGAATTTTAATTGCATTAGCAAAAATATTTAAAAATTTAATGTAAAGATCGTTGTACTAAATGAATTAATAAGTTGTTACCATTAATATACACTTTTCAATTCGATTGCCGCTTTATTTCTCTAAGTGTATTAATGTATTATATGAAATAAAAATTTACCATCATATTAAATAAATAATGCATGCATTGTAAATGCATCTATTCAAATTTCGCTGACTATTGAAAAATATTTTGTAGAAAAAACAACAATTATGGAAAATAAATATTTTGTTTCCCTTGTTTGGGACGAAAAATAATATGAAAAATTTGAAAAACTACAAATAGTTTTCAATTTGAAATTTCTTTTGTTTGATTATTCAGGAACTTTTTAAAGTCATTGTCTAATAATTCCACCTGGTATTGTTGCATCATGGAATTCTTCTTCGAAATACACCACAGACTGTTAACTTTTTTATGGGAAAAGTCTTTATTAACAAAACTGGTTCCTAAAATATGTTTCTGAATCTGCAGAGAAGCTCAGTTTCCAGATTTTTTTAAAACTCAGGTTTTGTACACACAGGGAAATAATCAGTTGGAGTTCGGTTATAGTTACTTATAAATATAATTGTTATCGTAATATTGTTAAAATCACAACTAACATAATATCTTAATTATAAAAAGAAAATAAACCCCAGTAAAAAAATTTCGTGTTTATACAGGGTGTCCGCCGGGAAGGTATACTACTGTGTTTTGCCGCCATTTTGGTAAACATTAGTCTTCACAGTTCATATTTGGCAGCCGTGAAGTAGACACGGGGCAAATTTATTATGGAAAAATATTCGTAAACCAACGTGTTTTAATCGTTTAAAACATTTTATCAAAATCAATCATCGATTACTATGACGATGAGAAAGTTACGTGAAATTTTTGGGAGGAACAACGTGCCAACAAAACGCACTATTTATCGTGTAGTGAATGATTTCGAAGAAAGAGGGTCTGTAGGTGATAGGCCCAAGCATGGATGACAACGTACTGCAAGATCAGCTGAAAACATTACTGCTGCTCAAGAAAGTGTTCAAAACAATCCATCAACCTCAATTCGACGCCGCACAGTGGTCAATTTCGCGAGATAGCGGTCAAAACTCTATAACTTTTGACCGGATTGGTATTTTTTTACGCAATTTGTTTTGTTCAATAGGAGGGACTTTAAGCTTCAATTTGCGTGTTCAAACGTAAACATCGACAGATAGAAACGTAAGAAATGTGGAGTTAAAAATGCATTTTAATTTTTTGTTGAGTTTCCATGTAAAAGTTGAATATTTTGACATTTTAAATAGGTATTTTTTTTATAATTTCTTATTTTCTTCAATCGTATTTTACAACCAATACTTATTTATTATTCCTAAACTTAATTTTGGTCAGAAAATGCCAACATTTGGCCCCTGACATTTATTTAGTCTCAATATTCACAGGGGCCAAAGGTTGGTTTTTTGGAAGAAAGCTAATTCTTGTGAGGATTAAACTGAAAAATAACACTGAAATTCCCAACAATATCAATACCATTTGGATATATTATATACAGAACACAACATCGATAAAATTTTAAGTAAACTTTTACTTTTTATTGATTTAGAGTGCACATATATTTTATTTAAATGTATTAATAAAAATTAGACTAAAATTAGAAACAAATTATAATCTTTAAACTAGTATTAATTAAACAATATTAGTAAAAATTTCTTCCAAATAGCTTTGATTTTCATTTTGCAGTAGTTGTTTAGCTTCTTCATCTAACTCTAATGAGGTTGATTTCTATTTTTGTCGAATACTGGACATATATGGGTCTGATGTGCACAACAAAAATTAATAAGATCTTCATTAGTACAATATCTGGAAATTTTTCTTGTATTGTGCTCGCGAAAGAATCTGTAGTCTTTGTTCCTTTTTTCTTGCGCTTGCTGCAATTTTTAAACTTCTTTAAATAGTCAGCATCAAATGTCTTTAATAATCGTTCTGCAGTGTGTTCAAGAAGATTCTGCAATTTTATTTCTGCTGAACTTGAAGTTACACTAATAGCAGTTGGTGAAGGTAAGCAATCTTTTTTGGCAGAAACTATATCTCGATATGATGGAAAAATTCCACAATTTTTTTCATTGGTTCGCTTCCGCAATTCTGTATATTGGTTTTTAGTCATTTTCAAATCCAAAAATAGTGCAAATGCTTCTTCTGGAGTAAATTTATTTTCTTCAGTTGGTGTCGGCATACTTTCTAAAATCCTTTTTGTGCGTCTGGGGCTTGCTTCCACTATTTTTTCAATGATAGCAATTTTACTCTTTTTAGTTTTCGATGGTTGAATTTGATGCAGAAATGAATCCTTTATGATGCTACAAGAAACTTCTTCATTGATATGTTTAAGCTTGCGTCTTCGTGATCTTTCACTACAATTATCAATTGGCTTTGCTGGTCGACCACCTTTTCCAGTTTCCGTGGTAGTTACTGATGGCTTTTTAAAAATAAGTTTATTTCTTAGCCATTCTTGGTTGCGTGAGTAAAACAATTTCTTGTTTCTGGAACATTGATTGTACCGTTTTCTTAAAGTATTTAAAAAGTTTTTTATTTTTAAGTTATAAATTTTAATTTCTTGTTTGTCGCATATTTTGAAGAATGGATTATTCATTATATGTAAAATAATGTCGTTTTCATCTTTCCGTTCAAAATATATATCAGATAGAACACTATAACTGAATGTAGCCATTGTTTAAACAGTAATGAAGAAAAACAATGAATGCATGAATTAGTATACTATTGCTCGAAGTTTCAACATGATCTTTTTTACCTCTTTGAAACATAATATAACAGGTACTTGGTTTTACCAGTTATTTCCATTGGTTTTAAATTTATTTGCAATTTTCAGGTATTTAAGTTGTGTAATATTAGATGGCAATAAAATCTTTTTTACCTTTTCCAAATGAATTGCTAGATACCACATAATTTGAGAGTTAACAGGTACTGGTAATAATATAACAGTTACTTGGTTTTACCAGTTATTTCCATTGGTTTTAAATTTATTTGCAATTTTCAGGTATTTAAGTTATGTAATATTAGATGGCAATAAAATCATTTTTTACCTTTTCCAAATGAATTGCCAGATACCACATAATTTGAGAATTCTATTGTCATTTTTGTCAAAATTTTGATACCCCTTCTATGTGGACAAGGTCCAAATATGGGCCAACTTCTCTTAATTTCAACAGAATTATTTTTTGGGTCAATAAGAACTGTTGTACAAAATTTCATCAAATTAGATGCATAATAGCCACTTTCACATACAAATAACTTCTCAAAAAATCTGACGTGCATTTGTACCGAATATCTTACCTTGGGTCAGAAAAATTGCTGTAGCTCAAAAAGTGCAGTCCCGATGCATGGACATGTATATATAGGAATGTAGGGGAGAGTTAGGACTACAAAATAGTAAATTTGTGTTTTGACTCAGCTTGACTCACAGGAGTTGTGCTCTATGAAGTAGGAAATTTCCGAGAAATTTGACCTTTTTTAAAAAAAATATTTAAATTGTTCTGAAAACAGTAGAGCTTCAATTTTTTTACCAGTAATAGGAAATAAGTTAGGTTACAACACAAAATTTATTTCGTCCAAAAATATTGAAAAACAAAAAAGTTATGATCATTTAAACTTTAAAAATTAACTAAAAATATCATAAATTTACTAAATTCTGAAAAAGCCCATTTTGGACCACCCTGTTCTCAGTGAAATAGTTGAAATAGAGTTCTAGGTTTTTGGCTCCCGAGGTTTACTACTGTCTACTTTCATATGAGTCTAGTAACTTTAAAATCGAGGAACAAAAACCAAAAGGAGTTTTGGCCGCTATCTCAAAATATTGACCACAGTGCGCCGTGCTCAGGAGCTTGGTCTTCAAAGAACAACTTTGGCCAGAATTTTGCACAAGGATTTGCATTTGTTTCCGTGTAAGATTCAATGGGATCAACAAGACGGTGCCACATCGCATACAGCCAGGATTACAATGGAATTACTGCGAGACCTCTTTCCACAACAATTTATATCAAGAAATGGTGATGTTGATTGGCCTCCACGGTCGCCTGATTTGACTGCTCCGAACTTCTTTTTGTGGGGATATCTGAAAAGCAAGGTTTATGCAAACAAACCAGAAACGCTTGAGCAACTCAAACAAAATATTCGTGATGAAATTAATGAAATATCGCGTGAAATGTGTGAGAATGTAATGAAAAATCTGCTCAAAAGGGCTCGTATTTGTGAGGCTAACAGACATTTATCTGATATTGTATTCCATACATAATTGCAGACATTAAATAAAACATTTATCAATATAAGATCCATTCTCTTTCATTTAATCAAAAATTATAAACAAACAAAGTAGTATACCTTCCCGGCGGACACCCTGTAGAAGCAGGATAAAACAAATGTACTGATTTAAGTGCATTTGTTTCGGAATTCGATAACGAATTCCGATTCGTGTCTACTACCTTCTATGATTGTAGTGTTATTATTTTCGCTGAACGTGCAATTTAAATTGTTGCTGGGTTATTCTTATGAATAGAGAGTTTTTGATCATGTTTATTGGTTGGCTGAATGCTGTTTTTTTTTTTTTTTTTTTGTATTATTTATGTATGCAGCAAAGACCCTGGTGACTCCTACACGTTTTATTGCTATTTAAAAAGTTACAAATTCTTGTCAATACATAATTGTTTTTTCAATGAGCTTTAACCAAATGAAGTCCCAACACACAGCACAACATACCCAACATACCATATCATATAACAAACATATTGCAGTACAACATAATTATGCCATGCTTCATTTCGAAAAACATTCAATTCACTTGATTAAGAAACAAAAAAACAGGCAACACAGTGTCTAGGAGGAAAACAAAATTTAAAACTCTATAAAAATCTTCTATCAAAGTTCCTTAAATACACATTTTATCGTTGGCAGTAACACTGTTCTTCTAGTTAAATCATATGTTTTCTATATGGACGGTCATGTTGCATATAAAGATAATGATAATGTTAAACTATTATGAAAAATAGTTTAACTAGGGAAACTTAAACTGAAATAAAAACATTTTCAAACAACAACATAATCATAAACATTCCATAGAGTCGACAAAAAAAAAAGTCAGATACTACAACAGCTCTAGTTACTTACTACTCCCATCCCTTGTCTTAAAGTCCCGACTTTAACACTAACACCATCCGCCAGCTTGAGCTCTACATGAGTAGTCATGCTTTGCTCTATAGATAACCATCAGTGTAAAACGATTTTTTTACATGATGCTGCTGCTTGCTGGCATGACTGGCTGACTTGGACCGAAGAAGGGACAATTGTGGAATATGGTCTGTGATGCTGCTGCTTCTGGTGCTGTTGCTATATTTGTGTTGTTGATTGTTGCTGTGAACCATTATCTTTAACGAATCGCTGAGTTATATGCAAATTCATGGCACTTTTAACTTTTTGAATACCTTGTCTTAGAGCAGCATGCCTAAAATTCGTATTATCTGTTTTAAAATCACTATTGTAACCATTGGATATTTAGCAGGGTTTAAGCTTAACTATAAATCAATACAAAAAATACAGAAAGAAAGCCATAGTTTTATTCGTGATGATTGATTGTACACTTAGGATACTATGTAGGTAGACGCAAAGAAAAAACATGGTTGAGGGAATTATATTCGAAGAGCATCATACATTGTTGAATATATGATTGAAACAACCATGTTACTATGGTTGTGACAACCATACTCTTATATGTTTCTGTGTCATAATATGATATATTATGGCTGCAAATATTATCATATTATGGTTCATGAAATTTTTATCAATTATTATAATATGCTTGAATGCTTCTGTTGAAGTTTGTTTAAATAGTGATGCATGTGTTTTTTTTTTTCGTAAATAATTTAAGTAATCAAATTGTCCTTGCACTGAAGAAAAACTAATTCGCTATAGTCGAGATTCGTATTTACTGGATTAAATTTTTTTTACTGTCAACAAAATATTAAAGATAGGAACTCCGAGGGACTAGAAAAACTAATGCGTTATAATCGAGAATCGTGTTTACTGGAGGAAATTACTATACAATTTTTTTATTGTCCACAAAATATTAAAAATGTAAAAAATATTTTTATCAACATTTTCTACGAAACACTGCAAAATTTGGCAATTTCGTATAAAAAATTATAAGAACATTTTTTGTAGGGCTGTCAAAAACAGTTCGTATTAACAGATGTTACATTGAAATTGTTACCAAAACGTAAGGACAAGACTTTATATAATCATCAAAAATTTAAGAAAAATTTATATTTTTTCAAACAATTTAAAGAATTCCAAAAAATTTTCTTGATTAAACCATAGATTTCTTTAGTGTTTTTTTTTAGCAGTTTTTGAATAAAACAATCGCTTTTTGATGACTTTATACAAAAATCTAGATTTTTAAAAATATGTGCTAGCCTAATTTTTTGATCTCGTTTAATTGCTTGTCCAATTATTAAACGCACCTACTTATTGTAAGTCGTACGCAATTTTAGGTTAGAATGAATTTATTTAACCAATGGAGTCCTATAAATTTTTTTTTCAATTATTCTATGATTTTTTTTAAATAATTTTAATTATTAAGAAAATAGTAAAAATTATTGTGAAAATCAAATAAGGAAACATTTTATCGGAAATTTGTGCGGAAACCACCGAATACTCTCGGGGTCCGCGGACCTTCATTTGGTAACCGTTGATTTAGAAGAAATAGAAATGTTTTGCAAATATCTCCGATGTATCTTCTGGAAGAGAAGAAGAAGGTATCGCTAGAAAACCATCTAGATGATAAAAATATATTTTCATATACATTTTTTATAGTTTTTTTTTAAACAAACATAACCTACGCGATTTAGTAAATGGGTAGTTTTAAAACGCTTGTAATTAAATAACTAAATATTGTTTTTGAAAAATTTATTTTATGTGTAGCACAATATAGACTAGAAATTATTAACTCAGTTTTTGTAGAGAGCCAACATACCGCGATCTTCTATTTGACGTATTCTATGCGCGATACCTGTTTGACGATGCTTTTGACGACATTCATATTAATTTTTTTACACAGCTTTTAATTTTTTTCTTCAATTCTTCAGTGCATTTGGCTTCCCAACTATTTGCATACACTTTTTGGCATAAAAGACATTAAAAGTCCTCAATTAGACGTGCTTTTGTGACGTTTGGATTTAACATTTAACTGATAAAAAGAACACAAGGTTTAAATACTTGGTTAGTTGGGTGTGTCCTTAATTTTTTTTTCTTTATCACATATTCAAATTTCGTTGAGATTGGAGAGGACCCCATCAGGAGACTCGCCTTGTTAGAGAATTATCTGCATGATATTAAATAATTTTCGAATTAAATCAATGCAATTGTACTGGATTTCATCTATTAAACCTTATTATTTATTTCGTCAAAAAAAATTCACTCAGAGATTATGAATGTCAAATTTTGGGAAAACATAAAACACTATAAATCAACTGTATTTCGAACTTTTTCCGATTTTGCCGAAAGTTCGGCAGTAAAAAGGTGAATTCGTTGCTAAACTTTAGATTTTTATTTCAAACAACAAACACTTTTTCATTTGCAAAACTTATTTTTTATACATTTTCTTATCAAACTCTTTGGCCACAATAATAATTTCGCTTAAAATTTTTTTTTATTCTAATGCGAAATGACAAAATTATTCATAAAATAAACATATATGTGCTATTTTAAAACAGTTCAAATTTTTCGCGGTATTTCCCGTCTCGTAAATTTCCGGGAAAATTCCCGATCCGCGCCTAATCCCTTGACTAAATTAAATAGACATTACTATGCATTATTGTAAGCTTGATACAGATATAACTCCACAATAATGCTCTTGATTTAAGGTTGTTTAAAAAACATTGTTTTAATAATAAGATTACTTCAATTTATACACCAGTGAATATGCCTTCACACTGATAATAATCCATGCGTAAAAATACAAATAAATGTCAAAATGACAAAAAAATTTGTAAAATAAACGAAAATTTGTTCATTTTACAAAAGATTTCGTTGTTTTGACATTTTTTTCGTATTTTTATCATGGATTATTATGAGTGCAAAAATGATTTCATTTGATACCAAATTTGTGTATAGTTATATTAAAGTAACCAAAATAATCCGAAAAAATAAATAATTGGGTAATTTCAAAGTATTTAGAAACCACAAAAAGCATGAGATGGGGCAGCTAAAAATAATATGTGTCCCTTAAATTTTTGTTCTCTACAACTTATACAAAGTTCATTAAGACCTTCGAGTCCGGGTCGGGATGCCTCCCTTGTCACAAACAGCAAGGCTTTCATATCGTAAGCTTAATATTTTTGAAACAACCCATGCTGTAACCGCTTTGTCTGCTAAAAATTAACATACTTTACATATACAAATATGTATATACCCGAGTAAAAAAAAAATATATATGGTCTTTTATTATATCATCTTAAAATATATTATAATATGTGATTATATATGGTGTCATGCATGGCCTCATCTCTCATTATATGTGAGATATGGCTAAAATATATAATGATATTATTATATACTGAACTTTATAAAATTAGATATTAATCATATATTATGTATAGTATAATAAGATACGATGATCCATTGTCATATATAATACATTTCTACATATAACATAATATGTAATCATATATGGTGACATATTAGCTATGTATATATCTTAAGATATAGTAATATATACAGACTTATTAAAAATATTTTTGTGTGTGATGTAAGATATGCATATATATATATATATATAAATAATGCAATTCAAGTCCCGACGAAAAAAGTTTATATACAGTCATATCAAACATATTCTATAACTTTTATATATAATTAGAAATTAACAAAAAACAACCTTTAACGTTTTTATATAATTATCATAAAAGACAAAAGCAGGAAAATTCAATGTATTTAAAGTCAAAGGAAAAAACTTATAAAAGCTGTACTTAAAACAAAGATCAAAGTTAATAAATTATATAATATTAATGAGTAAAAAAAATAATTTTAAGTCAGAAAATCGTAAAAAATCAATTATAATCCAAAAATCTTAGTAAAAGGCTTTTTAGCGCTCAAAAGCGAAAAATTCAAAAAAGTGAAAAAACATACAAAAGAAAAAAGTTAATTTGTCTTCTCTGATAAATAAAAGCATATATGGAAGAAACAAGAAAAAAATGCGATTACTTTTCCGTATATCTAATTGTATATGGTATCACATATTAGTCAAATTAAAATCACATATCATTTTAAAATACATTGATTTATATTTAAATTTTCATTATTATTTGAAATGTGAAACAAGAAATTAGTACGGGTTTTCAAACAATTTTAAAGGATTTTATGAAGTTTGATCAAATTAGACAGACCCATTTTTCGGATCAAATTATATCAGATGATCAAATTAATCAGCTAAGATATGATGTGATATAATATTATATATATGACTATATACGTTTATATATATACCCATATCGAAACTTTTCTCATCGGGGATATACATAATTATATATGACATTAAGATTAACAATATAGCTTCAGATATGATTATATATGGTCCAACATCTTTAATATTTTCTAAGGGTATAAGATAGAATTAACTATTGTTTTATTTAACCCCATTCATAATTATATATGCTCAGATGTCTAAATTATTTGTCTTTAAATTTTTATATATTTTTATTAAATATATTATATATCATGCAATATAAGTAAATCTTATTTAATCTCAAAATATCACTTTCTATCCACCAAAAATAACTCATCTTTTTGGATATAATTAGATCCAAGTAGATCTCAAATTATCCCACGTGATATTTTAGGATCTATCAGGATATTAAATTAGATATATTTGGATTCGTCAATTTTTAGATCAATTTTTATCTAATTTAATCCGGTAATAAATTTAAGGGATCTAATCGGATAATTGCTATATACCCCAATTTTGAGATAAACTTGGATAAGAATATATATCGACCTATATCAAATGAGATCTGATTTTCTATTTGAGATGTAACTTTTTTTTGATCGGGTATGTAACAATAACTGTGTGTGTGTAAAAAAAAATAATTTTGAAGAAAAAAAGAAAAACAGCCAACCACCAAACAAAGCTCCTCCATAAATGAAAATTAAGATGTTTTCTCGTTCAGTACACAAAAACAATATGCAAAAATTATAGTCGTTTATGACAAACTGACAAAAAATAAAACAACAGCAGCAGGCGAGCGAGCAAAAGCTAACATAAAAAATGACGTCACCTAATTCGCCTACAATAATTCTCTTATAGTTTTATTATTTTTTTTGTATTTTGGCCAAGAAAGTCGTGAGCCATAATCACGAATTTTATTCAACATTAGCTTCTTAAATCATGTTGCACTGCACCAGCAGCAGGCAGCAGGAGTAGTGGTACTATTACAGAGATTCTTTCTATGTCATACTCCACTAATGGCGTATGGCGGTGGTAGTAGTGGAAGAGAAGACAATATCTAAAGTTAAGTTGTCTATGGTAAAACTAAAAAAAAAAGTGATAAATTTTAAACATTGTCTCTGACATTGAACACCAAACAAACAAAAAACACTTTGGAAGTTGCCAGCCAGCCAGTTATCTAGCTCGATAGTATTCCTGGCAGCCTGCTGCTGCTGACATGCTCAATTATCAGTTCCGAAAAAGCGTTAGCAATACCCAGCAAAAATACCGCATGCTTGGAAGCAAAATTGTAAGGGAAAGATTTGTTGTAAGCACTTGCATATGCGCATTACAGCGTAATTTTTTCAACTTCCGATTTTTATCAACTATTGTTGCGATTATTGTAGATAGAACTAGGTATAAAAGTTAGATGGAACGAATAAGAGAAAATTCGGATAGCATTAACACGTGGCTACCCGCGTACAAAGTTTTCGATTTTTAAAAATTTTTCCTAAATTGCTTTAATTAGAAGATGTCTTGCGACCCATAATTATAAGGCTTTGCGAGAATATTTAATTTTTTCGAGATATTGCGACTTGACTTTTGCTAAAAGTTTAGTTTTTTCCTTTATTCTACACTCAGGGAACTTCTGTTTTAAAAATATGTATGTACTTGTTTTTGTTGTAATACAGTTTGTTTATTTTTAATGTAAATGTCAGTCATTTGTGGAACAATTTAAATTTTTTTCATTTAAAAAAACAAACCACATCAAATGACTGTTTTATGATTATACATTAATTTTTTACAGTCGTTTTTTGTTATTTAAAAAAAATAAATGTTTGTTTATTTTTTTACTAACATATGTGGGTAATTTTACACAATTGTTAGTAATTTTTTGAACAGTTAAAACAAATGACAAATGTTAGTTGAATTTAAGGAAATGTTAGTCGTCCTTTCTTCAAGTGAAATTTCATTTGTTTTTGACTACATTTTTTGTCGTCTTTACCTAAATAATATCGTTACTGTACACATTTTTTAAAAATGATTCTACATTTTTTTATTTTTTCAATATCAAAACAGACAAAACTACTTTTATTTGAGCATAACTACAAATATATCGGAAAAACAAAAAAATTACATAGTAAAATTGTTATGCTTTTAAATTTTATGAACGTGATTATTGAAGGAATATTAACTATAACTTTTGATTTTCATTAATTAATGCTTTGATTGTTGTAGGCCGAAAAGTTTTTTTTTTTAAAAAAATTTCTAAAATAGAGGAAAAAAACGACAATTTTTAATAAAAATCAAATCGCAATATCTAGAAAGCCATTAGTTCGTCTTCAAAAATTTCAAAATATTTCTGATTAGCACACACAGAGAAAAATGTAGCTATTTGCAAACTAAAATTCGGTTACTACGACCCAAAATCGGTTATTACGAATTATCGATTGAACATTAGTTTTCACAACAAAGTTCGGTTAATTCAACTGAATTTTAGCTGAAACATCCAAAATATTGAGAAATCTAATGTAAATATCGTTGTACTAACTGAATTTATAAGTTGTTACGATTAACATACACTTTTCAACTCGGTTGGCACTGTATTTCTCTGTGTGCACGTCATAAAAAATTACAGTGACTCACAGTGAAAATGGTCCACCTGTGACCAACCACTTAAAAGTCTAAAAAATCGGTATAAAAACAAAGGACAAGTGGCTAAATTAATTAGTTTATTTTATTTAAATACACTTAGGAAATTATGTTGGTAAAGATGACAGCAATTGTAGTCAAAAACAAATGAAATTTCATTTAAAAAAAGGACGACTTACATTTCATTAAATTCAACTAACATTGTCATTTGTTTTTTAATGTTCAAGAAATGACTAACATTGTAGTAAAAATGAACCACATGGTAGTAAAAAATAAACCAAATTTCTTTTTTTTTATTTTTTTAAATAACAAAAAACAACTGCAAAAAATGAATGTAAAATCATAAAACAGTCATTTGATGTGAGTTGTCTTTTTAAATGATCTACAAGGTTAGTAAAAAATTTAATTTTTTCTACAAATAACTGACATCTACAATAAAAATAAAGAAACTGTACACTCACAATATTTTTTCTGTAAAGACTACTGAATATACACATTGAATTAACTGAAAATCAGTTAAAAACAGGACTACTTACTTTTCGTTTAAAACAATTGTATTTTTTAGTTTATTTTCAACTGTTGAAAATTAATTGACAAAATCCATAAAAACAATAGATTATTTTTGTTTATTTCAATACTCAATATAATATAACAACTTTTTGTTTTGAATAGAAAATTTTAACTGAATATTTTAACTATTACGGAAAGTACGTTTTTTTTTGTTTATTTTTTTTTTTTTGTTGAATAACAGACAGAACGTTAAAAAATATATTTCTTTGGTTATTTAACTGTATATTCTGTTGAAACAACTTTACCGATTAAACTTTTAAATAACTGTTGATTTTTTATGGAAAAGTTCTTGTGAGTGTATTACAATCCAAACAACTACATATTTTTAAAGCAGAATCGCAACAGTATCCGTTGATGGAATTTGTTCGGACTATTTTATACCAACGTCAGGTATTCCACAGGTCAGCATCCTTGGTCCTTTATTATTTAATATTTTTATAAATGACATTAGCGATTGCTTTAAAAATTCAAAATTTTTAATGTGTGCTGATGATCTCAAAATTTTCAAGCCAATTTTTTCTGTAAGGGACGTTTTTGACCTTCAGGAGGACTTGAATAATCTAGTTCATTGGTCAAATTGTAATGGTTTACCCTTTAATATTTCTAAATGTTATAGTATGTATTTTCATAGACGTCGAAATATTATAATTTCTGATTACAGAATGTTTGGTAATGTATTGTCATCTGTTGATGAAATTTTGGACCTTGGTGTAGTTTTTGATATTAAATTATCATTCACCAGTCATTTAAATTTTATTGTGCCAAAAGCTTATTCGCTTTAAGCATTTATTCGACGTAATTTGGATAAATGTTTTGATCACATAACGAAGAAAGTGGTTTATACTTCGTTTGTTAGATCTAGATTGGAATATTCTTCATTTATTTGGAGTCCTAATGCCGCTCTTCATATTATTCGTATTGAGAGAATTCAAAGAAAGTTTGTCAAGTTTGCCCTACCATGTTTTAACTATCCGAATCATTTTAACATTCCTTCTTTTTCTAGCCCTTCTTACGCAGATAAGTGTGAGTTTATTTCTTTAAAAACTCTGGAAACTCGTCGTATTATTGCTAGTTTAACTTTTTTACATGGTATTATTTGTGGTGTTATTGATTCTCCTGAGCTATTAGAGTTAATTTCAATATATGTTCCACCAAGAAGTTTTAGAAATATAAGTAAATATTTTCATATTGATATACACTCAACTGAATATGCATTAAACGAACCACTAAATAGATCTATGAGATTATTTAATATTTATTGTAATAAGTTAGACATAAGTGTTTCTCATTCTCAATTTAAAATTTTGTTAAATAATTTATTTTAAATATCTTAATTTTTATATGCTAGTCTGTAAGGATATTGTATCCATAGACTTAAATAAATAAATAAATAAAAAAGTTCCCTGAGTGTAATAAAAACATAATATTGGTTATTCAATAACATTTTGCACAAAACTTAATATTTAACAAAATAAGAGAAAAATGCATGTCACAGTGAAAATGGTCCACTTGAGCTTATACTAAATAAAGTAAAGATTTTTATTATATTTTTTATTTTTAATATTTTGTTGAATATCCTTTCTGAAGAATGACTGATCTAAGTCGATTTGGAACAGATCCTACCAGCTTTTTTGTATATTCCGGACTTATATTTTCCCACTCCTCCAAAAGGGCATTTTTTAAGTAATTTTTGTTTAAAATTTGATGTTTTCGTATTTCAATTTTCAGTTTCTGCCACAAATTTTCAATAATATTTAAATCTGGTGATTGGGGTGGTTTTTTGATAACTCTAGGGCAATTATACAGCAGCCATTCTTTTACAATTCCAGCCGTATGTTTTGGATCATTATCGTGATAGAAATGAAAAGTGTCTTTTATGCCGAGTTTTTCAGCACTTTGCTTAAGATTGTCTGCGAATAAGACATTCTCCAGAACGAAAAATCGTAGCTGTGTCTTCTAAAGACGTCTCGGCGTTACAGCTTATATTAAAGTGTTTTTTTTTTAGCCATTTCCCGTAGTTTTGGTGCACTTAACCTTGATTTGGTTCACGATCCACCTTTCTTGACGTTAGGTAAAAGGATTTCTAGGGCTAATTTTCGGATTATTTATAACTCTGCTTCATTTGTATACCCGTGAATGATGTTTTCAACTGTTGTGCGAGTTTTGTTAACAATTGCGGCACAAAATACCAACTTCTGGTCGCGGTGCATAGTGCCACTATAGTCTAGTCTTTGTTAACAATTGGCGCGATTTTTCTTAGAATTTTTCCATTTTTATAGTGTTCAATAATTAAATTTCGCAACTCGAGAGCAGTGTGGAGGCCCATTTCGTTAACTTTTTACACTTTGAAGTTTTTTGTGACAGGTGGACCATTTTCACTTTGAGCCACTGTATGTGTCGCAAGATATATGTTTTTTAAAGCAATTTTAGAAAGCAAATACTTTGGTAGCGGGGCGACACTGGTTAAAGATATCCGATTTTTCTCAAATTTTCACCACACAACTTTCAGATCTAATGCTACAATGATCTGAACAATAAATTGAAATATTTCACAAAAAGTCTTTCTTCGTGGAAAAAATGCCACTCTAATGCACATATTAATGGCATGATTTTTGTTTGAGAAGAGCCGCTTTGAAGTAATTATTTCCGTCCCCAAAAGGTGCTTATTTAAGATGTTTTTAATGCAGTCAGTTTACTGAAACTAATGAATGTATTTATACTAAGTTCACCTTATTTTAATGCTTCCATGCCAGCAGTAAAGTTAAATTCAACTAATTTTGTAGCTTCTTTTATTGCTTTTTGGTAAGTATAACCAAACACTGCGTTAAACAATTGCAAAATACTTGCCTTAGTCTATTGCATTATTGGAAGCAGTACATCATAATCTACTGCAATTTTGAAAACAGAATACAGCACACATTATTTTATTGGTTTTAAAATTTGAAATTTTTTCGCTGGGTATACAACCACAGCACCAGCACACATGCCCTAAACATTAGTTGTCATTGTGTGTGTTGCAAACACTACTATTTACTTATGGAATTTTTATGTTCATGTAAAGTACTGGAGTAACGTACGATGTACTTATTCCATACTAATCTGCTGCTATTTGATGTATTTTTATATAAATTTGTATACCCTACATTAACACCAGGACTAAAACCAGAATTTTTTTTATTTTTTGTAAAAAAATTTTTTTAAATTATTTTTCAAAAAAAAAAAAAGCAATTCTTTGATGTTTTTATATCGAATGGTAAAGTTTCCGCGTGTTATGTTTATATGTTTACAATTATTCAAATCTTCAAATTTAAACAAAGATATATAGTTGCAATTTTAAAATGTTTAGATATTATGTTTGGCACATGCAAACATACATATAATAAAAGACATATATATTTGACTGTATACGGTTTCCACTTTTTCCAAACATATATATGTTTACAGGCAAACATAATTATATTTGCACGCAAACATGTTATATTAAAAACATGGGAAACGGAAATGTTTTCCAAACAAAAGTATATTACCAGCATTAATATTTCCAGCAGGGTGTTTTTTTTCAGTGTGTAGTTAAACATTAGTACAAAATTAGTTTTTTGGTAATAGCGTTTAACTAAAATTTGAGCTGAAAACGCGATGTCAGCAAAAAAATTGCTGAAAGTTAGTTAAATATTTTGAATAGACAAACTTTTTTTTTGATTGTAGAGCTGAATCATTTATAAATTACAATTATTCCAGCCGTAAAAGTGATTATTTTTTAAACCAACGTATCAAGTTTTTTTGAAAAATATAAATTCGACAGAAAACGCTATATCGGAAAAAGCAGGAGGCACCTTTCTCCGGGAAACGTAGTAGCTACATCATATATAAATTATAGTTACCCCGTCTTTAAAGTGTTTGTTTTTTAAATCAACGGAACAAAGTTAAGTCCGAACTATAAATTAACTATAAATTAAATTAATTAGGGAACTGTAAATTTAAGTCCTTAGGGAGTTAAACAAAAAAGATACTTCCCTACACTAAGAATACTATGCAGGTAAAGAAAACTGCAAATGTAGTTAAAAACAAATGAAATCTCACTTAAAGAAAGGAAGACTTACATTTCAGTAAATTCAACTAACAATGTCATTTGTTTTTTAATGTTCAAAAAATGAACCACAATTGTGGTAAAAATGAACCACATGTTAGTAAAAAATAAACACCCATTTATTTTCATTTTATTTTTTTAAATAACAAAAAACTAATGTAAAAATCAATCAAACAGTGATTTTATGTGGTTTATTTTTTTAAATGAACTACAAGGTTAGTAAAAAATTAAATTTGTTATACAAATGACTGACATTGACATTTAAAATAAAGAAACTGTATTACAACCCAAACAACTACATATTTTTAAAGCAGCAGTTCCCTGAGTGTAGGGACTTAAAGCAAAAAGTTAAGAACTTATGTAATTAAACAAAAAAGTAAAGTTCCTATCGATGTAAACCAAGAAGTTAAGTCCTTAAGTGAATTAAACGAAAATGGAATGAATTCCCTAACCAAAATCTGAATTAACTGAATTTGAATTAATTCTTGTTGATTGAATTTCATAATTTTAAGGCTTAATGTTTTAGTCATGGAATTCATTCTCTTAATTTCAATTCTTATAATTCATTCACAGGAATTTAGTCTTAGTATTTCTCATTAAGAATTCATTCCTTGAATTATAAAATTAAATTCAAATTTAAGGAATTCATTCCCAAATTGAATGAATTCTTCTTCAAAGCTCTGTTTGAGAGTAAGTTTCTCAAAGAACAATGGCTAAAAAGTACAATTTTTCTCGGCGGCGAAAAAAACGAGACATTCTAGTTGACTTTTATAATAATGAGGGTGCTGATAGTCAGAACTCTGTAAACCCCAGGGAACTATCTTTCATTTTCAAACGGCCGTCAGTTTGATAAATATTTTTTTTTATGATTGACGATAAAGGCATTCATACTAACCAATTTCACGTTTTGCGTGCTGTTTTCAGATAACCGTGAGTCTCAATACAATACACCTTTCTTGGGACACCCTACTTTGGAGGCCGAGAATTTTTCAAACAGTCCACCTATTCACAAATTGTTAATTTTGTATTTTTCTCGATGAATTTTTCAACCAAACACAAAAAAAAGAATTAAAAATTCTTTTGCCGTTTTCTTTCCACAAGTATTTAAATATTATCTGAAATTCATCCGCCCAAAAAAGAAGTTAAAAGTATGCCAATATTTTGACAAAAATAATAATCGAACCTAAATCTAGGGGAAAAACCCCTAACTTGACAAAACTGAAACACCTGTTGAAACTGACTTTAGATGGATTTTAATTAGGATACCTGGAATTTCAATTGTTTCAATTTCTCGCTTTCCAGCGAATTTTGTTGTGGTAAAAGTTTGAAATTTTGAAATCTCTTTATAATTTTTTAACCGATTTTAAAAAATGAAGTCTCATTTTACTCAGGAAAGCCCTAAATTTAATACTTTTGTTGTTTTCAAAGAAGATTCGCAAAAACCCCTTGTAGAAGTTTAAAAAGTTAAAACTGCACATTTTAATTATTATTAAGCTAAGAGAGTAAAAACCTCACTAGGTCTCTGAAAAAGTATTTGTAAATCATTTTGTTTTTTTTGTAGCACCGTGTTATTAAAACAGAAAAACAAAGGGCTAAATTCATTTGTGTTTATGTCAAAAAAATATATTGGAAAAAAGCAGAAATAGCAAAAACAGCAAAAAAAGTTAAAAAATAAAATTTTTCAAAAGAAAGTTCAAAAATTTTGAGGAAGAAAGAATTTAAAGAATTTAAAAAAATTTATCTGAAAAAGGCTATTGGAAAGCTCAAAAATCTTAATAAAAATCTATTTTTAAGCCCAAAAATGAAAAACTAATAATGACAATAAAGCAAATATGAGTAAAAATGGCAAAAAAAAAAAAAAGAAAATAGCTAAAAAGGGATATTTTGTCTTATCTGTTGATTTGATATACAATATTCAACGATTTTTATTTGTTTCAAATGTTAAATGGATTACTTGTAAATTATAGGTTATCAAAGCTTCGGTGAAGGTTGAATACATTTTTTATGGTCCTTTGAATGTGGTAGTTATTGTAAATATTTTGTAGTTATTGTGTCCTTTTTTTTTGCATAGAAGTTCTTCTATCTATTAAAGTTTGTTCAAGTGTGAATTTATTATAATGATGTTTTTCTTGCAAATCACGTTTAAAATTGACATGCTCACAGTTTATTTTGTGTTTGTTTGGATTTCCATACAATTTGATCGTGGATTATTGCAAAAACGATATAATAAATTTACAAGGAAAACTATCAGTTTTACTATTCGTAGTTTTTGGTTTGAAAATTTTTCTTATTAAAAATTAATTTTTTGTTAGTTAACACGAAATGTTATACTATGAATTGGGTGGACAAAATACTGGTAAATGTTAGAGAAATTTGTATTAAAATAATTCAATATATTAGGTCTTTTTTTCACAATGTTCAACTACTTGTCGGAATCAATTTTGGCAATTATTTATTACAATTTTGGTATTTTTCTAATTTTAGGGACTATTTTAAATTTAAACTAGTTTTTATAATAGTGTTATAATTTTTAGAGAAAAACGTTTATTCTTCTTCTTAACCTCAACATTTCTAAATGTTTTATTACTTTCTGAAGAATTTTGCAATTTTGTAGTTTTTTAAAATTTTTTTTTTTTTTTTTAAATTAAAAACAATATTTAATAAAAATTTTAATAGATGTGAAAAAATAAAAATCTTAATTGAAACTCAATCAACTAAATAGTTACAAATTATTTTATTTGATACTACAATTTCCTTAACATGACCAACTTTAATAAAACTTTTAGGGCGAGTAACTTTTCTTAAAATGACCAGAGTTTAACTTTAACTACAGATATTTCTATATAAATTTGACATTCATAACTATGGTTAAGCCCTAAACTCTGGTTATTTGAAGATAAGTTAGCAGCACTTAATTGATATTTTCTGAATATTAATTTATATTTTCTAAATTACAGCTAACGTGTTTCTGAATTTCAATTAAAATTTTCCAATGTTCAATCTATATTTTTTGAACTTCAAATGTTAATTGCTAAATTTTGAAAGGATATTCTGAATATCAATTCGTATTTTCTAAATTTCAAATGGAAAATCAAATTGTAATTAGTATTTTGTGAATTTTAAATAGAAATTCTGAATTATATTTAATATTTTCTAGATTTCAAATGGAAATTCTGAAATTTTGAAAATTACAATTGCAAAAGTTATACAACTATTTACTGGCGAATTATCTTCTCCCAGCAAAAACTTCTAGGCTTTAACTAACTCATACAGATAATAACGTAAGTCATACAGATAATACAAATGTTAAGTACAGATAATACAAATGTTTAGTATTAAGTGTTCCGATTCCACTCGTTTGCTGTTCCATTCCATATCGTTCCATTTTGAACTAATGTTCCAATCTATTGTCGTAGTGTTTAAATTTGTATTTTCATGTAAGTACATGGGTAAACCAAAAATTAATACACTCTGTGGTTGGTTTATAAAAATTTAATACCTCTGAATCCTTCCTGCAAACAGTCAATTTGCATTATCAGGGTGTATTAATACTCCAACGGAACAAACATTTGGCCGCTCTGCCCAATCTCGTTCTGTGTCAGAGATACCGGTCATTTTACAAACAAAAAAACATTTTATGAATTGGCAAGTATCTCAAAAACTTGACCTACGGAACACGTACCAATAATTCAAATGTGTTAAATGTTAAATTTCCACTCGTTCCCCGTTACATTCCATATCATTCCATTTTGTACCAATTTTCCATTCTGTTATCCACATATTAAAATTTGTATTTTCCCGCCCGTATGTATATGGGTAAACAAACACACCCCGATAATAAAACAGATGTAGCTTTGGGTGGGATCCAGAATGATTAATTTTTAGAAACGTGTTACAGGGTGACTTATTAATTTTGTTTACCAATATGTATGATAATAACGATAAACACATTCCGAATTCAAATTTCGTTACCCGTTATATTTCATTTCGATCTTTGTGTTTACTGTTCCAATAAACTCGTTCCATTCCACTTCGTTCTACTTTATTTGCCTAAAAAGCAGCCTGAAAAGTAATATATATATATAATTTTCGGGCTCATGAGTCTGAGCTAGGACTTTCCATCTCTGATTTCAGCGTTTCTACGTTTTTTTTAAAGCCTATTTTTCAATGGTAATTATTTTTTTAATTGATTCAGTACTAATGGTAATGGAATTTAAAACCGTTTTCATTTCATTGCCATTAATATCAATGCAATGGTAATGAAATCACAATGTCATTAGTCAACTTAATTCATTAGTCCCGTGTATGTTTATGTATAAAATTAGAACCTTATTTTTTGTTTAGTTTTGAGGAGAAAGATACAGTTACACTGAAATTATTTTTTCAAAATTGTGCACAGGAAATTTTTTTTTCCAAATCAAGTTTTAAGAAAACGCATCCATTTCACAATCACCTTCTTTGTTTCTTGTAAAAATATTTGTAATCGATTTATCAATCATTTATCAATGATGGCAACGCTACAAAATATTAGACAAAACATATGTTTAGAATAATTTTTTTTTTTAAATTGATGAATAATGACATTTTTAGATATCTCAAAAAGTAGCTGAGATTCCACTCTAAAATTTTCAAGCTGTCTCGAATATGTGTTTATCTATTTGTATAAAAAATATAAAAAAAAAAGTTGAATGGGAATTTTTTTCACAAGATGTCCCGGCCTCTGTTTGTGCTATTTTTTGAAGCTTCAGGGTTGCCACAGTTTTCAAAATAGAAAAATACCAAACATACCCAAAAAATTATATCAAAATCGGAGAACATCGGAAAATAAGTCGTTGAAATATATTGGAAGTACTCTATCACAAAAGCTTTAATAAAATAAGTTAGATAATGTTCATGTTCAAGTAATAGGCCTGTTCGTTTACTGACTACAAGTTACTATTTTTGCTATAGCTGGAAAATTGCAATGCAAAAAGTTAACAAAACTTTCCAGTTGTAGTAAAGGTAGTAATAATTTCGATAGGCGAACACAAAGAAAGACCAACAAACACAATGTTCCGTTTTCGTACCGGTTACTATACGGCATAAACGCTCAACCGTTTGTTTGAGCGTACTTTCCACCGTTGGCATAACGTTGGAAGTTAAAAAAAAGTTGGTGCTTCCAAAATGCCTCAAATTTAATTAGTTTAGAGAAATATGTGTACACAGAGAAAAATTTTGCTATTTGCCACCTGAAATTCGGTTCATACTACTCAAATTCGGCTATTACGAATTTCACTCGGTTGGTACAACTGAACATTAGTTTCCAAAACAAAGTTCGGGTAATTCAACTGAACTCTATTTGCAACACCCAAAATATTCAGAAATCTAATGTAAAAATCGTTGCACTATCTGAATTCATTAGTTGTTACCACTAACATACACTTTTCAATTCGGTTAGCACTTTATTTCTCTGTGTGTATAATAAAACATATTTAAGAACCAGCAATACAGCTCGGTCTTAGTCTTATAGTAAAAACTATATTTTCAAAGAATTTTGAGGGTGGTACTGACAAAATACAGGCTTTGTAAACATAATAGCGTTTTTCTAGTACAATATTAGTTGTACCCAGTGTAGCCAAGTATTTTTAAAAAATCCGCCTAAATTGTCCAAAAAATCCACTAGATTTGCCATTCTACCAAAAAATTCCCATAAAAGTAATTTTTCCTAAAATCTGCTAAATGTTTTAGTTTTTCTTTCAAATTCTTTAAATGAAATTGTTAAAATACACTAATTTCGTTAGAGATTTACTGATTTCATTGTTAAAATCTGAAATTTTATTTTAACAGCTCAATTTTACCAACGATCTAAAAAAGTTAATAGTTATGGCAATAATTTTACAGAAATAATAATCGAACTGAAAAGGTTATTATATAAATGCAAAATTATCTCTCTTAATCAGATTTTTACACCCCAAAATTCCCCCTAATAAATTGTTACCCCCTAAAGTTCCCGTAAACTACTAAAAATCCCCTAAATCTAGGGGAAACCCCCTAGCTGGGCAACACTGGTTGTACCTTTAGTAATTTTTAACAGGGTCGTTTTTACAAAATTAGCAGCATGTACGTACGTTTCGGATCGTCCGTAAAAATGTTTCTTGGGTGTGTATATGGTTGAGTAATTCATTTCTTCATATTTTTTCTTTCAAACAATGAAGTAGGAAAACTTTTTTATTAGTCTTTAATTTTTATGTCAAAAAGAAATTAAATTCTTTATCGAAAATATTAACATCTATATCACCAGTTTTAATTACATCATGTCCCGAAATCATGTATCACGAGAAGAAGCCATTAAACAACTCTATACCACAATTAAAACAAAATTTAAACATGATGGCGTTCTTCAAGAAGTCCGTTGTTTGTTACAAGCCAAAATGGTGGACATGATGAAGGGTAAAAGTGAGTCCAAAACATTGGTTCAAAGACCTCAAACATCATCAATAGCAGGAGGTGAATCGTGCATGATGTTATTACATCAACTTATTATGGAGTACTTGCATTGGCATGGTTTCCATTATACGGCTGAAATGTTTTCCCAGGAAAGTGCTGCCGAAAATGTAAAACCTATGCGTCAATGTTTAGAGGGTGTTTTGGGTAATTTTGACCATAAGGATGTACCAATTTTATTACAATTGGTAGCCGAAATTATGGACAAACATAAGAAGTGATAATTTTGTAATGATGGAATAACAAATTTTGAAATTAACAAATTTAAGATTTCGATTAAAGAAAATTTTCCCAATCTTTTAATTTTTTTATCATTTAGTTCAGAAAAATATGCAGACATAAAATGATTTTTGTAAAGGATTTTTTTTTTTTCAATAAAACAGTTCAACGGTTTCAATGCATCGGACTTTGCAACTTTAGGAAAGTTTTTGAAATATTTGCAAAATTTATTTTTTACAAAAACTATTTTAAAAGAATTGTTTTTATGATGCACTACAAAAAAAATTACGCAAATTAAAAAAAAATTACAAAATCTAACCTTAAAAAAAAAACAGCCAAATCAAATAAATCGGTAATAAATAGTCTTGTTTTGTTCCTTACTTTTAGCAAAGATGTGAAAAAAGCGATTGACAGCTCTTTTAATATACAGTAGTCGCCGCTTAAATGCGCAATCAAAAATGCAGAGTTTTCAACGCGATAAATAATGCGCAGTAAAGCATTTAAAAAAACGCATAATTATAATTAAATTTTTCTTACCTTGTTAAAAATCGACATAAATGGATCCATACATGAACACACGTGCTTCATACATGTCCACATGCATCCATTCATGATTCATATGTGTCCATAAACCATTAGTATATGTTCACATGAAGAATCATAAATGTTCATCTGTGTACATTAGCGAAAATTAAGGTAATATTTACTTACATAATCATCAATGTAAATCAGGCGCAGATCCAGGAAAAGGTTTTTGTAGATGGTGGGGGGAGTGGGGGGAACTAGTTTTAATTAATTATTTAATATTTTTTATATTTTGGTATTGAAAAATATCATTTTCGGTATACCATACGGAATATTTCTTTTGTGTCTGAAGCAAAGTTGTAGATATTGAATAGGCGGAACAATCCTACCCGAAAAAAGTGCATCCGGTGAATTAAAAATCGCAAAAATGCCCATTTTTCCCCGATTTGTCATCTTTTTTGCTCAATAACTGGATTACAAATATGCTGTTTTTTTTCTGTGTAAACTTTATTTTGCATGAAAATAAAAATTTAGATTTTTTTTTAAATATTGTCGCGATATATATAGATTTTTTTCAAAATTAATAAAATTCAGGATATATGGAAAGGGTGCAACTATTTAAGAAAAAAAACTCTTTTTTTTATATTTTTGACAAAATTAAAAAAAATGTGTAACTATCGGATGTTTTTAAACGAATTTATAGCGTTTTTATGAAAAAGTTTAAATGACAGCTATACACAGAGAAAAGTTTAACTATTTGCCAACTGAAATTCGGTTGTTACGACTCAGATTCGGTTATTAATAATTTCAGACAGTTGGCACAACTAAACATTTGTTGTCACAACAAAGTTTAGTTAATTCAACTGAATTCTAGTCGCAATACCCAAAATATTCAGAAATCGAATGTAAATATTGTTGTGCTAACTGATTTCATAGGTTGTTATCATTAATATACACTTTTCAATTCGGTTGGCACTTTATTTTTCTGTGTGTACGAATCCTTGCTGCTACCAAAATATAAATTGTCGCAAGCAATACCTACTCTAAGGATATTATGTAGGTAAAAATGAAAGCAATTGTAGTAAAAAACAAATGAAATTTTACTTGAAGAAAGGCCGACTAACATTTCATTAAATTCAACTAACATCTGTCATTTGTTTTTACTGTTCCAATAATAACTAACAATTGTAGTAAAAATAAAAGACATATGTTAGTAAAAAATAATCAAACATTTAATTTTTTATATTTTAAAATAACAAAAAAAAAAAAAACTGTAAAAAATTAATGTAAAATCATAAAACAGTCATTTGATGTGGTTTGTTTTTTAAATGAACTACAAGGTTAGTAAAAAATTGAATTTTTTCTACAAATGACTAGTATTTACAATAAAAATAAAGAAACTGTATTACAATACAAACAACTATATATTTTTAAAGCAGTAGTTCCCTCAATGTACTCTATTCCTAGAACAATAACCAATTTTTACGACTTATTAAAGAGAATTGTAGCTTTTATTCATAATTCAGGATGTAGGGTAGTGTGAGTATCTTTGCGCAGATTTTTTCATAAATTATGTTTTTTTTTTAATTTTGACAAAAGATACCAGCGTGACAATTTTAATGGAAATACTACAACGACTTCTATTTTTGTCTATTCCTTATATGGGGACAAATATTGGATGATTTGTCTGTACAGACATTAGGGTATTCAATCGGTTAACCGTTACTCGATTAATCGATGAAATGATGTCGAACAATTGTTTGAGTAATTCGAAGTGGCCAATTTCGAGTAAAGAATAACTCGAACAATTTTGGTCGATTAATCGAGTAACTCGAGTAATTTAAAAATAAAATTATAATTTTTCTGTTAATATGAAAAATATTCATGATCTTTAACCGAACTAACCAACAACTCACATACAATTTATATAGATCAACAATAAAAATTCACTATTAAACCACACACAAGGTACAGTGCAAAAATTCGTTTAATATATATGCTCGACATATGTTGAAAAACGAATAAAATCTTCAATGTTTGATTTTCCTTCACTTACAATGTAAAGGATAGAATATGATGACATTTGAAAATAACTGCCAGTCAAATTTCAACTTAATTAGTTGAACTGGCAACTGTGGTAATAATTAACAACTAAACATAGCTTTATAGAAAATAAGTTCGCAGTAAATTTCGTCATACTCAAACTAAGTTACGGCCTATTTTTAACCTAACTAGTTGAGTTAAATAGATGATGTTTACAATTTAACACTTTAAGGCACGAAGAATGTTGATGAAGGCCGTTGCGGGCTAGAAAGTTAACTCCATTCATGCAGGTGTCAAATAACTTTTTTCTAATTGTTTTTTCTGTTAATTAAAGTAAATTATCACAAATAAAATTATAATTTTTCTGTTAATATGAAAAATATTCATGATCTTTAACCGAACTAACCAACAACTCACAATATGAACTATTTTATATTTTTTTAATATTTTGTATAAAATAATGTGACTGTTATAGTGAATATTTAAATGTTGAGTGTATTTTTATATTAAGTGAGCTCTGTTAAAGAAATTATATTGCGAAAAACACCGATATCGAAGAAACTTGGATATTTTTTAAAGAAACAAGTTCTAAGACTGGGGTGTTTAAGATTATTGGTGCGGATTTGAGGGTTAAAAGTGTGATCAAACATTATTTTTTTTTTTTAATTTAGTTGCCATTTGATCTAAAGAAACTACATATAAATACTATATTTTCAAAAAGGAATTTTTAAATGTCATTTACTAAAAACTTTTTGTTGGTCCCTTTTATGTCGTTGTAACAAGCCAATTTTAGTAGCCCTATATGGAAATTCATAGCGGTCCTACGCAAATTTTCCACATATTAAAATTTACATATAGAAGTAATGAAGTTTTCATTAATATGATGAAAATCTTATTAAATATGCATGAAAGTTGTTTCAAAACTTCTTTATAATTTGTTTAGAAAAATTACATATCTCAAAATCCCAAAATGATAGGACAAAATGGACTATTTTTTCGTTTAGTACTAACACACTAATATAACAAAACTGTGTAAAATCTGAGTGAAATTACAAATATTTTATAAAACAGTTTAATACATATTTATGAACCAGTAATATTGAAAGAAAATCAATGAAGATTTCAACATATTTATAAAGAAGTTCATTGATATAATAACGCTTTTGCTTTAAGTGTACTGAGACAAAACTGTCGCAATAATAAATGATCTTAGCAAATGTTTTTCTCTTTTAGATATACTTTTTACTAAAATTTTTAATTAATTTGTTAATTTTTATATATATGTTATATTAGTACTAATAAAATATAAAAACTTAAAAAAATGTGAGTTTTTGGAAAATAAAATGAAAGTATTAAAATTGTTCGAGTTACTCGAGTTATTCGAGCAACTTTAAAATCTTACTCGCCTACTAGAGTAAATTAAAAACCTCAAAACCGAGTTACTCGTTTACTCGAACAAAAGCAAACCCGAGTAAATTGAATACCCTAACAGACATATCAAAGACTAAAAATATTTTTTCTTAATTTCTTCAAATAAAAATTTATTTAAATAACAAAGTCTGAGCATGTTTATTGTAGGGGAATGTTCGCTAATATGGGTGTTATATGGTTTTTGGGCTACGTGAAAAAAAATGTAAGTGGAATATATCAAATCCAAATACATCAGCTTATAGGCCAACACTCTGGGGTGTTTTTTGACTATACATTATTTTATTGTAACAAATAATATAAAAAGGTTATATGACAATTTTTAAAACAACTAAAAAGGTACACATTAGCGAACATGTTCACATAAGTGGCCCTAAATTAAAAAAAAAAAATTATAAATTAAATTATCAATTATAAATTGAAAGCGTCTTTAATTGAATTATTTTTCAATTAAATAATAACTCATTTGATTAAAAAGTGATCAATATCGTATAACTTTCCAAAAACCAAAAAAGTAATTATTGTTGCCATACCAAATGTTTTTTTATAAATGCTTTGTTATAGCTTATATTTTATAATATTGAATTTTAACCCGCATGAAATTCTCATTTAGTTAGCAGAGGACTATGGCAAAATTTGTTTGATTTTTTTGTAGAAATTAGCCCTTTTGTTGAAATCAGAATATGTTTTTTGTTTGTTTGAAAGAATTTTATATTTTTATTTTTTTGCATTTTCTTTCTGTTTTTATTAAATAAAATTAAACTTTAAAAATCACATTTCTCAAGTTTATGACAATGTTTTAGAATAAACAAATATTCAGATTTAAACAACCGAAACTACATTTTTCAACTTAATAAACTACTGAACCTAATATCAATTAATATCTACACCCAGAAAACAGACTTAGTAGTAGCAATCATATTTGTTGTCGATCGAATGATTCGGCTGTTGCGACCCAATTTTCCAGTTGTAAAAAACCGTCATACCATTTAAATAACAGAGATTTCGATTGCGTCAACAGAAATTCGTGATAATTAACAAAAAATTCAATAACTGCAACCGAACCATTCGATTGGCTACAAATACTACTGCTACTACCGAGTCTATTTTCTGGGTGTAATCAAATTTCTTTTAAAATTTAAAATATTTATTAATAAATAATAATTAAATTTAATTAATTAAATTAAATTAATAAAAATTATTAATAATTATTTATTATTATTTAAAATATTTATTACTAATACCACTAAACATACCCAGGTAGAAATTTGGGATGGTACAAAAAACGAAGAGTTTTCAAAACGTTTGTTTTTGATGGTACTAAAATAAAAGCGTTTCCAAAGCGATAATTGCAAATAATACGAAAAAAAAGCATTTAAAAAACATTATTTTGGATTGCTATTCGAACGTTCGGACAAAGTATTTTAGGAATACTTTTTATACAAAACTTACAAATATTTGTGAAATAAAAACACTGTAAAAACATTGGTTCAAAGCGTTTTTCCAACGATTGTAAAAAGTACTTTAGAAGTTCTTATCGTACAAAATTTACAACGGTTTATAAAATGAAACCAATGTAAAACCATTGCGTTAAAGCGTTTTTCTAACATTTGCCAATAGTACTTTAGAAATACTTTTTTTTTTACAAAATATTTTACTGATTAAAAAACAACACTGTCATAAGGGGGTCTATCTATATGCGAACTCGGTTTCTTGTGCAATTTTTTTATATAATGAAATATATCTATTTTCCAATAGAGGGTATTTTAATTTAATATTTGAATATTCGATTTTTAATTTCATTGATTTTATTGATATGTTTTTATATATCAAATTTAAATCTATTTTTTCTTTTGTGGTTGTCACAATATCGTTTCGTCAAAATTATGTTTTATGTTTATATTTTTTATACTAAATCACATTTCCCTTAATTTAAAACTTTTATGTTTCAAGCTTATTAATTTATATTTTGTTACTTTAAAATATATTTTAACTAAATTCAATAAAAATATTATTTTTCAAAATGTAAATATATAAAATTGTTTAAAATTATTATTCTGATATTTGTGTTGAAAACAATGACAAAGTACTTTAATTGTAGCTTTTTTAACGCTTAGAGAACGTTAAAACTGTAAATTGATATTTATGAACAATTCATAAAGATCTTTAAAATTTGTCTTTCGAGCGTTTTGACAATGTTCAAAATTACAACCCTCAAAGCGGTTATCATTTGGGTCGTTTTCATAACGCTTAATAACTGTAAGCCAAAATGTTCTGCAAATACTTATTTAACGATTGAAAAAGCATTTCAAAAATTTTGTTTTGCAATGTTTTGAGAACGTTATAAAATACCATCCTCAGACCGTAAATTTGGGTTATCATTTTGCACATTCTCAAAACGCTTTAAATTTGTAATTTGGTATGTTCTGAAAACGCTTGTACCATCATGAAAAATGCTTTTAAAACGTTTTAAAGATTGTATTTTTCTACCTGGGTAAACACGTATAAAAAACAACTACAGAAATATAACAACAAACAACAACAATGTGTTGATGTTTGCTTTTAAGCGATAATATAAAAAATGTCGATAAAGTTTTGAATTTGAGCAAAATATTTAATTGATTCAATTAATTTTTAATTGACTGCTTTTACAATTTTCAATAAACCGATTAAATTGAAAAAAGTAGGGAAATATTTTTTTCTGTGTTATGTAATAGCAACAGAATGCTGCGTTTATTTTATAATTTAGGAGGTGCTGTTTACAAAGCAGGTCAGTTCACGCAATACCCTAGCTAATTTCAAATATAATTGTAAATGTCAGACGCAAAAAACAAACATTTGAAAAAAAAAAGAATGAATGGCAATGCCTTGTAAGTTTATGATTTTTGTATTCAGTTATTGGTGCGCTGACATCAACTGGTCTTAAAACTCAATTAAAGTAAACAGCGCAAAAACAGTATGGAAAAAATTACGAAAGTTTAAAAATCGGAATATTTTGGTTTCACTTGAAAATCATCATACATCTTTTCACCAAGCAGCGATAAGTGTATCTCACAATGTTACCATACGTCAATCTGGTAACATTGTGAAATAGAGACGGAGGAGATTTGAAAAATAAACAAATATCTAAAAATAGAATATTTGTGTTGTTAGTGTTGTCACTTCTGAGTATAATATACAATAACAGAAAAAGCCAATAGGAAAGAAAACTGCAATTTCGCTGCATTAGATTCGAGGCCATACTTGGGTGTGATCGCTAAACGGTCATGACTTGGTATTGTTACGTTTGTAATGTAAGATGAACGCAGGTTTGATTCTTACAGCCGCAGGTTGTTGAAAAAATGTATCATGTAGAGATAATCTGACAATTATAAGACACAAATAACAAATAAAAATATAATTTAAATGGAAAATCACTGATGAGCCTGTCCATAAAAAGGCAGAAACTAGTCTAGTCTGATTTAAAAATTAATAGTGTTTATAATTTTTAGAGAAAAAAGTTTATTCTTCTTCTTAACCTCAACATTTCTAAATTAAATTTGTCAAATGCATATTAATTTAAAATTAATTGCGACTGTCTATATGACGTTAATATAACACTGTACTAAAAAAGTCAAATACATTTGAGCAAAATGCCAAAAAACAATTTTTTTTTATTAATAATACAAAATTTTTTTTAAAATTCTTAAAACTAGCAAATAAACAAAAATCTAAAAATAGAATATTTGTGTTGTTAGTGTTGTCACTTCTGAGTATAATATACAATAACAGAAAAAGCTAATATGAAAGAAAACTGCAATTTAGCTGCATTGCATTCAAGGTCATACTTGGGTGTGATCACTATACGGTCATGACTTGGTATTAGTACGTTTGTGTAATTTAAGAAGAAACTCAGGTTCGATTCTTACGGCCGGCAGGTTGCGGCCATAAGAGACAATCTGACAATTATAATACACAAATAATAATACAATTTAAATGGAAAATCACTAATGACGTCCATTGAAAAAGGCAGAAACTAGTCTAGTCTGATTTGAAAATTAATAGTGTTTATAATTTTTGAGAAAAACGTTAATCTTTTTCTTAACCTCAACATTTCAAAAAATAGTCAAAATTGTTTGCAATTTCTAGATAATCATTTGATGTGTTAAAACCGAAAAATTAAATTTTTAATAAAAATGTAACCCTTTAAGTGCATACAAAGCGCCAAACTTTAAACTTTAATTTATTATGCCACCACTAGAGACCGCGATTTGGCCAACAAATTTACTCAAACTGCTTACTAGGGAACCAAGTTATTATTCTATCAAGTTTTGTCAAAAATTAGAACGGAATCTACTCTTGGCAAAAAATGGGTTAAAAGAAACACTTAACAAATAATTAAAATTATGCATATTTCATGGCTTAAAAATAATTATAATAATCGAAAGAAAAAACGTAACAATTTTTATTGTTTTAACGTCTTAACACAATTTTTGTTTCAAACCAGAGAATAATTATTTCCGTTAAGAAACAAAAACTGAATTTTTGTACTTATGACGAAAATGGTAATGGAGATGATGATGGCGTTTATAAACAAAAAAAAAATTAAATATTTTATGAATGATAAGTACGAGTAATATGTTAAAATCAAATAAAGAAAGAAATGTGCTGGGAAATGTTTTTAATTGGTGCTAGAAATGTTAATTTCTTCTTACCAACTAAAATACCACCTTTTGTTAACACTTTTTGTTGTTGCTGTTGTTAATGTTGCTACCAAACAGTATGAAGTTAATAAAAATACAAAAAAAGCCACCTAAAATTTCATGTGTATGTAAAGGGAATAAACAGTTTAAATTGTTTTACAATTTTACTGTCTATAATCATACTATAGTACTTATTATCATATTCCTCTATCTAACTGCAACCATATTAGAGTTGCGCCAACTATAAGATGATCAGTCGTTTTTTTTTTTATCAGCGTCTTCGCTCTTTTATTTTCATTCTTTTTTTAGATTTTGTGAAAAGAAGTTGTTAGATACAGCCCCAACAAAATAAATAATCAGCCCGATTATGAATATTCCCTCGGATTTTTTCCTCTGAGGATTTTATTTTCTCGAGAAAAAAATCCTCCTATTCTAAACAGGCGGGAAAAAGAATAAGAAGGGGGAGAAAATTTAATAATATTACTTGAATAATTGAATAATTCATACAAATGCTATCGCAATTTTCCCTATTATTGACATTCATAATACCTCCTTTTTTCCGGGGGAAGAATTTCCCTTTCGAAATTCGTTTAGAATAAGGGAAAAGTGAAAAAAAATCCCGGACAGATTTTATTAAGAATAGGGGAACAAGGAATAGGGAAAAAATTCTCACGGAATTGTTATTGAGAATTGGGCTGAATATTAAACAAAAAGACATAAAAAATGGTAGTGGTGTTAATTGTAATGGTGATCTGTTTTGTGGAAGAAGAAGTAAGTGTGTAGTCTCAGCCCGGTCTACCCTGGAAGTCTATGCAAAAGTTTAATTGTCGCGCACCCCTTAAATAAAGTTATTTTTTATTATAACAAAAGTGATAAAAATAGTGATTTATATTTCAATTGTTTGTAATAATGTGAAAGAAAAATTTAAACAAAATGCAGGTGCTTTTAAGTACGAAATAATCAGAATATGTTTGCAATAATTATAACATGGTAATAAATGATGACGAAATTCGTGTCCATGATCATAATATGATAACTAGGACCCTAATATGGCTCTAATACAATTATTATGATTGCTGCAAACATGGTTTTATATTTCACAAAGCTTATTATTCAGGCCAAAGGCAATTTGATTACTTAAATTATTTGAAACCTAAGTTTATTTAACTATGTAAATTATTAAATAAATATACTATTAAAAAATACGCATATCTTTTTACTCAAGCTGAAACAGAATGCTGGTAGAATACTGTAGGGCTCATATTATGATAATTCATACAAATTTCCAGAACCATAATATGATAATATTGGGATATATTTGAAACCATAATATGTCAATCTAATTATCATAGTATGATACAGAAGCTGATAAGAGTATGGTTGTCACAACCATAGTAACATGGTTGACGCAATTATAAATCCAAAAATGTATTATGCTCTTCGAATATGGTTCCCTCAACCATGTTTTTTCTTTGCGTGTTGTTGCTGGAAAATAAAACCAAAAAATAACTCCTCTACTTTTTTAATGACTTTATTATTTAAAGGCATTTTTTTCGTATTATTACACGTATTATAGTTAGTTTTTTGCTTTTTTTGTGGTTTAGCGGTCTTTATTATTATTTTAGTTGCACTCCATGTGAACGAACACCAGCCATCACACCAGTATACCAACGAAATCCAGTACCAAGTATCAGTACTAAAAGGTGCTTATTGTCTCGCATTAATGGCTTCATTATCGATTGGAGAATATTTTTTGTTAAGTACCCACAAGAGTTAATGGAGATGTTCAATGCATTTTAATATTTTATTACCGCTTTCTTGGTACTAAACAATAACATCATCTTACGGATAATATGGCTTAAAGTTAGATTTTTAAAAAACCTATTATTTGGCTCAATAAAATTCTGATCAGTTTACTCAAATTGCATGAAATGCAATTTTAAACTACCTTAGGCCTAAGCAGATCAAAAAGAAGTAATTGAAGTACAAATGAAGCATTTTATAACTAATTTTAAGTATATTAAAGTTTTTGTTCTTTTCTGCGCTACATCTTTTGTAACAAACGATTTTTTTGTTACAGAGAAATAGTGTTTTAAATGAAAACATTAAAATCTACATTTTATTTTTTTACCGTATAGCTTCCGTATACAAATTAGAATTGATAAAAAATGTAAATAATTTTTTTAAACAATTTTAATAGTTCATAATTGTTACAAAGAAGAGTAAAGAATGAAATCTAAATCGAAATTAAAATCGAAATTTTTCTAAAATTGGATTATAATTTATAATAAAAAGTTGTTCTGTCCGTACAAAAAATAAGAGCAACTTTCAGTCACGAAAACCAAAAAATAAGAGCAAATTTCAGCTTACACACAAGGGAAGTATGCCTATGGGAGATCTGATCTTAATAAAATTTGGATATGCGAGAAAGAATAACAAAATACGCCTCAATCTTACGTTTCAGGGTTACAAGGTGTGGGCAAAGTTTAAATATGTTTGTATGGAAACATGTCTGAAACTAATGAAATTCACATTTTTTTGAACGCTGTTTTGATGTACCCGAGAAAAGAACAATTTTGATACCAATATTGCCTATGTAGTGTGTTAGGGTTGTCATTAATTTAAAATATATAAAATATAGATTAAAAGCTCTCTGGAAAAAGTCGCATAAAAGCTGAACAATTACGAATGCAGGAAAAATCCCGGACATAGCCTATATGCATTATGAGGGTTACTTAATGCTCCTGTGAGGCCCTGATTTCATCTATATTCACCATTAGTTTTTCGAAAATCTTATCCGTCAATGAAAATAATTTCATTGCAGTTGTAATGAAATCATAAATTAATTAGTCCATTCAATAAATTAGTCCCATGTGTGGTTCAAATCAGGCATTTTTTCGTATGACATGAATACCTTCCGCGTATGTTCTTTCCTTTATTTATACTTGTTGAATCCATCCGCGTTAATCATTTATTTTTAAAGAGCAACAATTATTGCGGTTTTATGTTTAAAGGAAACGAAAAATATTGAAGTTACAGTTTTTGCTTGAAATTTAATTATATTTACATCAATTTATAGATCTCATTATAATCCTCAAATTTGTAAATGTAGGGTAAAGGCTATCAGGTTGCCAGGTAATGCCCTAAACTCCGAGTGGAATCGACGTCACAAGAGTAGTTAATAATTTTAATCGACACCTTTTGCAATTGTAAATCAAAAAATATCAATAGAAATTCAGAACTTCCATTTAAAATTCAGAAAATAACAATTGAAATTCAGAATTTGCATTTCAAATTAAGAAAATATCAATTAAAAATCAAATTTTCCATTTCAAATTTAAAAAATATAAATTAAAATTCAGAATATCTATTAGAAATTCAGAAAATATAATTTGAAATTCAGAATATATCAAATGAAAAAAAAGATGTTCCATTTGAAATTCAGAAAATATCAATTAAAATTCAGAATATCTATTAGAAATTATGAAAATATAATACAAATTGAAATTCAGAAAACATTAATTGAAATTCTGAAAATATCAATTAAAATTCAGAAACTCATCAATTGTAATTTAGAAAATATGAATCTATGTTTTCTGAATATCAATTGATGTGTTTCCGAATTTCAGTTCCACATTTTGAAATTGTATTTCTGAAAACATCAATTGAAATTCAGAATTTCCATTTGAAATTCAGAAAATATCAATTGAAATGTAGAATTTCCATTTAAGATTCAGATAATATCAATTGAAAATAAGATTTTACATTTGAAATTCAGAAAACATCAATTGATGTTGAGAATATACATTTGAGATTCAATAAACATCATTTGAAATACAGAAAATATCAATTAAAATTCATAAACTCATCAATTGCATCTCAGAAAATTTTAATTGAAATTCAGAAAATATGAGTTAAAATTCAGAAAAAATAACTTAAAATTCAGTATACATCAATTGCAATTTAAACAACATTTCATATAATTTTATTTAATATTTTCTGAATTTCAAATGATATTTTCTGAATTTTAATTAATATTTTCTAAATATCAATTGATGTATTCTGAATTTCTATTGATGTGTTTCTGAATTTCAATTAGTATTTTCTGAATATTAAATGATATTTTCAGAATTTCCATTGATATTTGCTGAATTTAAAATGATGTTTTACTAAGTTATTACTTTTTTGTTTTTATCTCAAAATAATTGTTAAAAATTGCAGTCAATTCCGAATTAACGTAAAATCGAGAAATAAAATGAGTCCGTTTTTATCGGTAAGGTATTTATTGGGAGTGTACACATGTGTAGCAATTTGTATAAAAATTTTAAAAATTTAAAAAAATGGATTTTTTCTAAAACTTGATTTTAAAGTTTTTTTTTTAAAAATTTTTATTTTTAAAAAATCTGTAACATTTTTTTTATTTATTTTTTTATACCCCAAAACCTAGCAGTTCTTATGCAAAAATAAATTTGTCGATATTTTTTACACATCAAAAGTTATGACCTTTTAAGTGCAGTCCCTACCCCACAATTTGAAGCTATAGGGTTGCCAGAGTTTTCCAAAAAAAAAAAATTTTAATACTTGCGTTCACTACCGCAGACACTTACAAAATTTTATCAAAATCGGAAGACATCGATTAATTTCACGGTGATATTAAATGGAATTGCTCAACTGTTTCATTGGCATCAACCAAATCTTAAGTTTAAGTTTAAGCAATAGAATGGAATAAAACTGTATGTTTTTGTTGAAATATGTTCTTTAGAATATTGGTCATTGAAAAATAAAAATCATTATATGGATAAACTCATCAGGGAAATGTAGTCGCGATATTTGCTAAGTCCGATTTTTTTAATGAACCTTTATGACAGAAAAAAGGGCCGTTTTGTGTATTCGTAAACTAAGAAAGCTAAGAACTCGATATTTGGAATGTACACTGATAATAATGCATGCGTAAAATTACGAAAAAATGTCAAAATAACAAAATTATTCGTAACATAAACGAAAATTTGTACAGTTTACGAAAGTTTTTGTACACTTAGAATACTATGTAGGTAAAGACCACTGCAATTGTAGTTGAAAACAAATGAAATTTCACTTAAAGAAAGGACGACTTACATTTCATTAAAATCAACTAACATTGTCATTTGTTTTTTAATGTTCAAAAAATGACTAACAATTGTAGTAAAAATGAACCACATGGTAGTAAAAAATAAACAAACATTTATTTTTTTAGAGAACAAAAAACAACTGCAAAAAATGAATGTAAAATCATAAAACAGTCATTTGATGTTAGAAGTTCCCTGAGTGTAGATTTGACAATAATTTCGTATTCTTATGCATAGATTATTATGATTGTAGCTTCATATACACTCATAATAATCCATGCTAAAAATACGAAAAGGATGTCAAAACAACGAATTCTCTTGTAAAATGAACAAATTTTCGTTTATTTTTCAAAATTTTTGGTTATTTTGACATTTATTTGTATTTTTACGCATGGATTATTATCAGTGTAATGGCCGGAACAAAATCTAACACAGAATTTTTTGTTATTCAAATGTGTTAGTGGTTAAAATGGACTGAAAAGTTTCAAAAATTCCATTTTCGCCACAATTTGTTGGTGTATGGACCCCTAACAAGAATCTGAAGTCCAAATAGAAATATATACACAAACAAAAAGTCTGTAGGAAAAGGGTTAAATAATTAAATTAAGAATATTAGATATGAAAATGTGATTTATTTATACAATTTAGTAAATTGCGTTCTAGCAAAGCACTTTTTGTCAACATTGGGAAAGCGTTCTTAGCCATGGCTGCGCAAGTGCTTTAATTACTTTTACGTTTGTAAATTCTGTAAATCGAGTACTATCAAAGCACTTTCTACAAACATTGGCAGAGCGCTCAAAGCATTTTGTAAATCAAGTTCTGGCAAAGCCCTTTTTACTAACGTTGGTAGAGGGTTGTAAATCAATGCTTTGCCAGCACTTTGTTTGGTGGACCATTAGCGAAGAGTGCTCTGAAAGTGCTTGATTTTTCAGACCATCGGCAATTTCTGGGTTATTATAAATTTTTTACTTTTAATTAAGTAACTGGTAAATGTGTTAACAATTTAAATTAAAAATGTTCACTTACAAAAACAGTAGTTGTTATAGTTTTATACTCATTTTATGTAGTTTTTATGACTTTATCTTCATAATTCCCTGAGTACATGTCATTGAAGGTAAGTACTTATTTCATCACTTTCATACATATAAATTAAAATTAGTTAACATAATTAAGTGATGAACAGAGACGACAAAAAATTGTAAACTCAATTGTACTTAAGGGTAAAAAATATTTCGGAAAAGCAAAAAAAAAAAAAATCAAGAGCAAAAAAGGTAAAAAGAAAATAAAAAAATTTCAGAAAAATTATCTTCATAAGAAATAAAAGAACACTTAAAGAAGAAAAATTTAAAAAAATTATTACTTAAAAATAAGGAAATGCTATTTTTGAGCTTAAAATTGGCAAATTAACATAAATCGAAAAATGCGAAATTTGTCTTTTCTGATGGCAAATAATGACTTATTTCATTAATTAAATTTACCAAATGAAAAGCACTTACCTCTCTAATGACATGTCTGTATTAAACTGATGGGCTTTTCTCGCCAAAGTAGTAGGAGGGTTTGCTGGGAAAGTCTCACCGTCATAATGTGCTATTGTTAGAGGTATCGATACAAAAACAAGTGCTTCAAGTGGAAGCATTAAAGTCCGATGTGCCGAATTTGGTATAAAAAAGATTAAATTCGGCTGTGCCGAATTTTTGGATACCCTCCATCTCATTGTTTGAATTAACCAGTGCAAGTGAAAATAATATATATATCTATATTCCTTGTAAAAATAACAATAACAATGTTGTTTTTATAAGTAAAATAAAATATGATTAATTAATGTATTTGGGGTGAAAAAAAAAAAAATGTTGTATCAATTATCGTTAAAAGCGAACTGCACTGTATATAAATACAGATAAAGATTTACACAATTCAATATATATGGTTTGTGTCTTTGCTATAAAAAATCGTCGATATTCAGGCGCTGAAATCGCTATGTTTAATTTCTATGATATTAAATATATATTTGAATTGGGAGTTAAAATCCAATTAATATTCTTTTAAGAATCCAATTGCAATTGATGGAAACGTCCAATTGGGAAAATTGTCAATAGCGCCATATATTAAGTTATAAAGGGATAGGTTTAAAGGGACAGTAATAAGAAAAAAATTGTTTTAAAAATAATAAATATATTGTGAATTGTGCGCCCCGGTAGGCTAGTTGGTAGCGTGCTGGCTTATCAGTGCGGGGGTCGTGGTTTCGATTCCCACCAGAGGCACTGGTCTATTTTCGCACCAACGCGCCGAAGGCCATAGTAGCTAGTGCTCGGTTAGGGTAATATTTATATAATTTGTAATTATGTGATTATTAATTAATAAATAAAATAAATATTGTGAATTAGTAATTTAATTTAATATCTAATTGTAATTGAGAAAGGACCTAATTGGAAGAATAACTGGCTCCTCCATTTAAATTGTGAAGGGAAGTTTATAAAAAAAAAAAAAAGAAAAAAATATTCTTAGGAAAAAAACTTTTGTTTTGTAAATGAAACGAATTTAGTAGAAAAAATCTAACACTCGATTAACGAGGGTTATGTGGTCAAAAAATAAACTCAGTTTATTGCAATAATTAAATGCAGTTTGCTTATAACACTTGAAATAGGGGAAAAGCACAAATCGATGCCTCAAAGTAACCAATATTTGTAGAAAATAATATTATCCATACATGAAATATTTACATATAATGTAGCACTGAAATAATTATTTTTCTATAAAACAAAACCCGTAGTGACAATTTACAGAATTGATAAAAACTGTGGAAAGAGTTGAGAAATCGTTTGCATGCACTGACAGGAATTTAATATTACATTTTAAGCAAAGTTATGCTTTTTTCACATGGACTTTAAAAAAGCATTTAGGGGTCCAAGAAGGTGATTACGTAAAAGCTTTTGAACTGTTTTGTAAATACTACATTAACATAGTCTAAGTGGCAATCGTTTCAGTTACATATATTCAGTTGAATTGGACAGAACTATAAGGAAATGCAAATTGAAGTATTTATGAAATCTGTGGATATAAGAAGTCCGTTATATCAGACATCATTTGTACGGAGTCTTGTTGACGAGACAAACAATTTAAATAAAATGAATTCTTTATAACAAAGATCCATATTGCAATTTTTATTGTTATTGAATTTCAGAGGGAAATTAGTGTTTTAGTGAATTAGTTTTAGTGAATTTAGGGTTTAAAAAGCATACGCGAATTAAAAAAAAAGATTAAAAAAAAATGCGCTTGCTGAGGCATACATAATGAAATAATTATTAAATACCCGTTTACATTAAAACACACGTGTTTATACTATACATCACATAAGTCAAACGGAAAGTGTGATAATATTAAGTTTGTCAAAAAATTAAAAAAGAAAATACTGTGTGTGTTTAGAGTGTTTTCGTGACACAAAATATTAAAGAAACTGGTAGTTTTTCAAATTATATAATAAAAAAACTGATCCGGTGACAAATTAACATGTTTTGCTGACATATTAAACTTTTGTCAAAATTCGTAAATTTTTTGGAAGCAAAAATCGTCCAATAGTCATTTAGTTATTTTGGGTATTAAATATCGTCAAAATGACTATAAATCGTCAAACCTGGCAACACTGCATGTGATTGCTTCTAATGCATACATACATACATACATACAGGCACGTAGCTAGAAATTTGTTTCGGGGGGGCTTTTCGATTTTTTTTTTGCACACTAAAGTAACAGCTTTTTCTTTTGTTTGCTAAATTTTTACCTACACGTAATGGGCAATCATGTATTAATAATAGAAATAGCTTTCTGATTTCATTTTGAAACAAAAACCTCCTGCATAAAGTGCATTTCCTTAAAATGCATTTTTTCATTTATTACTTATTGTGTTCATTATTTTGCGAATTTTGATGTCTATATTGCGAAACAACGCTTTAATCTGTTTGATCACAAATTTGAAAATGTTTGTGTACTTTAAGTTGGATATGCATCGTTATTGTCTAATTACGTTAAATTCTTAGCTAAATATTAATTTTTAGTTTAATTAAATAAAAAAAGGATTATGCGGAAAACTTTTTGAAAACCACGAAAAATAAAATTGCGTTACTTTATATTTTTATGTGCTAATATACGTCTAGGGTAGCTAAAACTTGATAAATGTAAAATAAAAGTAAAAAAGTTTCAACTTCTAATAACCCGATTAAAATTAATATGATGCTTTATATAATCATACGAAATTTAATATGAGTCTTAATAAAGTTTTATCCGAGAAATGGGCATAATAATTATATTTGCATTAGTTTAGTTTTAATTTGATAATATCAGATTAAATAACATCCGAATAATGACGCGATACAATTTAATATGATTTTATACAGCGGTATAAATTTATATGTGAACTGATACTGAAATATACAAAATAAGCTATAGTTGTGTCCGGTTTTTGATTTTAAAACTTCATGAAAATCCAAAATATCTATTAATCCTTTTAGACTTTAGCCACTTGCAAAAGGTTTACAACTTTATAATTTGTAACAAATTCCATAGCATTTGGAAATTTTATTATATTCAAAAATAAAAAAATATAAATGAAGATTTTGTGGTATTTATTAACTTACACCATTAAATAACAAAGACGGAAAAAACATTGAAACTAAATTTAGAGCTTTAGATTGAAAAAATCTTAGACTAAATTAAGAACTCATAATGTTACAAATGAAACAAATTCTTTTTTTAGGGTTAAGAACCAGAAAAAAAATCAATTCAAAAGACAAAAATTGGGGTAAATTTTGTGTATAAAATTATACACAAAATGATGCAATTAATTGTATTATACAATTTTATCTAAAATAAAATTGTGTTTTTTAAAATATGATATAATATCAAAATATATATTATTTTGCAATGCCTATGTATATAAATATAACGTAATTATTAATTGGATTAGTTTTAGCGTATTCTAAATGCAATATACAATTATACGTAACTATATAAGACATCATATTAAATTTTTTCTACGAAATTAATTTTATATAGAAAATTTATATAATTATGTCCGGTTAAATGCACTGGCAGATAAATCCTTATAAGTGCATATAAAATAATGTATTATTTTATGCAAACGTTTTAACTCGGGAAATTAAAGAATTATAACCGTCCAAAAACAAATTAAAAGCAAATACCCTATATAATTTGCCTGCCACTTATAAGGAAGCTTTTCCGATGGGTTTCCTTTGAAATTAAATTCGGATAGGTGATAAAGCAGCAAAAATATATGAAAAACGTATCTATTTTTAAAATTGGTGGTGAAAATTAACACATTTTTGTATGAAAATATGTTTAAAGTTTAAGAAATTTAGACTTATTTAAAAACAGCGTTCAAATCCTCGAGAAAACACACATTTTGAAAACCATTTTGACACTATGTCGTGGACCCCCGGCTGCCACTTGTTTGAATTATTTTAACAAATTATTCACTATTTTTTCCCCTTTTTCATATATCCGACTTCATGTATTGTATTAAAAAAATCGTAAATTTTACAAGCAAGCGTGATTGTAGTCTGAAAGAAATAATAAAGAAAAAATATAAAATTGGAAAATTTAAAAATATACCTGACATCGCCTAGGTCTTATTTCCATCGCCTAGGTCTTATTTATTTCGTATTTCCAATTCACTTTGATTTATATTTTGGACAATTTCAAACGCTTTTCAAATTGTCTTTAATCAATTTTTTAAATAAAAACCCTTTAAAATGTCTAAAAAAAAACTACATCGTTATTACTGGTTTAGCTGCTTGATTTTAAAATGTCGCATTTCAAGGAGCGCCGATAAAAATTTGTTTACATTTAGTCTAAAAACAAATTGAGAAAATTTGAGTCCCATTGGACCACGTTAACATGTTATGCATATCGATCAAAGTTTGAGGCTTAAATTTGTTTCAAAAAATTAAAAAAATATGAGATATCGAAATATATATCGTAAAATATATAAAATATAAAATACTGAAAACTATGTTACCAGATGCGTGCGTAGTAAACCAAATTTACCAAAAAGATTGCACTGTAAGTAAAGTAACGACTTTTACGGCACAAGTAAACTTAATTTGAGTCTTAGTGGTAGCTCCATTTTAAAAGATTATGTCAAAATACACAGAAAAAATCATTGTCAAAAAAAAAATTCAATTAAACTTTTGTTCGATTTCAAACTTACTTTCAATTAACTGTTTAATTGAAAATGAATTTGGTATAAAAAAAATTCTCAGTTTTTATAACGTTGAACAACATTGAAACAAATGCAAAAATTTTAAAAAGTCGCCAAAATTAAAAAAAAAATCGTTTAAAGTTGAAAATTCGCGTTTCTTTAATTTTGGTCATTTTTTTAAAATTTTTTTTTGAATTTTGGCGTTTATTTTGGGAGATTTTAAATTTCTGCAATTTTGAGGATTGTTTTGGCAATTTTTTTTCAAATTTTGCGATTTTTCAAATGGTCTAATTTTTCCCAATAGTAAACAATATTCAATTAAATTTTTAATAGATGTGAATAAAACTATATGTAATTAAAAATAATATTATTTAAATAGATACAAATTATTTTAGTTGTTACTACAATTGCATCAACACGACCGAATTTAGTTAAACTTTTGCTGAATCAACAAATATTTTAATTAAAACTCAATTTTAGTTTTTTCTGTTTAGTTTGGATTGTCTCAAACAATTTTTTGATTATATTTTAAGTCAAAGACTTCGAAATCTCTTATGAAAAGATTTTATTTATTGCTTTTTGTCGAAAATCAACTCTAACAATGATAGCCGCCCATTTGCAGGCGATGTTTTCTAACGAAATTTTAAGATTCGAATCATATATAACTATTTCCTATTTGATCCAAGTCAAAAATAATTATTTTCATATTAAATTTATCAATAACATTGTTACTTTCTAACGAATTGTATTAAGTTTTTAAATTTGTCAAATCATTTCGGGGGGTGGGGGATCTAGCCCCCAAGCCCCCCCCCCTAGCTACGTGCCTGCATACATACCAGTTATAAAAACCTTCATACATATGTACATACATACAGGGTGGCTGATGCATATTGTTACAATAAGAAATTTAAATAACTTTTTTATATTTATTTCTTTGTTTTTACATTTGAAAAGCCATACATTTTTAATAAGTATTTTTAAAACAATTTATTTAAAATGACTAACACGCCTGATGACATCAAATGCAAGCGAAATTCCGTGCAAATTACAGAGAAAATTCCAAGCTAAGGGGCAAGTCTACTGCGTTCAATTGCTTGTTGTTTGATTTTTTTAAAGGAGAGAAATGAAAATCCTTAAGCAGAACTGTCCGTATTGACTGTCTGGTGATAAATATATGAGCAAAAATATTCCATGTCGAAACTCTAGAATTGACTTGTATTGCAGCAACTATGGCAACAATTGTTTCTTACATTCGAACTGAGAAATTTTGATTAAAAGGCGTCCTAATGATTGTTCCACGATTGACAAAATAATTTACGAGCCCAATCTGCTCAGAGGAGTGCCGCCTAATGTGCCCGTTAAGTTTGTTTATGCGGAAATGCCAGCCCCCAAAGCATTGTAGTGGCGCACAATCAAAATGTTAGTTTAATTACCCCATTCGTTCATTTCCTTAAATTGAAAGACGAATCAATGAAACAAAAAAAAAATAAATCGAACCGATTAATAACTCAGAAAAAATGTTATTACGTTTTCTTTTGTAGTGACATTTATCAGCCACCCTGTATTACAAAACAAAAAAACAACAACAATATTTCGTGGTTTTTTCCCAGATTTTTTTTTAAAAGAACTACAACTACTTTTACAAAGTGTGTATACCCTCCGCACTATGGGATGGAAAAGTATGTTTTCAAACACGCTTGCGGAGACATACATAATGACAACAAACAGTGTAATAAAATTAAGTTTGTCAAAAAATTAAAAAAGAAAATATTTTATGCGTTTAGAGTGTTTTCGAGACACAAAAAAGAAAGAATGTGGTATTTTTTCAAATAATATTAATCGATAATAATATAAATCGAAAAATAGATCCAGTGACAAATAAATATGCTTTGGTGATATATTAAACTTTTGGCAAAAATTCGTAATTTTGTTGGCAGCAAAAATCATAAAATCATCATTTAGTTATTTTGGGTATTAAATATCGTCAAAATGACGATAAATCGTCAAACCTGGCAACACTGCATGCGATTGCTACTAAACATACATACATACATGCATACATACCATTTAACAAAAAAAACAACAACAATATTTTGTGGGTTTTTTGTTTTTGTGCGTGTTGATTATGACCACGGATGGTAACAGATTCTATTTGGTTATTGGTTTGGTTAACGCTATTTTCTTTTATTTCGGTAACGGTATTTCAGAGGTAACTAGATTTCAGTTATTTCGGTTGCGGGCTTTTAGCGCTAACGGTGTTTTATTTATTGCGTTAACGGTATTTTAGATACAAAATAACGTTACATTTTAGTTATTTCGGTAACTTTATTTTAGGGAAAAGATTTTTCAGTTATTTTTTAACGGCATTTTAAGGGTAACGTTATTTTAGCTATTGAGGTAATGTTAATGCAAACTACAATTTTTGGCCCCATTATGCCCGAGTCTTAATGATTTTCTAGTTTATGATCATACTTTGGGAAAATATATATGTATATTTAAAGAAGTTTTTTTTCAGATCTTGGTAGATTATTTCGGTAACGGTATTTTTATGGTATTGATATTTTAATTATATCGGTAACGGTATTTTACGGATAATGGTATTTCAATTATTTCGGTTACGGTATTTTAAGATATTGATATTTTAATTATATCGGTAACGGTATTTTACGGATAACGGTATTTCAATTATTTCGGTAACTGTATTTTTGGGAAAACGATAGTCAGTTATAAGGGGTTTGAATCGGAGACAGTATTTAAGAGATATTGACTGCCATTCCTGATTGCGTATATTCTTGTGTATAAGCATTGAATGTACGTATGTATGATGAAATAAATAGAATATTTTAAAATTTGATTCAAAATTTTAAGAGGTATTCCCACATTTTCACTCATAACTTTTGAACGCGTTAACCGATTTTGATCATTTTCACTACCAAACTGCTCATGATATCAACAAACAATTTGACTGAAAATTAGCAACACCTCTTCTGTATTAGCGGAGTATTTTGTATTAACACAGACAGACGGACAGACGGACAGACGGACATGGCTATATCGACTTCTCTATTCATGCTGATCAAGAATATATATAGTTTATGGGGTCCCAGATTTTTTTTAAAAGAATTACAAACATTTGACAAAGTGATATATACCCTCCTGCACTATGGGATGGAGGGTATAATGATAATAAAATTTGTATTACCTAATGTAGAGTATCAAAATAATAACAAAAATCGTTTAATATGCAAGCATTTTCAATTAAACATTGTCAACAACTTTTTTGTTTTTTCGTTTTTTATGAGTTTTTTCTTTTAGCAAACATTATGGTGGCACTTATTTAAAAGGAATCAAATAACAAAATAAAAAAATAAAAATTAAGTAAATAAAAAATATAATAAAATAAAATATAATGATAAATAATGTATATTTTCAGTAAACTACACTCATAGAAATAAACCTGTAGAAATAGCAAAAGTAGCTAATGAAAATTAATTAAAAGTGAGCTTGCAGATAAAACTATCAAAGATAAATCTGTTCAATTTACAAATATTTAGTTATATTTGAGCTAAATTTTAGTTTATTGATAGTATCAAAATAATCACTAACATTGGGAGTCTCTTGACTCAGAGAAGCCGGGCCTTGGACATACTGGAAAAGATAACTCTTAAGCCCTGCCGAAGGCCGGTTACGCAAAAAACCTTTGCTCAGCAAAGCCACTAATTTATTTATGGTTGACTTTTACACAGGCTTTGGCTACGCGAAATACTTTGCGCAGCAAAGCCACTAACTTATTTATGTCTGACTTTTACACGAATTCACGTTAAAGCAGCTATTTTTTTCAAATAATGTAAGTTACCAGCATTACTTTGCTTTTAATAAAAAAAAAAAAAAAATGAAAATGTTAAGCATCTTTATATTCCTTATTTGCAAACTACTGGATACTTTGATATAAAATATAAAATCTTGAAAAACCTGAATTTTAAAAAAAAAATGCCAGTTCAGAAATGGAAAATCATGACTTGGGAGGCAATGGGTTAATATTTTTAAAAAAATGTACCAAATTAAAGGTCTATCAAAAAGGAGTCGCGTCTGACAAAAAATTTTACCATCGGCACTTTCATCGATGAAATATTAGTCGATGGACAAAGTTTCATCAATTTTAAAAGCATGCGGCTAAACTGGAAGTGCATTTAAAAATTTGTTTAATGGACAGAATTTAAAATGAATCGAATTTAATATACATCGAATTTTTAAAAAAGGATTAAAAAAGTTTTCAAAATTTAAATGTAAAGTCGAGTTTTCTGGAAATACCGAACATAACAATTCGAAATATACACATAAACATAATACTGGGCCGCTTAAAAAAAATACGTGTCCCTTTTTTTTCTTCTTTATCACAAATCCGAACTTCAATAAGATTGGAGAGAATCCATCGAGAGACTCCCCTTGTGAGATTAGAAGTAATTTTTTTGCCTTTAAAAAGCGTAGATTTAGTAATTTTTTTTTTTCATTGAATAATAAGCTCAATGAATCAAAGAGAACATGAACATGAATTGTGCACTCGCAATATTTTAACAGCAACGGATTGTAGTTCATTTAAAAAGTAATCAGTAAACTTTGTTTTTTAAGGCGTATGCATTTAAAATGCAAAGAAATATATTTTTTCTAACTTATTTTACCATTTATTAAAAAAAACAGAGTACACATACCAGAAACTACACGTACCAGTTAATTATTTCATTTAAAATTTTCTTTTTAGAAAAAATTCTTTAATTGAACCAAAAAGGTAATGATAGTAAAAAGAAAAACTGTTGTTGTTAATAATGTGGATGTTAATTTTTGATAGTTAACTTGAGGGTTACACGATCAAGTTTTGCCTATCAAGTTTTAATACACTCACACTTTTTTACCAATACACTCACACTTTCTAAAATTGAAACGAACTTGCTTCAGATTTCTCTTTCAAGTCGAGTGTATCAATTTACTTTCAAGAAAACAGCTGCTTACAATTCTTTTGAAGTTGTTTTTGTTTTTCCTTTCACAAAAAATTAAATTGCTTTCAACCTACGTCACAGCTGTCAATTTTTACATATTTTGACAAACAGTATATGTAAAAGACTATCAAGAAAATCTTGATCGTGTGGCTGCAGTGTAAAATAAAATAAAATCGTTTATTTTTTCGGACTTGGGAGTTTTTTTTTTAACTTGTATACCCTCAACATACTGTGATGAGGGTATAATCAGTTTGTCATTACATTTGTAACGCATTGAAATATAGGTATAACACTACATAAAGTATATATATTCTTGATCCTTGTTCGATTTTAAGACGATTTAGTCATGTCAGTCTACACAGAAAAAATTATAGGCCAAAAATATCTAATTAATCGATTGTTTGAATATCAATGGCAATTTAAACAATTTTTTTAATTTATTCAATTAAAAAATTTATTGAATTTTCTAATATATCCATACAGTGTTGACAATATGTAAACAAAATTTTTAAAAATTTGGGAAACTATTTTTTTATTTTATTTAGATTAAATAATCAAACAAATGTTTAATTATTTCAATATATTATTTAATTTGTAAATAAAGAGAAAAAAAATCGCAAATGATTAACTTTTAATAAGTTGAATAGTTTACCGATTTCAAATACACGCAAAATCGTAGTTATTTCACTAGAGTTTGCAACACTCTTTTTGTTCAGATATTGGTGTACGCACGAAAACTTAATTTAGTTTCGTGTTTTATCTGTGGTAATAAAAGTGCACATGTGGATTTAAATAAACCTTATCGAAAAAGGACAATTAAACTATTATTTTTGTAAATAATTAAATTTTCAATAAGTGTAAGTGTCATTAAACTATCATTTTAAAGTTGTGTGTGATTTTTTTTAAGATAAAGTAAAGTGTGTGATTTTTTTTAAGGTAAAGTACAAGATAAAGTTCAAGACAAGACAAGCAAAACAAAAATTTTGTCTTTACTTTTATTTGTTTTTTTATAATACATTTTTATATTAAAAAGCATTAGTTTTATTATAAATAAAATGTCAATTTAATTTACAAACCTTCATTTCTTTTTTTATTTAATGGGGGGATGGGCATATAACAAAAATAAAAAATACGAGTTTTCAATTAAAACTAACATTGTTTTCTTCTCAAGTTTCAATTAAAGTTTTAATCAATTTAACTAAATTTTTTAATTGAGGTTGAAAAGAAAAACAATAACTCTTTTAATTGATATTATTATTATTTTAATTGAAAGAGTTTTAATAAACTGTCTGCTAATTTTTTTAGTTAATACTATCATTTCAGTGGTAGGTGCAAAATCAATTAAAATATTAATTGATTCAATAAAATTTTTAATTGAAACCCGTTTTTAGTTTTTTCTGTGTATCTCTCTGCTGAAATGATTAATGTACATTTTCACGAAAAGCTTCGTATTCAAAATGAGCAAAATTAGTTATGCGGTTCAACAGTTATTTTTTATTTTATTTATTTTTTTATACATAAAAGAAAAACTAAAACTTAAAATTACACAGCGTTTGGTGCGTGAACTTTTTTAACGATCGCGAAAGAGTACTACACTCAGGGAACTTCTGCTTTAAAAATATGCAGTTGTTTGGGTTGTAATACAATTTCTTTATTTTTAATGTAAGTCATTTGTAGAACAAACAAAATTTTTAACTAACCTTGTAGTTCCTTTAAAAAACAGCTAACATCAAATGAATGTTTTACGATTTTACATTAATTTTTACAGTTGTTTTTTGTTATTTAAAAAATAAAAAAAATAAATGTTTGTTTATTTTTACTACCATGTGGTTCCTTTTTACTACAATTGTTAGTCATTTTTTGAACATTAAAAAACAAATGACAATGTAAGTTGAATTTAATGAAATGTAAGTCGTCTTTTCTTTAAATGAAATTTCATTTGTTTTTGACTACAATTGCTGTCGTCTTTACCAACATAATTTCCTAAGTGTACATAATTTCTTAAATCGGCTATGCGATGAAGAATTTGATAGTTGCAAAATATTCAAAAAGGTAAAACTCTAATGCACTTGTTCATTGTATTTTTTATAACAGAAATAAAAGAAAATCTTTATTTTTACGGATTTTGAGGTAATTTTTTAAAAGTTAAATAGTTTTTTTAAATAGTTTTTTATAAATTAAAAAACATATGATTAAAAAGAAATGTGAGTAGACGGGTTTTTAACTATAAGGTTAGTAGTTTTAAAGTACATATTCCTTTGATTTTAACGACAAAATATTGTGAGTGGTTTAAATAAAAAATATATTTTTAGACATTTTAAAGTCAAATGTATAAAATCATGGAAAGCATAACGTACCTTTCAGAACAGTTGTTTTTTTGTTTTTTTTTTTTGTCACAATAAGTGCCACCTAAATACATATACCGATACCTTTCCTGTATTTGGCACTGGTAACAATAATTTCCACCTTTACTTTATTATTTTTAACATCCTTTTTTTCAACATCATCATCATCATGATTGTCATCAATTCTGAATGTATGTGTGAATAAATGGTTATAGAGTTTCATAAACAATTTATTTGATAGAACCATTTCCATAGTATGAGTACAAGACACACACATATACATATTGTTGTATCATAAAATCTGCGCATGAATGAATTTTGAAAAAACACAAAAAAAAAATATGGTTGTAGAAAAAAAAGTGTCAATATTCCGCAAACAACTGACAGGAAATTAGTTTCCATTTTTTGATGAATGCTTCGACAGGATAGCTCCTCACTTTTCATATATATGTTTTTTCTTTTAACACCCCAGCCCCCTTCCACATCTAGCAAATTTTATTCAGTTCTTTGTTAAATTTCTTACTTCATGTATAAATTCATCAGTTTTTTTTTTGTTTTTTTATTTCCATCAACCATATTTTCCCCATTAAATGTATGAAAAAATAAACTTTTTTTTTTTTCATTAAACCTCCCAATTCTGGCTGGCATCCTTTTATTGGATTCATATATTAAAGAGAAAAATAAAATGATAGGAAGTGTTACAAAAGAAAGTATAAATTATAAATAAATAAAAAATATATATTGATGTTTGAAACTGTTTCATTTTATACCCATTCCACCACTTTATTTCATATTTTTTTTTATCATGAATGTCATAAAAAAAATATATTTCCTTTTTTTTAATGGTCTTCGATTACTTTTGCGAAATTTTCTATTAATGTTTCAATAATTTACAATGTATAAAAGCATTATATTCAATCAAAAACAAATCTTATAAAAATGTGTAGGGGAGTTTGGGGTCGTGTGGTAGTGGCGGTGAAGTAGTAAATTATATTTTTATCCAATATAAAGGTATTTTAGGGCATTTTTCTTACTGCGCCTTGTGTTTTTTAAAAATAATTACTACTTTAAACTATTGGTGGCTGTTTGAAAAATTCATGGAAACTATATTTTTTTTTGTGTTCGAGTCTTGTTTTGAAAAAATATACTCATTAACAAGATCCGTATACGCTTAAAACGTTGTTTATTTCGTTGGTCCGTAGTAAATTGGAATATTGCTCTGTTATTTGGTGTCCGAATCAAATAGGTACATCAAATCGAATTGAACGTGTTCAAAAGATTTCTGTTAAATCGATCTTGAAATTAATTTGGCCTTATGATTTACCATCCTATGATGTTAGGAGGAAAATGCTAGGTTTACAATCTTTGGAAGATCGTAGGTTATATTCCGCAATAATGTTTGTTTATAAAGTTATAACTGGTGAAAAAAAATGTTCCGAAATTAGGGATAATTTTATATTATATCGCCCTCCAAGAGATTTAAGAGTAAACCGTATTTTCGAAGAATCTGTTCATAGAACAAACTACGCCGAAAATGAGCCGATTGCAAGATGTTTACACTTATGTAATAGTTTTGCTTCAATTTTAAACTTTAATGTAAATAAAGATAAATTTAAGTTGTTTTTATTTAAACATTATAATTAGTTTTTAAGTTTTCTTCTAGTTTAGTAATCTGTAAGAATTAAATTCTGCAGATGAAATGAAATAAATAAATTTGATGAATATACAAATTTATACATATTTTGCAGAACTAATAATCTCGAATTTTTGTGAATATGTTTAATTTCGGGTAGATTAGATTAGATTATATGGCACTATGCACCTCGACCAACTTAGGTATTTTGTGCTGCCTAAAGTTAAACTAAAGATTCAAGCTACCTATAAAGCCAGTAATCCTATTAGGCAAAATCTTCATAATGTCCGAAGGGGAGACAAAGCGATCGCCAAGAAACTTGGCACGCCTTTCACAAAGCCTCGGACATTCGCAAAGAACATGCTCCGATGTCTCAGCTACCAGTTCGCAAAACCTACACTCATCCGTGTCCGAAAGACCCCTTTTGCGCAGATGGTATCTGAGATTGCAGTGTCCAGTCAGGTAAGACACCAGGGCACTCAAGTCACCCCTCCCGAGGGACAAGAGTCTCCTCGATCCTGCACTGGAAAAAGAGATTAATCTCTTAGCCTGTCGTTGGCCAAGAGAGTTTTCCCAATAGAGAGAGAATTCTGATTCCCTCCTCGACCCGAGCTTCTCCCTAACATACCCCAAAGGTATACCGGGTAAAGTTTTAATAGTATTTTTAGTAGAAGTATAATTAGCGATTTACGCAAACCTAGAGCGTATTTATGTTGTTTTAATAAAATATATTTATAATTGTGAATTTTTTATTTAATTTAAGAGACATGCCGCGATAATACATTAAAAAAACAACAGAGCCAGTCACATATTATTAGTATGTAGTAAATAATTTTGTAACAAAGAAGTTTGGAAACGATGTCAAGGAAAATACTTTAATAATATCAAGTTCCTTACTTCCGCGGTTTGGGCATGTTAGTAGAAATTTTCAATCAACTCACTAATTTTCAAAAATTACGTCTAAGCGAATGTCTAAGCGGCGCTACTCTGATAATAATCCATGCGTAAAAATACAATTAAATGTCAAAAAAACCAAAAATTTTGTAAAATAAACGAAAATTTGTTCATTTTACAAAAGATTTTGTTGTTTTGACATTTTTCGCATTTTTAGCATGGATTATTATGAGTGTAGGAACCCACATATCAAATTTCATGGTCCTCGCTTCAGTGGCTTAACCTGCCGAAATGGGGCGAATTTTCCTTTTTCGCCCTTCGCGTAAGAATTCCCAAAAATTCCGTCTAAGCGCATGTCTATGCGGAATTAGAAATACACATAACAAATTTGAAGTTCCTCGCTTTGACAACTTTGCTACGTCACCAGGCAGGTGACATTTACTCCTCATGCTGCTCCCCTAAGAAATTTCAAAAAATTACGGCCAATCGTATCTCAACTCGGAATTAGAGACCCGCAGTCCAAAATTCAAATGCATCGCCTACGAAGTGATTCCAGGCCGTCAAGGAAAAAACTTATCTTCTTTTAGATCAATATTCTTACCAAGTTCCTCGCCAGCAATTCAAAAAGTATCATATTACTAAGTTAGAATCATATTCCTAAGTTATATGATACAAAAATTCAAAAACATTCGCTTTGTGTAGCAAGACATGTTTTTGTTAAAGAAATTTAAGAAAAATTTTCATAAATCGAAAACTTTGGTTGCAGGGTTAAAGCTTTAAATTTTTTTTAATTTCTATGCTAAACATACATGACGTAAATGGAATTTTATTGTATGTATTATTAAGTGCTCATACGCCATACGTAGCTTTAATATAGAAATATTGAAATATTTACGAAGGACAATATTCAACGAATATTTTCTACTAATTTAATTCGAGTTACGAGATTAAATTTTCTGCGTCGATACACGAACTGCCTCGATAATATGAAAAGCTGGAGGAATATTATCGAAATGCTTAGTAATTATACAACTACATAAGTTTTGAGGTTAGTTTTACAAAAATATTATTTTACTAGAAATTTGTAAAACTAACCTCAAAACTTTTGTAGTTGTATAATTACTAAGCACTTCGATAATATTCCTTCAGTTTTTTTCTGCGTGTATATACCATCTGACCTTTTTATAATTAATAAAAATCAAAACAAATTTTAGTCGACTTTTAGATAAATTGAGCCTTGTATAACGCTAAAAATTCAGAAATTGTTCTGAATTAAAAAAAAAAAAATGTATTTTAATTCTCCATAAAAATAACATTGCTATAGTCGAATTTTCTAGCATTTGTGAAATTAATTATAATAATAATAATAAATAATATACCAAAACCAGTCCATTTTTTGTTTGGTAAGCAATATATATATTGAATTTCCAATTTATACACTGAGAGAATTCTCTGCATGATATCAATTAATTGTTGCATTTGAAATATGAAGAGTCACTGCAACTCGTCCATTGAAAAATTTCATTATATTAATGGAGATTTTCATAAAATTTAAAAAACAATTTAATTTTATTTATTAAAAATTTCATACTAGTAATGATAAACTTTCATTAAAACTATGAAGATTTTTTATTTTAAACATATATTTTGTATATTTTGTATGAAAAATTTCAGATAGTTTAAAATACTGAAACGTAACATTTTCTATATATTTGAAAACTGCTTTTTGGGCGATTCCTACAAATTTCGCTGAAATTCGGTTATAAGTAAGATCAAGGAGATAAAAGTAATAAAAATTGGTAAAAATGGATTTAAAAGTTGCTCGATACTTTCTTGTATTATAAGTTTTTAATATTTTTAGTACTCCAATTTGTATTACATTTGAAACCAAATTTGTATATAATATAATTTGGAAATTTCCTCCCCAAAATAATATTTTTCAATGTAAAAATGTAAAAAAGATTAAACCATTAATTAATAATACTCTAAGTTCCCTCTCCAAAACCTTTTCCTGGATCCGCGCCTGCTAATTATATTTGTATATTAAACATATATGGTATCAAAATCACATATCAGTAAAACTAAAATTACGTTTAGTTTTCCAGCCCATTGATTTACATTTAAATTTTCATTATTATTTGGAATGTAAAACAAAATAGTAGTGAGAATTTAAAATGAATTTTGTGAACTTGTTTAAATTTGATAAAATTATGTTACTTCAATGTATAAAATGTTAAAAGACAATAAAAATTCATTAATATGGAATCATTGATTTAATAAAAAGTGTAATTCACTGCACTCAGAGAAAACGGCATCATATTATGGCAGATTGAGAGCATCATGTTATGAATACAATATCTAACAATCATAATATGATCGTAGCAATCATATTATGGCACTAATTGACGATGACATCTTCTTCTGTAATCATATTATGATTAGCCAAAATCATTTCTATGATAATTAGAATCATAATATGGTAATTTCGTGCCCGCAATCATGTTCAATCATATTTTTCTCTGCGAGTGTCAGAAATCCACGCTTGTAGTTCCTTTGTTCTTATTTGTTTGCAATTTCATAAAAAAAATTAATGACATATTTTAGAATTTTTTTAAATGAAAATTTTAAATTACAAAATGAAAAAAAAAATGAATTAAAATTTACAGTGTCATTTAGCCCCTCGTATTACAACGCCTGTAAATGAGACTGGTCTCGTTCATATAAACATAGCGGCCAAATACCGGTAACGTGACGTGTCCTGTGGTCGGTTACAATTTCTGCATGTGTTATAAAAGCTATGCTAAGACCTATAAATAGTCATTAAAAAATTTATATAATAAATGACAGAATTTCATAAATATTATGAATTTATTCATTAAAGACGTGAAACTTTCAAAACATTAATGTTTATATAATGATATATAGGCATACACTTTATGAAATTTACCTTAAGTCAAAGATGCATTTTATCAATATGTATTAACTGACACATGTTTCGCGGAATGTCCCCAATGAAACCGTTCATTGGAGACATTCCAATGAACATATTCAAAAAAAAATACTGCTTACCCAGAAGCATGTTTGTAGAGCGCATGATTGAGTAAGCAATCAAACCGTTCATTGGAGACATTCCAATGAACATATTCAAAAAAACAATACTGCTTACCCAGAAGCATGTTTGTAGAGAGTTGCGATCAAACTGTCATGATAGACGGACGTGTATCGGCAATTAAATTTCTTTATCGTTTGTTCTTATCAATTTTTTCTACATACTTATTTTCTAGTGCAAAATTTTTGCTAATAATTTCCAAGAGAAATAGACTCTTAAAAAAAAACTCAAATCAATAATGAATGAGCATAATGCTCAGTTGTTATCAAAAAACAATGACAAAAAAAATTTAAATACTATGTCTATTGATACACCAGCAATAGGAAAAAGAAAAAGTGTTACAACACTAGAATCATTACCTAAACATTTAAAAAATAATTATTGGGCACTTCTTGCCGACGGTAAAAATTGCAATAATGAAATAATTCAAAAATTTAAAAAACATGTGCAAGGGAGAGAAGAACCCACAACATCCAAAAATGCAATGTCTACTGAAGCTCCAATTAGTGAAAAGAACAACAGTAGTAATACTTACAACGTACAACCAAAAGTAAATCAAAACAAAAATAAAAAAACACCACCATTATATATATTTGATGTGGACCCTAACTCTCTTATAGAATTTGTAAAGAATGGTCTTAATGTTCATGAGTTTAAGATAAGAGAATATAACAATAATAAAATTCAATTACTCACCTCATCGATAGAGGATTACTCCAAAATAAGAGCATATTTACTTGAAACTAGATCGAAATTTTTCACCTTCACTCCAAATAATTTAAAAACAAAAACGTTTTTACTAAAGGGCTTAACTGCCAATATTGATCTTAATGAAATATTAAATGAATTAAAAAAGTTTGAAAATGATAATCTTAAATTTATTAAAATAAGCCCCTTTACAACTAAAAGAGCTGATGCTAACGGCTATAGTTTACCAATTTATATGGTACAAATAAGCGGCGACAGTAAAGTCAATGAGCTCAAAGCAATAAAGGGGCTGTTATATCGATGCATAAAATGGGAAGGGCTTAGAAAATCAGAAATTGCGCAATGTAGAAATTGTCAAAGCTTCCTACACAGCGCATCGAACTGTTACCTACCACGCAGATGTGTTAAATGTAAAGATCAACATAAAATCGGAGAATGTCCACTCCAAGAGGTTCCTGAAAATGAAAGAGAGAAATTGTTCTGCGTTTTATGCAATAACTACGGGCATCCGGCATCGTATAAAGGTTGTCCAAAATATAAAGAACTACAACAAAAGCTTCGTTCTAAAAAGCAGGTGCTAACTGATAAGAGAATAAAAAATCCTACAATTATTGTTAATGATAGTTTAAGTTATGCTAATATGGCAAAAAATCATTTCACATCACAAAGTGTTAACCCAAATAATGTAATCAATAATATTTTAGAACAACTTAATAACTCTGTACAAGCCTTGGCTAATCAAATCGTTAATCTAAACAAACAATTACAATTACAATCGTCTAGAATAGACACACTTTTTTCTATACTAGAAGCTTAATTTTTCCATAATGGTTGAAACGATTGTAAAAGAAATTAATATTATACAAATTAATGTTAACTCCTTAATTAAGTTAAGTAGAAGATACAATCTTAATATATTCTTAAAAAATCATAATCCAGATTTAGTCTTAATTAACGAAACGAAACTTAACTCGAAACATAAATTGAATCTTGAAAATTATTCTCTTATACGTAATGATTAGAAATGGTCTAAAGTATAACTATTACAATAACAGAAACATTGGTTTACTTAAGTACCTGGAAACATCTGTTATAAAAATACCATTGTTTCCTAATAAAATGTTGTTTGTTGTTGCTGCATATTACCCTTCGGGAAATAACTGTGGTTTTTTTAAGTCGGAACTCTTAAAGCTATTTAAATCTTTAAATCTTGAGAATACGGAGAATTATTATATCCTAGCTGGTGACCTTAATTGCAAGCACACTGACTGGAAAAACCCAATGTCAAACAGTAAGGGGAATTATTTGAAAGAATGGATTGAAGACTACGAAATAAGATATAGATGTAAACTATATGCATCATGTACACCCTCATATCCACGGTGCAATTCGTATTTAGACCTTTGTATAATCGATGCTAGATTGGCAATTCATAAGGTTAATGATTCTATAAATTGCCTTGAGACACTTGACTATGACAGTGACCACAACGCGGTAAAAATTAAGTTATTAGGTGCTGAAAATGATCACCCCCTTACTTTCTTCAATGAATCCCCTAGAACCAAATTTAATTTTCGGAAAACAAATTGGAACAAATTCCAAAATGTTTTATTAAGAGAGGCAAATGAAACTATTGCAATCCCTAGTGATAGAAATCTGTGTAACAGTGAAATAGATTTTCATTTGCGTGAATTGAACGATTATATTATAAAAGCCATGGATATATCCATCCCGAGATATAGAGTACACGATTCGATTAACAAATTCGCCAATTCGACAATTAGGAAACTACAGTGTGAGAAGAGTAAAGTTGTTACTTTGATAAAACGTTTTAATAGATTGGAAATCTTTTTATCACAATCTGAACTTAATGTACTTAAAGCAAAATTAAAACTAATTAGGAAACTCTTGAATGATAATTTTGTGATTTCAGTAAACAAACATTTTCAAGACAAGCTTAGGCGAATTAATCCAAGTGATTCTTCGAATATGTTTAATGAAGTTAAAAAACAGTTCAAGATGACACAGCCTTTTGATTTGAATATGCTGAGAATTGCTTTTGAAGACGAAAGACTAATAATAAATGCAGGTATTGATCCTATTAATTTAGAAAGGGAAGATGACAATACCAATTACTTGATTACCGAAGAAGTTCAGAAGTTAGATATAGTTGGTTCATTTCTAGAGTCAGTTCACTCTTTTAAAGAGATTAATCCTGATAATACCGTCCATATAGAAGTAAATCATTGTTTCACTGAATTTTTAGAAAAGAAAAATCAGTATGAATGCCATGGTTCCACCGTAACAACATTTACAGCATCGAAAAGGGCAATCGACTTAAAAGAATCTCAGTTAAATAACATTTTTATAACTAAAGATAAAGTATTATCAATTTTTAAAAGATTAAGACCAAAACTGTCATATGGAGTGGATAATATACATAATGTAGTTTTGCGTAATATACCGGAAGATTTCATGGCCAAATATGGAATACTTTTCAATAACATGTTGAATAATTCTTACTTTCCTCGTGCTTGGAAGCAAGCTAAGGTGATAATTTTACCGAAAAAAGATAAAGATGCAAGCAACCCGAAAAATCTTCGAGCAATTAGCTTGCTTCCAAACATCAGCAAAGTATTTGAAGTTTGTATCAATATGAACATTGCAAAGTTTTGCGAGTACAAAAAAATAGTTAGTGAAAGGCAATTCGGATTTAAATACAAGCACTCAACGATACATGCAATTCATTTGCTTGTTTCAAATATTCAGTGGAATCTAAACAAATCGTTATATACTGGTGCCTGTTTAGTTGACTTTGAAAGAGCCTTTGATAGTATTTGGATACCGGGCTTAATATATAAATTATTAAAATTTAAATTCCCACTACATTTTGTAATTCTCATACATAATATGTTGATTAATAAAACCTTTTCCGTTTATAATAAAGAAACAGTTGGCACGAAAAAATTTACAATTGTCAATGGTTTACAACAAGGTACTGTCAATTCCCCAATTTTATTTAATTTATACTTGTTTGATTTATTGGAAGAAATAGACAACATTATTGCTTTCGCAGACGACATTACTTTCTATCAAGCCGACAACACAATTGAGAAAATTAATGATAGTCTGCAAAATACGTTTTTAAAGATTGAAAAATATTCCACAGATTGGCACATGAAAATTAATTTGAATAAATGCGAGTGTATTCTTTTCAGACCACCAGTTGGGAAATGCAATAGCAACATAAAAAGAAATTGGAAATCATTTGGTATTAAATCAATTAATAATATAAGTATTCCAGTAAAGCAAACTGTTAAATTATTAGGTATACAGTTAGATAAATTTCTATATTTTAACAATCACATAAACCAACAACTTATCAAAGCAAGGAAAGCATTTTTCATTTATAGAAAATTATTTTTTTCTAAATATATACAACCAAGGGTTAAAATTATCATGTACCAGTCATTAATTAGACCAATTCTATCATACGGTTGCCAAATATGGTTTAACATATCCCCTTCATATATGGAGAAGATACGTTTATTCGAAAGGAAATGCCTCAGACATTGCTTGACTTTACACAGATCCCAGAATAGTAATTATAAAAAATATATTTCTAACAAAATTCTTTATGAAAAAGCTGAAGTATCCAGATTCGATAATTTCATTATTCATATTATAAGAGATCACATTTTTAACAGTGTGAATACCACTGAAAATAACATGATCATGGCTCCCTACTATGTTTGCGAAGAGTATATTTCCAAAACTTTACAAAATGGATATGTTCCACCGGAGGCTTTTCCTTTCCTTGATAGAAATGGTTTCATCCAAAATGAAGATGGCATACCTATATTTTACCATATTTATAGAAGAGCCAATATCAAAACAATAAGTTGTAACGAACTTACGGCAGAAAATCGTCGTTTTGACACAAGTATTTATTCGGATGATAAAAATATTAAATCTAATATAAACCTTCAAAAATATTGGTGGCTCACTCAGTAATTATCCTTTGTATTTTAACCCTTGACTCTATTTTTATCCTTGCCAATACAAAAGTAAGTTTTTTTGATATTATTTTTTGCTTACACTTAATCTTATATTAACATTGCTTCTTGTATTTCTGGATTCTGTTAGGTAATATAAAAATAACTTTATTATTAAATAAATACTATACTTGAGAGCTCGTTAAAATGGGACTTTGTATATAAAATAAGCTATCTTTATACTTTTTGTTTATTTGAAGTTTGTAATTATATAATTTATATTAAATAAATAAACAATTTAAAAAAAAAAAAAAAAAAAAAAGCATGTTTGTAGAGCGCATGATTGAGTAAGCAAGTGCTTACTAAACTGCCTCAAAATTATATGATTATAGGAAATCTTTCTTCCATTGACAATTTTAAAAAATATTAAAAACGTATTATTTTATAATGAAAAATAGTTAAATTATTCCTAAATAAGTTTTTGTGTTTAAAATTAGCAGAAAGTAAAGATTTCAAAGATTTTTAATTTTGTACCATATACTTTTTTCCTTGGCTGTATTTAAATGACAACAAAAAATCACTACAACATCTCAATATGTATTGTATGTAGATCATTTAACAAGCACAAGACAATATTTTAACTCCGCAGTTGTATATCATTCTAAATCAGCCATGAATGGACTCAGTGAAATGACAGGAAAAGACAAGACTTTGACAATGGTTTAACAACTTTATTTCTAGAGAGTTAACTTTCTGCCAATTAGTTACAAATACGCACATAAATAAATCTAATCAAACATCTTTGGTTAAACTATAAAATGACTGGCGGCTCTATTATCCCTATAACAACTGCAGTTAATGTCCAAAGAAAAGCACTGGCAGTGGCAGCGGCAACGGGAGCAACAACACTAAATAAGTTAGACAAAGAAATTGTCTACAATAATGGAGATACAACCGTAAACTATTGTTAGTGTCACACCATAGAAGAGAAACGACAAAACCACTCCTATTAGACAACTCTATAGGAGAAGTAGAGGAAGTCGCAAGCAGAAGCTTAAAAATGGCAAACACCTTTTTTTTAACATCAAAAGATACATAAATTAAATCAAGTCATGCTGTAAGCCTATAAAAAAGCTTCCATATTTCATGCAATTAAAACGAGAAATATTTTAAAAAGTATAGTTAGTACACTAATAGTAAAAAATTAGTACACATTTTTGCTAATACTACTAAAAATTAGCATATTTTGTTTTGCTAAATATTAGTAAGATATCTGTTGAATCCACAAATATTTTTAATTTATTGAAGGCAACAAATTATTTTGCTAAAATTAGCAAAAAAATTTGCTAAATATTAGTAGACAAAAAATCATAGCACAATTTAAACTGTTTTTACATTGTTATTAACGTGAATAAAAATCTGTCCTTCCGAAAACAGCAATCTTTTAGCTAATTTTTTTGTTGATTTTAACAATATATACTGTTATTTGTATTCTACTACACTCAAAAATAAGTTAGTAGAATAGTTAGTAAAACGTCTTGTAAATCAAGTAATTCTTTGCTGAAATTGTGTTTTCAGCTATAATTTTAGTTGTACTTATTCAGCACTTAACTGTTTTTAACTAAGGTTTTACTAATATTTTACTAATGTTTTACTAATTTATTTTGCTAAAATAAAATTGTGCCTCGACACCAGATTGGAAGATATACGCAGAATGAACTACTGTCGCGGCATGTCAAGATGTAGTACACACGAGGAAAATGATACACTGATAATAATCCATGCTTAAAAATAAAAAAAATGTCAAAATAACCAAAAAATTATTTAAAAATTACGTTGCAGAAAAAACTGTTAAAATTAGCATATTTGTTTGGTAAATGGTAATCAAATATACAAAAATAAAACTGGTAACTTTAAAATTTGTAGCTATTTACTCTGCTAAAATTAGCATAAACTTTAACTAAACATTTGTAGACAGCAAACAAAAACTGTAATATTTTTGCTATATTTACTTTAAATGTACACTCAAAAAGAAGTTAGTAAATTCAGCAAAACATTTTTCTGAGTCAGCAAAATTGTAGTCAAGAGGGTGCTTGTAAAAAATTGCTAATGTCAGCAAAATCATTTGCGGAAAATAAGCGAGCTGATTTTTAGCTACAAAATTAGTAAATTCAGCAAAAATAAACGAGAATTTGTTCATGTTACAAAAGATTTCTTTGGTTTCACATTTTTTAATATTTTTAGCATGGATTATTATGAGTGTACTAAAAGTACAACTCTTGTAAGACATATAAAAAAATCAACCATGGAAGATTTTTGTATTTGTTTTTCATACATAATTATTTCTTTCGAGAGCCTTCTATTGTTGTTGGGTTAGCCGGCCTTGTAGATGAATCAAACGACACAGGTGGTTGAGGGGTTTTTTTTTTTTGAACTGCTCTTGGAGCCTATATTTTATTTAATTTCCTTTCTTCTTATTTTCAACTTAAAGTTACTTCACAATTTTCTGTCTTTTATTTAATTATTTTTACTTTTAAACTTTCCAAATGTTCACGATGTTGTGTGTTGCATGAAAAAAAGGAGAGTGATCACATCCATGAAAGATGGCCACAATTAGGTAGTTTTTACACCACCCTTTCTTTCAAAGGGGGTGCAAAACCGGCCGCCTCACTCCCTGTCTACACAGGCGGTAGCACATTACGCCGCCCACCACAGCACAAACACAACTCCGGTGGCGTTGCTTTTATGCGATGGCAGGCCGGCGCAACCAATAATGAAACAAAAATACGCCTACAACGTGTATCGCATAAATATAAATTGCGGATTAAAAAAACTTAAATTTTTGTTTGTCATCGCTTTGTCAAAGTAATTGTTTATTAATAAAAATTAAAGAAAAATTAAAATCTTTATATTTAATAGAGAATAAATGTGCATTTGTAAACTGAATGTTTATAGTGATTAATAATATAGTGTGGTCTACCTACAAATAGTGTGGTCTACCTACAAATAAAGTGGTCTACCTACAAATACAGAATAAAGTGAGAGACAAGGACACACATCTTGCAAAATTTTGTATGTTTGCTTTTTCTTATAGCAAAAAAAAAGGGTTGCATTACATATTTTGTTATTTCCATTTGTTTTCGTTTCTAGAAAGATGCCATCACTTAGACAACCATTGATGTAAGTAGTTGGAAGAAAATTTTTTTATGTTATAAACAATTATTTCTATATATTTGCAGATATTAAATTAATTCGTGTCGTCAATGTGGTTTTATGAACATTTTTATATTTTTAACGTATTGTAAGTTATTTTAAAAGAATAACAGAAAAAACTTAAGATTTTACAAGTTTGATATTATTTTATTAAAAATAAAAATAATGTTTTTCCGACCTTTAATTGTGCAATGAAAATGAAAATTATTCAAGTTCGAGGCCATACTCTATATTTCTTTATTAGGATATTGTCCTAACAAATACTACATAGAGTGTTTGTTATCAATTTATTACTTGACCACTTTCAGGAATGTGTTGATAGATCTATATCGGGAATTCTCTAGGTTCCCATCATCAGAACACGTTTTTAAAGAAGTGACAATCCCATGCAGAACATCAAACATTCATATAACTTAATTTTCCCAAATGAGAACTAATATATGAGTTCATCATATAAATTAACCAAAGTATAATTTTTCTAAAAAAATTTTTGAGTTTCTATCAGTCTACTAATATTCAGAAAAAATTTTATTAACTTTTAGCAATAATTTTTTTAATTTTGAATCAGCTAAGCGTTAGCAAAACTTTTCCTGAATCTACTAATTTTGTTGCCAAAAATCAGCTCGCTAATTTTCAGCAAAAGATTTTGCTGACATTAGCAATTTTTTTGCAAGCATCCTTCTGACTAAAATTTTCTGACTCAGCAAAATTTTTTGCTGACTTCTAATATTAGTTTTTGTTTGCTGTTTTTAACCTACAAATATATAGTTAAAGTTTTTGATTATTTCAGCAGAGTAAATTGATATTTCCAATTAACTTTAATAATTCAACTCTCAAAATTGAACAGTTTTATTTTTGTATAAAAACAAAACAAATCTGCTATTTTTAATGTAATTTTTTACTAATTTTTTGTAACTTTGCAGGTATTTTTACAGGTTTATTGCCATGAGTGTATTAAATTGTAAAAAATATATTTTTTTAACAAACGACTTAAAAACATCCATTGAAGTAGTTTAACAAAATGAACAGTTTGATGACGCCTTTTTTACTGTAAACTTTAATTAAGACATTAAATTTGTAACCGAAAACATTCACTTCTTCGACACAATATTCAAAAATAAAAAAAACCAAACGGAGTCGTAAATAAAAATCATGTTTTCAACATAAAACTGCCAACTCAATATAATATGGGAATTGATTACTACACACGCTGAAATAGGCAGACAAACATAAAATCATGGAAATTATAGTCAAAATAAGTAGTACTTACTCAAAAAATGTTTCATACACTTTGTTCATAAAATGCATTCAAAGTGTTTTTCAATCATTATTATTCAAAATCAATGCTAATTTCAATAACTCGCAAGTGAGAAAAGTTGTATTAGTATACACTAAGAAATTATGTAGGTAGAATCAACCGGAAGTGGTAGTTAAAATAACTGCATTTGCAGTTGAAACGGTTTACACTACATTTGGAGTTAAAACAACTTCAATGTGAAGTAATTTTTAATTGTTAAAAATTAACTGTCGAATGTTGTACAAACAAATGCAAATGTAGTTAAAACAACATTACACATTTAGGGAAAAAGTTTCATCATATTATTGATGAAATTATTTCACAAATCGTTTGTCATAAATTTTTATGAAACTCTTCATAATATTTATGAAAACTTCATAAAAATGTTTCATAGACCTTCATAAAAAGTTTCATAAATTGGGTCTATTAGGGAAAAATAGTGAAATTTTTCAAATATAGAAAACATCATTTGGAATTAAAAATTATTTACATTGTTCTTAATTTTAAATATAATTTTTTTAATATAATTTCAAATTTCGGAATTTTAATTGATGTTTTGTAAATAAAAAGTTATATTCCTAATTTCAAATGGAAATCTTTAACTTGAATTGTTGTATAAAAATTAAACACATATAAATTTTTTTTTAATTTGAATGCCGAAAAATCCGGAACAAAAATGTTAAACATTATTATTTGTTATTTGTTTGCTTGATCAAATTTAGAATTGTTAATTTTTACGTAAAATACAGTCTTACCAATTTGAAGATTTTACAGCTAGTTTTTGGCGATTTTTTTCTTGCTTAGTGGGTAAAAATAACAATTTAGCTTTCAGCTAGAAATCTGACGATTTATTTTTTTGAAAAGCAGGGGACAGATTCTCTAAGAAAAACGTGTATTTTATTGCAAATAAATGTCGAAATTTTTTTCTAAAAAATAAAATTTGACACAAAATTAATTCTTTTCTACAAAATTACGAGGGGGCTCAATAAGTCCGTGACTTTTCGTACTTCCCTCGTAGTTCTATGAAATGCAACACTGCTACCATCAAGTACCACCTGTTAATAGACTACTGTCAAAATTTGAGCAAGTTCTGTCATTTACTTTGCGTTTAACAGCTGTTCAAAACATACAACTGTGGATTTTTTAAAAATGGATAAAAGTGAATTTCTAGTGCTCATTAAACATTATTTTTTGCGAAAAAAAAACGTCAATCAAACCAAGTAAAAGCTTGATAAATACTATGGCGACTCAGCACCATCGATTTCAATTATAAAAAAGTGGTTTACTGACTTTCGTTGTGGTCGCACAAGTACAAATGACGCTGAACGTTCTGGACGGCCAATTGAGGTCAAAACAACCGAAAATGTCGAAAAAATCCACGATATGGTGTTGGCCGTTCGAAGAGTAAAAGTGCGTGAGATTGTTGATACCTAGGCATTTCATATGGTAGTGTGGTTTCGATTTTAAATGATCAGTTGGGTTTAAGAAAGCTGTCTGCAAGATGAGTGCCGCGTTTGCTCTCAATTGACCATAAATGGAATCGAGTGACAACTTCAGAGGATTGTTTGGAGTTGTTTAACAGCAATTCGAATGAGTTTTTGCGGCGTTTTGTAACTGTGGATGAAACGTGGATTCATTACAACACTCCGGAGACCAAGCAGCAGTCTATACAATGGGTTTCTCCGGGTGAACCGGAACTCCGAAGAAGGCCAAGGTAAGTTTGTCGGCCAATAAGGTGAGGGCAACAGTTTTTTGGGATGCGCGCGGGATAATCCACATCGATTACCTTCAAAAGGGAAAATCAATAAACGGCGAATATTATGCCAACTTATTGGACCGATTTAACGAGGATTTAAAAAAAAAAAAACCCGACCCCATATGGCCAAGAGAAAAGTTCTTTTTCATCAAGATAGTGCACGGGTGCAGTCTCAATGCTAAAATTCCATGAATTGGGCTACGAATTGGTACCTCATCCGCCATATTCTCCAGATTTAGCCCCAGTGACAATTTCCTATTTCCAAACCTAAAGAAATGGCTCGGTGGAAAGAGATTTAGCTCCAACGATGAAATTATTGATCAAGCAAATGCCTATTTTCTGGACCTAGAAAAATCCTATTTTTTGGAAGGGATACAAAAATTGGAAAAAAAACTATGTTTCATTCAAAAAGTCACGGACTTATTGATACGCCCTCGTATTTAATAAAAATTATGTAATTTTTGATTGCTAAATTAAATGAAAACTAAAAGTGACATTTGATGGCAAACATCATTGCGAGAGCCGATTGCTTGCCAACGATATCTTGATATTGAAATAACATTGTAATTAGGTGCCTTCACGTGAAATTTACGGAGCTGAAATCATTTTGACAATTGCTTGCTATCATTATATTGCATGTGAAGGCGTGTGGTTATACTACAACAATTTTAAAGCAACTGTGTGCTAAAATAATAATATAACGGCTCACGAAGATTTTTCGAACAAACCCTTCATAAAGGACATACAGGTAAAAGGTGTATTGTGAAAAGTTATGCCAAATTGGTAAGCTCTAGCCATTTCCGCTACAAAAATATTATTCATAAATATAAAATTTAATTTATTTGAATATTTCCAAAACATGAATTAAAAAAATATTAAATTTTTCTTTAAAAATCATGTTACGATAAATTGATATTTATTTGCTCTTTTTGAATTTTGAGACTAAATATCTATAAAGTTATGTATTACTTAGCTAATTATAACCTAAAAAACCCCCGAAAGACCCAATAATTTGTATATTTTTCAAGTTTTAGCGTTTTTTTCTCCAAAAATTAGCTAGCTTTTTTCACTTTTCTAGCTAAAAAAAATGCTATTTCTAGCTAGTTTTAAGTCAGACTTTGATACTTTTCTTGAAAAAAAGGTGATGAAATAGCTATATTGTTAATAGAAGACTAAAACACAATCAAATTACACTATTTTGTTTGTAAAGCATGTGTTTTGCCAGTGCCAGCCGCAAACTTCGTTGCCAACATTGTTTTTACAAAGAAAAAAAAATTGCGCCAAGTAAACATTTTGTTGAATAAAAAAAAATAATCAATTACTTTTTTAATTGATTCAATTAAAAAGTAATCAATATTTTTGTTTATTTAAAGTAATCAATATTATTTAAAATATTGATTACTTTTTAATTGAGTCAATTAAAAAGTAATTGAGTCAATTAAAAAAGTAATTGATTATGTTTTTTTTATTCAACAAAATGTTTACTTGGTGCAATTTAAGAAATATTTTTTTGTGTGTACTAATATTACAACCAATTAGAAGCATTTTTTTAACTTTATTTTATTTCCCATTCTTAAATTAAAGGTAAAATCCGGGTTTCCGTACCTTTATGCACTTATAAGCCAGTAACTTAGTTAAATATCATCCGATTTTAAGAGGATTTATAAAACTGAATGGTATACATATAGAGCAATTCCATATGAAAGCGATCACCTTTTGGACGACCCCTCTCCGATTTTAAAATAGATAGTCTCAATCGATTGCCCAGCAAAAAATAATGTACCTACATATTTTTTTTTTTTTTATAGTGACTGGTTTAGTGGTGGTGTGCACCACTGTCATGTGACAAAATTGAAGAATTCTTCATAAGGGACCTCATTGAAAGTTGTTTTAAAATTTGAAGAATTCTTCATAAGGGACCTCATTGAAAGTTGTTTTAAAAACGAGTGATAGCTCGTTGGAAAGGTATTGAATCAGGCTTTAATTGAAAATAAAATTTTCCTAATTTTTCTTGTTAAATAATTAAAAATAATTCAATTATAAAAAATTTAAAAACAACTAGCTGACCCGGCAGACGTTGTCCTGCCTAAAATTGGATATGCAATAATAAATTTTTACTTCGTATGGGAGGTGCCACGCCCATTGCTGTGATCCCGCCCACTTTTTGCAAAACTATGCATATTATTATCAAAGCAGATCACACAAAGTTTGAAGACTCCCGCTGTAATAGTACTTCAGATATGCAATTATAAATTTTTACTTCGTAAGGGAGGTGCCACGCCCATTGCTTGGATCCCGCCCACTTTTTGCAAAAATATGCATATTATTATCAAAACAGCTCACACAAAGTTTGAAGACTCCCGCTGTAATAGTACTCGAGATATACGATGATAAATTCTTACTTCGTATGGGAGGTGCCACGCCCATTGCTTGGATCCCGGCCACGTTTTGCAAGATTATGCACATTATTATCAAAGTAGCTCACACAAAGTTTGAAGACTCCCACTATAATAGTACTCCAGATATGCAATAATAAATTTTTACTTCGTATGGGAGGTGCCACGCCCATTGTACCTATATAGGTCAATTGTAAATCTAAACCATCCAGGGACCAACTCAAATACACACAAAAAATTTCATCGAAATCGGCCCAGCCGTTAAGGAGGAGTTCAGTTACTAACACACTTTCAGAAGAATTATATATATAAGATAAGAAGATGAGAACAAGGTGGTCTCTTAAATGCTCTTCTCCTGTCCAAACAAGGAGTCGGGGCCCATTTTTTTATTGCTGATTCTTAAAGCAAAAATTATGAGGAATCCAAAAAAAATAAAATTAGCCGGAAAATTTAGGAGCTTCTGTGGAAAATCGGAAAATTTAATTTTCATGGGAAAATTTAATTTTTATGGGAAAAAAGGTAAATTTCTGAGAAAAATTAGGAAACAACTTTCAATGAGGTCCCTTATGACGAATTCTTCAATTTTGTCACATGACAGTGGTGCACACCACCACTAAACCAGTGACTATAACAAAAAAAAAATATGTAGGTACATTATTTTTTGCTGGGCAATCGATTGAGACTATTTATTTTAAAATCGGCGAGGGGTCGTCCAAAAATTTGCCAATTTTGATCGTTTTCATATGGAATTGCTCTATATGTTATTTAAGTAACCTTGAGAAATCTGTGTGAATTTCTCCAGCAAACACAGTTTTATAATTTGGAGACGTTTCTATAAATTGTTTTGTAAAGGAACCATACTAAATATGAATTAATTAACAAAGCAAATTTATTTATGAGTAAAAATTGACTGAGTTATTAAACTTTTAATTAACACAAAATATTTGCAAAAAATAAAATTCTTGCCCATTCCACACAAAAATGTTTGCTTGACCGTTTTTTTTAAGTGATCAAGAATATTCTGAAATCATTTCTATGATATTTTTTCAATCGAAACGTTTTTCCATTGTAACTATGTCTTGGTCATCGCTAAACTGGCACAGGTTGTATGGGAAGAAGTCTAAATGTGAATGCAAGAAATGCATTCTTATGGACATGTTGCTGCCCATTTAACCATTAACAACCGCTACATAGTCGTCGCTTCTGTGATTACCAAGAAAAACAAACTCTTCCATGCACGCTTTTCAGCGGAACTGAGCTTATTCATAAAATTCTCATCTCTCATAATTTTAAGAATTTAAGGACCAATAAAAATACCTAAAATTCATCAGAACGATAAAAAAATATTAGATTTGGAAAGAACTTTTACTACTTTTATTTTGGCTTCACTTAATTTTGGGAACACCGCTTTAAGATAGCAAAAAGCTTCGCCATTTTTTTTTTGCAAATTGCAAGCAAACAAATCAAAACAAAACGTCAAATTACATGAGTAAAGCTGTCATGGCAAATTTTTGTTCAAATTCTAACTTGGGCTAAATATAACAGTGATTCGCAACTTGAGGCCCGTAGGCTGTAGCAATCTGGTTTATTATAAGTAGTTAGTATATGATACTTAAAATATACGTTTCCAACGAAGTATTTCATATTAACCCATTAGCGTCCACTATCCCCATATGGGCACAGGTCGATTTTCACATCATGTGAAATCAAATGAAACAACTTAAATTTTGCGAAAATTTTGCAAAAGGAACAATTTTTGTTTATAAGATGTTTAATAATTGTGATATGATATGCATTGTTAATATTTTTTATTTATTCAGGCACTAATTAAATCTTTTGAATCAAATATTACAATACCGAATTTCGAAATGTTTCGATTATGGGAATGGTTTTTTACTTTTTGATCTTTTACTTTACTTTTACTTTTGGCTCCTTTACTTTTACTTTTGGCTCCTTAAATTACAAGAACATCTTTTAACTTTTCTCTACTTTGATTTCGCTTTATTCTATTTGACACCTTTGCCTACCTCATTTGGGCATTAATGAGTTAACTAGGATATTCCCAGTAAAATCAAATTTAAGAAAAATTTTAATTTAGCGGAGAATGTAAAGTTTTGTATAAATTACAAATCTGGCCCTCAAGCAAAAAACTTTGGCGAACACTGTTGCGTCTATATTCTAGTATGTGCCCATTTGTGTGTTTATAAAATAGTACCTGCTTCATGCTAGCAGCTTCCCTAGATAGAAAGCTCATAAAAAGATCACGATAAACATTATGCAGGCATTTATGCAAAAATTTTGTTTTAATAAAAAGTTTAATAACTCTGTAAATTTTTAACGGATGTTTAAGAACGAAGTTGCATTTTACTCCTAAATACATTTGCTTTGTTAATAAATTTATTTATAGTACGGTTCTTTTACAAAGACTTTGTAAAAACATCTCCAAATTTCAAAAATGCCGATAAAATTGAGTTCGCTGGAGAAATTCATACAGATTTCTCAAGTTAACTTAAATAATATATATATACCACTTAAAAGGTCTCTCTCTTCTTTCTAAATCCGCTGAGAAACTTAAAATCGGATGATATTTAACAAGTTAGAGGCTTATAAGTGCACTGATAATAATCCATGCGTAAAAATACAAATAAATGTCAAAATAACCAAAAATTTTGTAAAATAAACGAAAATTTGTTCATTTTACAAAAGATTTCGTTGTTTTGACATTTTTTTCGTATTTTTAGCATGGATTATTATGAGTGTGCATAAGGGTACGAAAAACCGTTTTTGTTTTTTATCCGTAAATCAATATTTTGGAGATGTTTAGCAAAATTTCAAAAACAGATCACTTCCCAGGTATATTTTTGTTTCAATTGGGATTTGAACCCATAATCTTCTGCCATGCACTCTGTTAAATCTCTGAGGGAATTTCTGTGTAAATGACACAAGATTTATTCAAGGATTTAAGATATACTCATATTACCTAAAGGAATTATTTAAAATGTATGTCATTCATAGCTATAGAATTGATTTTGTTCCAACTTTGTATTAAAAGAAAGTTACGCCTCCCAGTGTTCAACAGGAGTCCGAAAAGACTCATAAATGAGCCCACCAACCTGCTTAGATCATAGCTAAATGAAGGTGTTTGTCTTTGCTGATGAAGCCTATTTCTGAGCTCTCTTTTATGACGTATTTATGACGTATCAAAATGTTTGCGTCATTTATGATTAATTTTTGAGTCATATGCCAGTGTTGAAAATTTTTTTAAAAATATTGAATTAGGCTCATAAATAGGAGTCAACTATGATTAATTTATAACTTAGAAATTTAAGCGTTTTGAAAATTATCACATTTTAGAGTCTTTTATTAGTCATAATTTCTGGACGCTCCGAAATATGTAGTCTGGTTATGTTAGAAACTCTTAGAGCATTTTAGGAATTAGTTTAATTTCAAATTTGATTTAATTGGCATTTTGGGACTTCTGCTTGCTCAAAACCAAATAGTTGGGAGGGTTTAGAGGGTCCTTGTAACAACTGTTCGTTAGAATCTTTTCAGTTTTTGTAAATTTATTCAAAAAATTCCATATACTTTTTGAGCATAGTGTACATCGCTAGGTAACAAACTTTAACTGCAGATAATATTTAAAAAGATGAAGGAGTTTAAAAGCAACTCTTAAAATTATTTACAGTTTCCCATCAAATCAGACAGCAATTAACTTAAGGGGTGCTGAGGCTTATGGATCGGTAAGTAGTTAGCATGTAAATTTAAGTCTCACATGTTTTTGGCTAATAAAAAGAAGCTAAATGCTTTTTTTTTTAGTTGAAGTACAAATAATAAAAATCCTTTGGTTAAATAAGTTAAAGTCTTTAAGGCATCCTACACTTTGAGTAAAGTACATGCTGAGAATATTAAATAATTCAAATATATTCGTGGAACAGTGGTACTTGGGAAATATTTTTTGTTAGAAAATCTGGTTATATAAATACTAGGGTATTCAATCGGTTAACCGTTACTCGATTAATCGATGAATTTGAATTAAAATATTGTTCAAGTAAACTAAAATTGGCCAATTTCAAGTAACGAATAACTCGCACAATTTTGGTCTATTATAATAATAATAAGCCGTGTTCTTCATGTTGAAAGAACTGCCTCTATACTGGGCATAGGCTGTCTATAAATAACTTCCATCTTTGTCTTCTTGACGCTACTTCTCGAAGTTCACCGATGTTGCTGAAGCTCCTACTTTCCGAGACACTGTTGATTTCATTCAACGTAGATCTTCTCCAAAATGAGTTTGGCCGTCCACGTCTTCTTGAACTTTGGGGATTGTATACAAGGGCTTGGCAACATACTTCTGTAGGCGGTTTTCGTAGTGTGTGCCCAATCCATCCAAACTTTCTTTTACGTATTTCCACATTGACGTCTCTAAAGTTTGATCGGAACCATAATTGTTGGTCTATTAATCGAGTTAATTAAACCCTTTCAAACAATATTCAGTTTATATTTGTTTCGTATTTTTTAAAAATAATAGCCGGATTCATGTAGTGTCATATATAGTGTAAATAACGTATTTTTATAACATAAATGTAATAAATGTTTTCCCAGCCCTGAAAAGTTTATTAAACAATTTGTTTTGCATTTGTATTTGAATGTTTCAAATATTAAAAATAAAAGAAAACCAAAATGGTTTTGAATGTTTATACGTATAGGAACGTTTTTCGAAAGAAATAAACGCGGCATTTGAGAAGAAGCGAAAGTACAATTGTTAATTTCCCTACCTGTAAATACGCTTTGTCTACTTATACACCAAGTACGAAGCATATTATGAATTCCCCAATATTGTTTTTTAAAAATATAACGCAATATGTCAGTTAGCGTTTACATATTATATTTATTTAGTAGGGGTATAACTTTTAATATGAAACCGCTGCATTCCTTGGTATTAAATAAAAAGATATATTTTGTGTATTGACAACATTAATGCATTATTGTATGCATTCTTTACTGTTTTATTGTACACATTATTTACTGCTTCAAAAGAATGCATTTAGGAAAGCACAACAAAATGCCTTCTCTAACTGCTTGCAATATAAGATGGTTAAGAGCTATTTTGGAAGCATACACATTTAGTTACTGCTTATCAAATCGAGGTTATTTTTTCCTGGGATTTACCGTCGAGACATGCATTAGATTTTATTCAAGTTATCAGGCGGCTTTTCACATGCCATTACGTGTACTATGATTTGCAGTTTAGCCATGATAGATAGACATGCCTAGCCAACAGCACGGCAGACTGTTGCCTCAACCATTTTGTGAACTCAGGAGTTCAAATTAAAGAGTCTCAGAAGTTGTCGCATAGAACATATGACTTGAATCGAGACATCGGATCGGTGTGACGACGGTGTCGTGTACTATGTTATTTCCGTTAATGACTGCATCTCCTAAATTTAGACTCTCCTTGGGCGTGCAAAGTGGGATTTTAAAGGATATTAGAGTTTGCGGACTACTGGAGAAATTTAAGCCAAAGCCAGGATAAAAAATGTATTTCACCATCTAGTGAGAAGCAGCTGTTATCTCTTGACGCTGGAAGGAAGGAAAGTAAGAAACTTAATGGCGTCCATTAAACATCGAGATATCAAGGCTTTGAGGGAAGGAATCTCTGTATATGTTATAGGCTGTGTGATAGGATGCTGCAGGTTTTAGGTGTTAATTTCAAAACGCCTTCGAATGTTTGGAATTATTTGCCTTACATGATAATTGGCTTCATTGAAAGCCTAAACTTCTAGGGTAGTTATGAACATAACCACATACTAGAGTTAGACATTATAGTTCATTTCGTTTTCAAACTAGTTCAATTTCAACAGAACTTATCTTATCAAATTATTTAAATTTGTCAAACAAACTATCGCCCAATGCCATCCTCGGTCGGATAATTTCGAATCGTTTCGGTGTAAAGTCTGATTGGAGTGAAATCGGTGTTATACCGCCTGTACTTTGTCTAGTACGGGCGGTACTTTTTGACTTATTTATGTACAAATAAGTAATTTTTATTCGCTTCAGTTCATTTCATACCCCCACCTTTATTAGTCGAGCTGTGTAGTGTAATTCCAATTTAATCTCAAGTCTTTATTCGATTCCATTTAAAAATTATCAATCTCTAAACCCACTGTAAAAACTAAGTTAAAGTTAATTTTATACATTTTAATTTTTATTACTTCATGTTCATGTTATTTGTAATTTTAACAAGATAATTTTCTTTAAAGCATTTAATGATCGATACTGAAAATGAAGATACAAAACAATAGGAAGAGGAATAAAGACCAAACATTCATTCAAGGCTAAAACGAAGAAGAAGATATAAGACATGGATGTCAGAGTAGTAGTGGTAGTTAGTAGCCATTGCAAGACTCGTTATTTGCGTGAGGCAGTTAAAATAAGACACACTTAATTTAATCGCACTTACTGTATGGATAAATATTTATTGGATAAGGATGGATCTTCTTGAAACATAATCATTAAGTTTTAAGAGTATTTTAGGTACAGACGTAGTGTTTTGACAAGAGGATAGTAGCATAAAGCTTTATAAACATTTAATAACCGAGTAAAAAAAATGATATAGTGTCATATCTTATTAGATAAGGTCCAATAACTAATCAGATACAATTTAATCCGAAAAGTTGTGAATACAATTGAATCTTCGTGGATCAAATTGAATTTAGTTTCTTCAAATTATATACAATTCCGAATTTTGACGAGATATTATTGTACTAACGAGACGAGACATTATTGTAGTAAATACTATCTGATTATTTAAAATTGAATATAATAAGGTCCAATTCGGTACAAATAATCCAATTTGTATTTTTATAAAATATAATATGAAAATTTAAACAAAAAAATTGATTAACCCATTTCTAATTAGTGGTCGAAAAATCGACCAGTGAACTTCGCAATTTTTGTAGGGTAGAGGGAAATTTATATAATTCAACAACCAATCAAATTAGTTATTTTACACCATTGTTAACTTATATTAGTTTTATTTTGGGTCAGAACTTGATTTTACCTATTTTTGACTGTATTCGAAAAAAATACGAAAAAAGTAATTGTCACGAAAAAAATTTTTGTTTTTTTTTAACGTTCGGAAAAAATATTACATACCTTATAACAATGTATTTCATCGAAATGCAACTTGTATTATAATTATAATTTACACCGAAAATAATTTGAATTCACATTGCATCAAATATTGATGTGAATGATGAAAATGATAAGCACATTAAAAATGTGCACGACAACCAGATTGAAAGATATACGCAGAATGAAGTAGATATAGTGTTATGTCGAGAAGTAGTAGAGACAAGGAAAACGATACTAAAAAGTACAATTCTTGCAAGACATATAAAAAAATCAACCATGTTACATTTTTGTATGTGATTTTCATACATAATAAAAGAAAATGACGCCAACAATGTGTATCGTATACATATTAATTGCGGATTAATAAAACTTAAATTTTGTGTTGTCAGCGGCTTGTCAAAGTAATTGTATATTAATTCAATTAAATACAAGCTAAAATATTTAAATTTAATAAAGATTAAATGTGTATTTGTAAACTAGATGTTTATAGTGACTATTACTGTAGTGTGTTCAAATTGCAAACAAATATACGTTCAGGTAGACAGACTAAAGCGAAAGACATGGATACACATCATACGTAATTTTGTATGTCCCCTTTGTCTTATAAACGAAATAACAATATATTTCATATTTTGTTATTTCGTTTTTTTTGTTTCTAGATAGATGCCCTCATTTAGACAACCATTTATGTAAAATATAATTATTTCAATGAAAATGAAAATTATTCAAGTTCGAGGTCATTAGGATATTGTCCTAACAAATAATCTATAGAGTTATTTTGTTTACAATCTAAACAAAATATAAAAAGGAGAGAAAAACAAAAAATGTGTATTGAATATCCACCAGAGGTGGACCTTGCACATCAAACAAGTTTTCAATTTATTTTTTGATCAATGGTTATAATCTTTAACTTCAAACTCATATGTATATTAGTTCTCATGTAGTGAGTAAACTAGTTCATATGAATGTTTGATGTTTGGCATGGAATTGTTACCGCTTTCAAAACGTATTCTGATGATGGGAACCTAGAAAATTCCCGAAATAGATCTATCAACACATTCCTGAAAGGGTCAAATAATAAATTTGAAAACAAAAACCTCTATAGATTATTTGTTAGGACAATATCCTAATGAAGAAATATAGAGTATGGCCTCGAACTTGAATAATTTTCATTTTCATTGCACAATTAAAGGTCGAAAAAAACATAATTTTTATTTTAATAAAAATTATAACAAACTTATATAATTATTTCTATATATTTTCAGATAATAATGTAATTCGTGTCGGCAATATGGGATTATGAACATTTTTTATATTTTTTAAAGTATTGTAAATTATTTTTAAAAGAATAATTCAGCAAATAAATTAACTAAAGTATAATTTTTTCTTCAAATTTGTTGAGTTTTTTTCAGTCTACTAATATTCAGAAATAATTTTATTAACTTTTAGCAATATTTTTTTTAATTATGAATCAGCTAAGTGTTAGCACAACTTTTGCTTAATCTACTAATTTCGTTGCTAAAATCCGCTCGCTAATTTTCAGCAAAAGATTTTGCTGACATTAGCAATTTTTTTTTGCAAGCACACTTCTGACTAAAATTTTGCCGACTATAATTCACTATTTTTTTTTTTTGTGTGTAGATTTGCATTTTAAAAGTGAGAAAAGTTCAAATAAAATTATAATTTTTAAACTATTTGTTTATTTCAAATAAAAATTGAGATAACAAATTTTATTTGAAACTGTTTAAAATGGTATTAAATGAAGCAGCAGAAAATCATGCATGAATGTCGATTCTTAAGTTTGAAATCGTATCGAATTGTCATAAAAACTCAAGATTAACAATTTTTTTTTTGAACTACTTATCGGAATTTTTTAAAAGTTTAATTGAAGTAAGAATATGTGATAGCCATTAGGAAAATGGATATTCCTCTTTGTTAAAGACATCTTTATACGAACAAAAAACAATGAAATAACTCCAAAATGCACCCAAGTTTTTTATTAAACAATCCGCTTAAAAAATTTCAAACTACATTTTAAAATTAAAAAGAGATTGTAATTGCTTTCGAATAAAAAAAATATATTTTAATTGTACATATTTAAACTCCTTGTAGCAGTTCTTATTAAATATGATAACATACTTAAAAAAGTACATTTAGATATGGGGTCATATAAAATTTGTTAGAAAAACAAATATTATATATATTCATATATTGTGCCATACAAAGCGATATATAAAGAGATATTTCAACGTGATTTGAAGTCAAAGTCGAAGTGAAATTGAAATTTATGTCACTTTTACACTGGGTTCTAAAATTTTAGTTGGTTCCACATCAAGTAAACGATTAAACTATCAATGAACAATCATAATTCACATCAATTTCAATTTCAAATGCAAATGTTGAAATGTTGAAATAAAGTTTTTAAAAAATTTTCACTTTCACCCAAAAGTGAAATACAGAACATGACCCATAATTCTTTTATATAATAAAAAATAAAATACAACTCTTTTTACTCGGGCAGTTAATTGTTTAAGAAAAACTCTTCTCACTGAGAGAATTATCTGCATGATATCAATGAATTTTTGCATAAGATCTATGAAGTGTCACTGGGACTCGTCCATTAAAACTTTTCCTTAAATTTATGTAGTTTTTCATAAAATTGTATGAAAAATTCATTTTGTTAATTGAAAACTTCATACACCTAAAGAAAAAGTTTAATTAAAAATGGTTTCATTAAAATTTTGAAACTGTTTCATTAATTTAAGAAATTTTTCGTTCACTTTGTGAAAAAAAACTCATTAAAATTTGTCCATGAAAATTCTCTCTGTGTAGAAAGTATAAAACTAATTAATTTTTATTATAGTTTTTAAAATATAATTTTGTATTTATGTGGGAAATATTTAACTTTAATGATGTTTCTTTGAATAACTTACAAAGCAATACCACTGGCCATACTAATGAAGCTGTCAAATCTGACATATCTCTCTTATACTGGCAGGGAGTCTGTCGGTCTATCGGACTCTATCTCACATATTGTGACAACCATAAAATTCCTTTTCTACCCAATTGATATTTCTGCGAATTTTTTAAGAAATGAAACCATCATGATCAATACGAACTGGAAACGGAATTGAAATACAATACGAATTTTAGTTATTGATACATGTTTTGTAGTTCGGCAAAATGGCATGTATGATCATGTCGTTAGTGTTGCTGTGTTGTATTATTAGCAGTAACAATCATCAACCTACAGGCTACAGTTTGAAATATGTTTCAATTTCCAGGAATAATGAAATGATTCTTTTCTTTATTCCCATAAACCAACCAAACTCAAACAAAATCCAATTGTATCCAATATTCCATTCAATCTGTTCAATCTAATAAACTTGCCACAGTCCACCATTTTTGCGGTGTTTTGACACCATCTTGGTTAATAAAAAAAAATATAAAAAACAACCAACACAAAACGTGATTAAACATGTTTTTTTCTTTTTTTTTTGAATTATGTTGACCACGATTACAAGTTTCTCTTTAAGCTCCTCCTTTTACAGAGGCGTTGCATAAAGGTGTAACATTTAAATTAAAAAACTGGTTTTCAAACTTGAAAAAAGCTTAAAATCTCAAAACTGGTTTATGAGCAACAAAAAAGAAAACAAACGCAAATAGGGGAAATCCAACACATTTTAATAGAGAGCGAGGAAGAGTGTCCAAAAGTCAAGAGTCTTAGAGTAATTTGTATGGGTCTTTATAACCACCATTAATTAAATAATAGCCACCACAAATAACAACAACAACAACTACAACAACAACAGTAACATTAACAATAACATTTGTGTTAAGACATTTTCAAGTATGGCAGAGAATATGTTGTAGTTGTTACTCAACAACAATTTCAATTGTCAGTTGTTTTATCAACATACAGCTGTTTGGTATTAAACGATCGGATAATAAAACAGACAAAAGTAAACAGAACTCCAATAACAAAGTTGCTGTATAAAGACGTCAAAATGAAGTCTAATCTAAATTATTTTTTTTTTTTATTGTTTATGTAGTGGTTGTTATAGTGTTTAATATTTATTTACCGGCGGATTGAAAGTGTGTTGGAAAAATATTTTAAATATGGCTTAAATACACACTTGGTCTACTGTATTATTTTATTGGTTATTATTTCAAAATAAATATTTGTGTTTTTTTTTTAACGAACAATGGATTTAGAACATGTTAAGCTAACAATTTTTTGTTCAATGTTGTTTTTCAAAATGGTTAACAATACTTTTGCCGGAAATTTAGATCAGATGACAGAAATTATATAAGAAAAATAGGTTAGTTAAATTTTCTTTTATTTATTATCTGGGGTACACAAATTATTATTTTAAATAACCCGACGAAAAAAGTTTATTTATAGCGTGATATAATTTGATGTTATTATGTATAATTATATATATGGACATATATAAAATTTTTACAAAAATTTCTAATATATCAGTATCTAACATGGGATTAAAAATTATGGGTTTTTAAATCCGATCGATTTTTTTAAAAATCGTAATTTTAAAAGTGAATAAAGAAGTGGAGGAGGATTGAAATTATATTTAATTGCATTAATTAAATCAGTAATATCGATATAAATATTTTAATTTATTTTTTTTTTAATTTAAAACAATACGATATATTCTGGATTGAAATTTCAAAAGCGCTCGATTTGAAAACGATCGTTTTTCATCACATTATGAACTTGCGTATTATATTTGATTACCTATATCGGAAAAATTAGAACATATAATTGCATCATATTAGATCTTATCTGATGTAATTAGACATTATTTAATACAATTTCTTTTTTTTTTTTTTTAAAAGAAGCAACTCTCAGAAATTTCTTCCTATTTATTAATGTGCCCCTTTTTAGAAAGGGAATACAGGAGAGATTAAAGGTGGGGAATAATGAAGGGCTTCAGACACGGCAACATTGTAATTGCGAGATATGATAAGTCTTATAACAGTTGTTGCTCGCATTAGTTCATAGCCCTGATTCATTATTTTACTTCGGTGGGGACACTGAAGGTGGCCGCTGCTATATGTATGAGGGATAGAAAACTCATACATATTATTTTTCTAAATTGATATTGTCGCCGCCGGTGATCGAACCCGAGACCTTCTAAGTAACAGTCTAACGCGCTAACCATTACACCACAACGCCTCCAATTAGATACAATTGTATGCAAATATATGCAATTACATGTGACATGTGTTATTCATATGAAGATCGATATATAATAATATGTTTTTACATATTGCACTATAATATCAAGAAAGATATTATTATGTATATATTTAAGATATAATTTTATATGATATATAAATATATATATTGTAATATATTATTATAAATAACTGTATAAAGTAATATATAACTACATCAAAACTTTTTTACTTGGGTACATATAAGTTGATATTTTTTATCTCTTCATATACACTCAGGGAACTTCTGCTTTAAAAATATGTAGTTGTTTGGGTTGTAATACAGTTTTCTTTCTTTTTAATGTAAATGTCAGTCATTTGTAAAACAAATTAAAATATTTACTAACCTTGTAGTTCATTTGAAAAAACAACTAACATCAAATGACTGTTTTATGATTTTACATTCATTTTTTACAGTTGTTTTTTGTTATTTAAAAAAATAAAAAAAATAAATGTTTGTTTATTTTTACTACCATGTGGTTCATTTTTACTACAATTGTTAGTCATTTTTTGAACAGTAAAAAACAAATGACAATGTTAGTTGAATTTAATGAAATGTAAGTCGTCCTTTTTTAAAATGAAATTTCATTTGTTTTTGACTACAATTGCTGTCGTCTTTACCAACATAATTTCCTAAGTGTATACTTGATAAAGCTAAACAAAGTAAAGTAAACAAATTTATACGTTAAAATGTATTCCTTAATTTTAAAATATCTGTTTATATAAAATATCATATATATCAATATGTATTTTTATATAACAATATTTTCAAAATGTTTTTTTTTTAAAGAAATTTAATGTATAGGCATATCCAATCATATATCAAGAAAATACTATTCTGAAATTTATATATGATAATACATATGTAGTTGACAAATCTGATTGAAATTTTATATAAAATTATATATATATAGCCCAATACATAATTATATATAACACAAAGCGAAAAGCGGTTTCTGTCATTTGAGACATAATTATATAGAATATACAAATTTGTAAACATTTTCTTTGTCAGTTTATGTGTATTAGACAGCCTCACCTTATATGGAAAAAAGGTGTGTCTTGTCCATCTCTCAAAATGTACCTTGGCTTGTTTTATGATAATTTCCAAAATATTTCGTACGAGATCGCATTGAGATCCCGTGAGGTGGACCATTTTCAAAAAAGGTATTTTTTTTAGTTTTCAAAGAAATTCGACTTTAACAAAATATTTACAGCATATACAATATTAGTATCATATGAAAGGTTTTTTTAATACGCGTCCAACGATATGCATTTAAAACATGTCCAAGCATATCCTTTTTTAAGTGATAATCTGTAAAAAAAAGAGGACTTTTAAGTTTTTTGTATTGGATTTTCGACGATTAAAATAGTTTATTGTGACTTTGGCGTAGCGGGATTACACGAGTTCTGGCCAGAAAACTATGTTATTATTTTGATGATGTTTTTTGATAGAAATTTTTAAGTTCTGTAATCATTTTTTTATAATAAACGTTTGTATTTATTGCTACTCCGCCCCCACGGAACTATTTTGAGCTACTACCCACGTCTTAAGCGTCACTTTTTTAATCTTGCAACCGACTTTTCATGCCCAAGCCAGATTTTCTTTCTACACTTTTATTATTCTTGATTACTTATATTATCTTGTAGGTAAAAGTTTTTTTTTTTAAATCCCATGTCCTTAAAATTATTAAAAATTAAAATTTTTTTATGATGGATGCATATTATAAAAACTTACAAATCAGTTTGGTTCGATCTGATTTGTTGCGTGACATTTTTAATACTAAGTGATCAATAACGAACGTGGTTATATTTTTTAATAATCCACCTAATAATGATATTATATTTTCTAAAAAACTTTTTCTATACAACCCTGTTTATTTTTGATTACCTCCTGTAAACAATTCCGTATTTTTTTGCCCATAAGTTAAGGTGAAAACTTTTCCACTTTCTTTGGGTTTTTATCCAAAAATATCATACCACTGAGTTGGTCATATTCGACATATCGCTCATTTACTTCAATAACGTCATAACTCCAAAATTTGGAGTTGTAGAAAACGAGTTTAAAGTTTACAATTTACTACCACCTTGAAAAAAAAATAACGACATAATTTCTCTCAAGAGGTGAGTATACAAGACAGGGATGTTAAATTGGTTTTTTCAATTTTGTACCAACCTCCAAAAAAAATTGTACTTTTTGGACCTTCACGGTACCATTTTATTTAAATTTATTAAGACAACAAAAAAATTACACAAAAATTCACTTGTACAGAAAAAAAAACAAAAGTATCCAATAACATACATTATATGTATGAATAAAATAATTCATAAAAAAGTCATGAATATATGAGACCGAATCATGGAATTATTTGTTTAGTTAATAAACTGTTTGAAATTTCTACATCATAGCGGCATGAATTTGTCGATCTTAACAAATCCTTTGCCTGTATGAGACTTGATAATGTTGGCTAATGTAGTCTGTTTCTTTTCTTAGTTTTTATTATATTTTGAAAAGAAAAAACTCTTTCCTTATTTGCAGATGAGTGTGGAATGGATAAAATTCCAGCAACGACTAGAAATGTCTGGAAACATATTGACATTCAGTTCATTTTGAAAATTAGCTACTACCGACCAAAACTACAGATGTTTTAATTTTTTAACGACTTCAGTTGCTCAACATCAGCTAAAGCTCCAAATTGATTATTTATTGAATCAACATTTATTTATTCGGGAACATTTTTATTAGAAGAGGTACAATACTTCTTGTTTTACCTGAAATAACATTTTGTTGATTGTTTTTATATACATCGAATGTTATTTTTAATTCAAAAATGTTCTATTTATATAAAAAAATTTTAGTTTTTACTCTGGCTCAACTAATATTTTTACTAAGAAGACAAGAATGGAACAAATTAATGATTAATCAGTTTTTTGTTAAAGTTCTGCCTATTATGGAGGCTCTAACTTTTCTAAAACATCGGGTTCTGATGCGATCTTTAGCCAGATCGAAATACTAGTATGAACCTAGCTAATATGTTTGATTTGCTTTATTTTTGTAAATATCAAAGGTTAAAAGCTCGATATAAATTAAAAATATATAAGATTGTTTGGGATTTTCTTTCATTTCTTTAACAATAATTTAATTTTCACTTCCTCAGAATTTTAATAAATTCAAAATAAAAGTGAAGTTGGCTGCAACAAGTGTCAATATATGTAAGAGCTCTATACACCACAATACCAGTCGCATACAGAGCTGCCAGATAAGTTATGTAAAAATCGTAAATCTTTAAACGATATTCAAAAAAAAAATTGCCAATTTTATTCTGCAAAATCCTTAAAATGATGATAAATCGTCAAATCTGGCGGATATAGTCGCATATATTTTAAGCGCTCATTACATAAAATGAATAAATGCAATGAAAAAGGACACAATAACAATGTTTGCTATACTAAAAATTCAAAAAGGGGAAATTTTAAAAATTTTTAAATTGTACCAAATCAGTTGCGGTAGTACCACGGTACTTTAGAAGGTCAAAATGTAACAAAAAAAGTACAATTGTACCAACTTTAACATCCCTGATACAAGATATCAATACGACTTTTTTACACAATGTGATACGTGATATAACGACTAATTTTGCTTCATGTACTCAAAAATCATGTTTTTTGAGTTGTGACGTTCTTGAAGTAAATGAGCGGTATATTTAAACTATGATGTGAGCAAGATATTTTCCATCAAAACTTATAATTTGGGTAAATTTGCTACCCCTTCTACATTGGTCCTCTGATTGTTTTTGGTGACCCGAAATGAAACATGTAAGGATCTGTCAGAAGATAAAGGCTGCATTAAATTAGCGGTTGAAGACATTTTTAATTAATAAATAAACACAATAGTTATAAAAACTTGAATAAGTCAAACACATATTAAAACTTTTAAATTTCTAGCCAAAGGCGGGCAGTAATGTGAAAACGTTTCCACTTTTTACGCCTCCCTGCGGAAATTTTCAAAAATTCCGTCCAACAATAAGTTTATATCTACACAGGATTTGTAACACACATGCCATTTCAAGTTTCTCACTTTAGCGGTTTGCCTAGGTCCCCAAGGGGTAAATTTTACCTGAAATTTTTTGCTAAAAAAAAACTATAGACTTCTGATTCCAGACGGGTAAATTGATATATGCATAAAAAAATTTAAAAAAAAATAATTTTTTGTGATGTTTTTTGTCGAATAATCTTTAGTAAATTTTTTGCTGATTCAAGTAGAGCAATTTGTTACTTTCAATTTACTCAAATTTAGCTTACTAATATTTAGCAAAAAAATCTGTTAATTTTTGTAGTTTTTCCCTAACGTAATGTTTTACTAATGTTAAGTAGTTTTAGCAAAAATGTTTACTAATTTTTTTTCTATTATTGTAATAGTTTCTGTTAGCCAATTTCAACAAAAATTTTGAATCGCTTAAAACGAGAACAAGATTCGAGGATCAAACTAGTCACAACCGGATTTAAGGTGAATTAAAATGATTGTACATTAGCAGTGAGTTTCCACGCTGCTCTCTTTTTATTTGTTTGTAAACTCGCGCCAAGCAAATTAAAACATGTTGCGGAAATTTAAAAGTTTAAATTAATTTCTATAATGTTTTTAAATAATAATTTAATAAAAATTTTAATTATTTCAAATATTAATGATAACATCAGCAAGATAAAATTGAAATACATTAATTTTTAATAGAAAATAACAAAATCTAAGCAAAATAAAAGTGCGTGTTTTAAACAACAATTCCTTATCAACATGTTGCAATCATTTTTTAGTGTAAAGAAAAATGTTTTCATTTGCTTGCCCGAGTTCCGTATTTTGTTGCTGAGAGACGTGAGAAGTGTAGTCTCTCTATTTGTATATACTCTTTGACATTAGCCATTTTAAAATTACTTTTATTGATTTTTATAACTTTTGTGTGTGTTTTTTATTTGTATTTGCTAACATTTATTAAAACATTTTATTTACGTCCGGAACCCATATTGTTCTTTTAAACACTTGTGTATTTATTTGAATATATTTTGCACATGTTCAAATTATATTTACGCAGTAAGAAATTGGCAATCGCACCAAACAAATAGTACTGGGAAGCCACTGCTATTTTTGTAAAACCCACCATGTTACAAATCATTATTATTTCTAATATTGTGCTACACTTATAATACTGTGTATGTAAAGACCACTGCAAATATAGTTAAAAATAATGAAATTTCACTTAAAGAAAGGACGACTTTCATTTCAGTAAATTTAACTAACATTGTCATTTGTTTTTTAATGTTCAAAAAATGAACCACAATTATAGTAAAAACGAACGACATGTTAGTAAAAAATAAACAAACATTTATTTGTTTTATTTTTTTAAATTAACAAAAAACTACTCTAAAAATTAATGCAAAATCATAAAACGGTCATTTGATGCGGTTTGTTTTTTAACTGATATTGTTTGTTTTTTAACTGCATTACAACCCAAACAACTACATATTTTTAAAGCAGACGTTCTCTGAGTGTAGGAAAACACTATTTTTTTGCACAGCATGTGTTTTGCCAGTACCACGAGCAATTTTTTTTGCCAATATTGTTTTTAAAAATATTACAACCAATTGGAAAGAAGCATTTTTATTTTATTTTATTTCACACATTTAAATATGATGTATAAGACTAAGACCGGGATGGATTGCTGCTTTTTAAATATGTTTTATTAGACATATTTCTCAAAATTAATTCAATTTAAGCTATTTTAATAACATACAATTTTTTTAATTACCAACGTTATGCCAACGCACTATAGGTCAAATGGCGACTTTTTATGTGCAAAATTAATAACAACTACAGAATCATGGTATTTAAATCAAAAACTATAAGAAACTTATAAGTATAATAAAAAAATTAAATTTAACCCTTTAGGGACCAAAAGTCAAAATTAACCCTTTGCAAATTCCCAGCAAAAAAGGGTTTTAATGCAAATATACTACATTTTATTCTTCCATTTCTTTTTATTGTACTAAAGCATTTAACAGTTACTTATATCTAATTCATTTTCTAAATTTAAATCAAATAGGGCCTCTTCATTTTCATCAATTTCTTCACTCTCATCAATTTCATCATCTTGGTTGCTGTGGTGAAAATCTTCTATGGGTTCGATGCAAGATAACAGTAAAATTACATCAGGAGGAAGTGGGGGAACGTTTCCGCTTTTGTAACCGTCTATTTAAAAATGTTGTGGAAATAAATGGATCTGAAGCAACGACAGCCATATTAAATACGTCTAACAGGTTATTGGTGCGGTTGTTTCTGCGGGCGTGATGCAATCTATCGGCTTTGTATATTTTATGTCGCGATTCAGGAGCGTCTTCTCAAAAAAAAAAAAAAAAGATGAAAGTGAAGTATTTTATATTATATGTTTTGAGTGTATGAGGACTTTATGGACCGTAGCAGTCATTGGCAACCAGGGATATAGCTCCAGGTTTTTGATGGACTTCACTGCACAAGTTTTTTATTTTTGAAGGCCTTGTAGGGCTTGCTAGAGATCCTTTAAGAAGCACCGCTAAGTCTGTATTTCCTTGTTTTCGAGCTGACGTTGCTGCCGCACGAACTAATAACTCAGTTTCATTATTTGTTCCGCTTGAAAGGTATGCTGCTGCTTTCCTCTTTCCATACTCAGACTTTTTGCAAAATCCAAGTTGAGGACGTTCAAGAGCAGAAAAAGTCACTTTGCCAGATTTATTTTTATTTTCGAAGCTTATTTCAGCGTTTCATTCTTCATAGAATCTCCCCTATTGTGGATCAGATATTGCGTGGTGAGCAGGCTGGTTTTAGACAAGGTCGTTCGTGTGCTGACCACATTAATACCTTGCGCATTATAATTGAACAGTCCGCTGAGTATAACACCCCTCTTTATTTACTTTTCGTCGATTTTGAACGTGCATTCGACACTATATCCCGAAATTCTATGTGGTCTGCATTAACCTACAAGGGAATTCCTGATAAAATAGTAAACATGATACGTGAGCTATATAGGGACGCTCAATGTAGGGTACGTTTCAATGGGAATGAGAGTCGGTCGTTTGTTCCAGGCACAGGTGTGCGTCAAGGCTGTGTCCTGTCTCCAACGTTGTTTTTGCTACTGCTCGATTGCGTATTGGAACAAACCAACAGAGATGCTCCTTTCGGTATTCGTTGGACATTGTCTGATTTTCTATATGACATAGACTATGCCGATGACATATGTCTAATGGCCCATCGCTTCTCGTATATAGAAGCTAAACTCACAAGTCTGTCTGAAAACGCCAAAAAAGTTGGCTTAAAAATTAGTATAAGTAAAACAAAACTTATGCGCATAGGTACAGATATCGTTACCCCCATTAATAATAAATGACCAACGTATTGAAGATGTGGATGCTTTTTGTTATCTTGGTAGCAAGATAACTAAGGATGGTGGTTCAAATGCTGACGTTACCGATCACATTAATAAAGCTCGAGTAGCCTTCTTTTCCTTATCTAAAATTTGGCGAAGAAATAATATTTCTCGGAAAACCAAAATCCGCATTTTTAACTGCAGTGTTAAGTCAGTATTACTTTACGGCTGCACCACATGGAGCTTAACGCAAGCTACCACTAGAAAAATTCAAACTTTCATCAACAAATGTCTAAGACAGATCTTTAACATCCACTGGCCAGATCGTATTTCAAATGAAGCTCTGCTCCAAAGAGCAAACTCCTTGACAGCACACATTGATATTCGTAAACGGAAGTGGACGTGGATAGGCCACATATTGCGAAGACCACAAACAGAAATTGCAAGAACAGCCCTCGACTGGAACCCCCAAGGACAACGCCGCCAAGGTAGGCCCCGTAACACCTGGGTTCGTTGCCTTAAACAAGAATGTTTACTTGCTCGAGTATCCTGGAATCAAACAAAAACAATTGCCAGAGATAGAATCAGATGGAGAAAATTTGTTGACGCCCTATGTTCACACTGAACTTTATTTAAGTATTTATGGTGTTCAGAAATGTAATTCTATTTATATTTCGATAAATAAAGGACATATACATATATATATATATATATTTCAGCGTTGAGCCAAGTGACATACTCACTTCGAAACTTTTCAGCCTTTTTGTCCTTCCCAAAACTTTTGCCACATTTCTGACAAGTTTTTACAGAAAATTCGCACTTTTTCCGTAATACATTTGGTGCAGTCATCGGAAATTTCATATTGAAAAATTTTGACGACTATAAAATCTACAAGTTCATTCTGCTTTTCTTGCCTGAAATTTTCGTTAAGCCAAATTTCAAACAACTCCGCTTTTTTAAAACGCAATAACCTAAAAAATACTATAGTATTCGAAAACGGCTAAAATTGGCTATTGAGTGTAAATGGAAATTGATTTATAACATTTCAATATACTCATTTGTGATTGCATTCAATCCGCCGATCTTCGCCGAAATTTTAAAAGCTTCAACGAAGTTACATTTTGAAAACAACCGCAACACTTTTAAGGTTATGTTAAAAAAGTGGCTCTATTTCAAGCAAGTCAAACAAATTTATCACCTTTTTTAACAAAAAACATTAATACTTAATTAATTTATTGTTCTCCATTTTCACTTTCTTCTTATAACTCGCGAAATTATTTAAACAAGCCATTGAATCTTTGAAATCAATACAGGCTTTTCAACAAAATTTATTAAGTGATTACAATGCAATGTCTTTGACTTCGTGTTGTCAAACGCAATTTTATATTTACCAAAAACAAAAAGCATACTTTGTTAATATAGAGTATTCGTTACAAAATGGCATTAAGAAAAGTGCAATATTTGCATTTGAAAAATTGGACTTTAGCACAGTTTTGGTAGCCGTGTAACCTAATGTGCAACGGTGGCAAGTTCGTTTAAACCAACGTTTGGCCACTGTTATCAATCGGGTAATAGGACAATGCTGTCACTACCAGATCTGCCAAGGCATAAACGACCATCGCGGACGCTTTGCCAACACTGTGCCCATTTGATTTTTCTGCCTGGGTACTTATTTGACACAATTAGGTTATGTACGTTTTTTTTTTCTTTTACGGAAATCATTTAATATTTTGTCCAGACGTTTTACGCCTATTTGGCAAATATTTATTTGAATTATTTTTAACAAATATTTAAGGTGAAAAACAAACGCAGACAAGGAAGGTTAACTTAGAGTTTAAAACTCTGATGGCACTGAAATTTTGGTATGGAATAAAGAACGCAAAACTAAAGTACTGTTGTCAAGTCGTAGTAGGAAGTAAAACTGAACAACTAAATACTGTATTAATTATTTTTAGGATACAGACATAAATTTTGTATTATTCTGCCATCTAAGTCCTTCCTTGTAGGTTCATAATATCTAATGTTCCGCCAAATTATAACAGTTGACGAGTAGAGTTGTCATAACTGGATTTCCGCGTTATTTGATAACCGGCTTTTTTGTATTTTCCGGCTTTTTAAAAACATTTTTTGGGATAATTTGTATGGGTTCTCTCAATTTTAAATGATAGCAAGTATAGAGCCCCGTGCAGACAAATTTGCCTTGTTCCGGTTTTTTTTTTTTTTGCTTTTTACATTTTTGTGTCTTTATTTTTGATTTTCCGCTTTTGAGATTAGAAAACTGTTACTTCGGATTTTTGAGCTTTTAGTTGCTTTTGTAAAGACTTTGTGACTTAAAATGCTTTTTAATCATAAAACATTAGTTTATCTTATAACTTTTTTATAAATATTAGATTTTTTAAAAGTTTTTTACTTCTGCGTTTTTTTTTTTTATATTTCTTCACATTGAATTTCGATTGTAATGACTTCCCTGATAATGACTGTGAAGTGGGTAGTGTCTAGAATTTGCCAATTTTTCGATTTCGTTGAAGGATTACAAGTCAATAGATGCATATTTAAGAGCTGAATATGGGAAAAATATGTAAACACATTTCGAATTAGATCTTAAGATCCCAAAATTTTTTTTATTTTTCTGTAGAGTAATTATTGTAAACCAGACAATTTTTTTAATTTAGAACAAGTACAATTGTACTTGCTCAAAACTAAAAATCCACTGACTCCACAGAAAATTTAAAAATACAGGATGAGCCAACTTCGACTGACTGATTTTAAATGCTTATAACCTTTTTATTTTTACAGTTTTTTATTATTTTTTTAATGTATAACTTTATTTAGCTAAGTATGAAAAATTTTCCTGTAGGCATTTAATGGCATTTTTTTTTGCATTTAAACGTCTATTTAATTTCCCAATTCCACATTTAATCCAAATCGGTGGGTGTACCGGTATATGATCCACCGTTTTAATATACTTGTAGTACTACTTTAGTTTTTTTTTTTTTAATAAGTTTAGGCGAAAGGGTCTAATACTATCGATATATTATAAATTTAAATAACTTAGATTTTAAGCCCTTAATGTATCGCAAGGCGTTGTGCATTTTTTCTACCACTGTTATTTCACACTCGATTTTAATTTAAGACTGATTTCATTTAGAAACGAACATAAAAAGGCTCTTTAGCCTTTCTAAAGGCCTTTTACTGCAAATTTAACCCATGGACGACGAATGGTTGATATATGTCTCATTTTTTGTTCGTATAGAAATAAGTAATTTTTGCTTGATTTTATTTAAAAAAGTGATATCTACAGATTTTTATCTCCTAAATCCAAATCTGGTATCCACAATTTTGAAATGTCGTATAAAAAGTATATTTTAGGCTTACAGTCGAAACTCGATTTACGACTCAATCTAAACTCAAAAAAATAAGTTAGTAGAAAAGTTAGTAAAACGTCTTGTAAATCAGGTATACTATTTTTAGCAAATTTTTTTGCTAAAATCGTGTTTTCAGCTAAAGTTTTTGTTATACTTATTCAGCACTTAACTGTTTTATACTAATGCTTTACTAATATACTAATGTTTTACTAATTAATTTTGCTAAAAAAAATTGTGCTGATAAGCAGATGTCGCGGCATGTCAAGACGTAGTAGAGAAGAGGAAAATGATACTAAAAAGTACAACTCTAATAAGACATATAAAAAAATCAACCATGGAAGACTTTTGTATCTTTTTTTAATACATAAAACAAAATTGAGGATTAAAACAACTTAAATTTTACGTTGTCACCGGCTTGTGAAAATAATTGTCTATTAATAAAATAAAAGACAAAAGAAAATATTTAAATTTAATATGTATTTCTAAACTAAATGTTTATAGATTAATAATCTGTGTGGTCAAATTGCAAACAAACATATACAGACATGTAGACAGAGTAAAGCGAAAGACAAAGACACACATCTTAGTATGGTTCCTTTTTCTTATTGCAAAAAAAAGGTTTGTTTTTTTCGTTTCGTTTGTTTTTGTTTATTTTTTCGTTTCGTTTCTATAATTATCTTCGGCAGTTGCGTCCTTAAAAGATAGCATCATTTAGACAACCATTGATGTAAGTAGTTGAAAGAAAATTTTTGTTATATATATTTATTTCTATATATTTTCAGATATTAAATTACTTCATGACATCAATGTGGGAAAATTAAAATTTTTATATTTCGTAATTATTGTAAATTATTTTTAAAAGAATCACAAAAATATGTTTTATGATTTTCAGCAAATATATTAACTAAATTACAATTTTTTTACAATTTTTTTGCGTTTTTTTTCAGTCTACTAAAATTCAGCAAAAAATTTATTAATTTTTACCAAGGTTTTTTTATTTCTAATCTACTAAGTGTTAGCAAAACTTTTGCTGAATCTACTAATTTTGATGCTAAAAATCAGCTCGCTGATTTCCAGCAAAAGATTTTGCTGACATTAGGAATTTTTTTGCTAGCACCCTCCTGACTAAAATTTTGCTGACTTTACAAACTTTTTTTTTTGAGTGTAGTATTTACATTAAATTTTTACATATTTGAATCAAACTAATTAAAAACCACGTGTTATATGACGTAACCAGACAATATTAATAAACTCGACAAGTCTTTCGCTTTTACTTGGGTGAGGTATTTGTTCACTAATTTGACCGTTGACGACCAATGGAATATAGTATATCTCCCATGGATTTTTTTCATAGAAGGAGAAGCAAAAAAAATTTGACTACACTTTTCCTTAGAAATGTTGGGTCGATAAACCCGAATCCGCAAAAAAAATTTAAAATTTTCCAGCAGTTTAAGTTCGGTCGTGAAAGCGTTAAATGTCGGCATTTAAAATTTTGGCAATTTTTTTAAATTTTTACCCACACGGAGAGAATGTAAGTGGACAGAAATTAATAAAAAATTTTACTAAACTAATGAAACTTTTCTTCACAAAGTTTCTTAACGAAAAATTTATTAAACTTAATGAAAAGCTTCATACTTTTTATGAAACTAGCTTTTTGATGAAACTTATTCATAAAGTGAATGCAACTTTTAATAAATTAAATGACATTTTTCATAAAATTTAATGAATTCAATGGACGAGGTCCAGTGCAACTTAATTGCACTAATGCAAAAATTCATTAATATCATGCAGATAATTCTCTGTGTCTACAAACATTTTCAGATATCAGCAATACTAAGCGATTTATAAATACCGGAAAACCCGGTTATTCAAACTGGTTTTGAATTAAATAAACCGAAACGCGGTTTTTGTAGTATTCGAAACCAGATTTTTCAAATAAGTCCAATATTTGACAACTCTATTCACAATAATGGAAATTGTTTCATTAAATTTATCGATAACTTATTACAAACTAAATATTGTTTCATATATTCAAAAAAAAAGATTTCAAACACAGTTTAGTTATTAATCTGTTAACATAGATACTATGGAACATTAAACGTATTTAAAAGTAATCAAAATTTTAACAAATTTTCTCATGTATTCTTTTCGTGTTTTATTTAAAAAACAACAACATTTGTAGGCAATAAAAAAAAAATAAACACATGGAATACCATCATACACAATAATCCAAATTCGAAATCTTCATCATCACCATTATCTTCATTATTATCAAAAAAAAACATGATCGTCAACATCATAGACAACATTTTTACACCATCAATAATTATCGCCAATATATGACAAGTAATAAACATAAAAAATCAATGAAAATGTACTCCAATAGCATGCATGACAACCACCAAATCAAACTTATCCAATCCAAACCACCACACCCACCGGCGTAGCTAGACCATTTTTATGGTGGGGGGCTATAGAATTAGTTTTGAGCTTTTCTATCGATTGAAATGCTAGTATGGCCCGTTTTTAATTTGCTTAGGATCTTTTCTTAAGGAGTCTCAAAAGTTGAAAATTTGATGATAGTAATCCACTTACCAAATTTTTTAGAATCTGTTGTCAAACATCTTCTGGGTAAAAATATTTTTTAAATTTTTTTTTTCCAAAACTAATAAATTTTTTTTCAAAATGATATTTCAGGAAAAACTGCTTAAATTGGCAATTCCTTTGTCACATATCAGTTAGATAAGAATAGCAAAATTAAAATCTGTTAAATCTACAACATTTTTGTTATATTTGCGTTAAATTTTAGTTAATTTAAAGTTGCAAATTAATCTGCTAAAATCAGAAAAAAAAATCTTTAATATTAGTAGACAAAAATAATCACAAAAAGTTAGATTTTCAAAGTTTTATTTATTCGAATAAAAATCTGCACTTATAAAATCAGCAGTATATAATATTTCATCAAATCCCGAGTAAAAAAAAAAATATATATGGTCTTATGTTTTTCCATCTTAAAATATATTACAATATGTGATTATATTACATATATGGTGTCATGTATATTCATATATTATTATATATTTCTTATAAAATAAGATATCAAGCATATATGCTATACATAATATTATATGACAGATCTATTGTCATACATAATACATTATAATATATAACCCAATATGTAATGTTACCATATATAAGCTATTTAATTTAAGCTATAATATATATGTGTTTTTATATAAAATATTTAATATATATGCTGTCTTATAAAAAATATTTTTGTTAAGATATGCTCATACATGGTGCCATATGAATAATGCAATTCAAGATATAATTATATACGACCTTGAGATTTCCGAGTAAAAACGTTTACATTTAGGTTAGGTTAGGTCGAAAAGAGGATTCGGAGAAGGGAAATACTTCCCTAAACCGACTCAAGTCCCTGAGGACTTACACTTAAGCTAGAATGTCGGCTTGTTGTGCGCTCTAAACAATCGGTTCTATGTCCTATGTCACCTTACTATCCCAGGAACTCCGTCGCACTGACGAAACTCCTCAACTTCTTCCATCCTATGCCCCTAAGATCCCCCAATGTGGATATTGGGTCACTGGATAGTATTTCGACCCGGATCCCGGCAAATGCCGGGCATTCACAGAGATAGTGTTCCAAGGTCTCCTCGTCTTCCTCACAGGCCCTGCACACTTCTGAGTCCGCCCTACCAATACGGTGGAGATGGGCCCTAAGTGTCGAGTGTCCCGAGAGGATTTCCATCAAAAGACTCAGTTCCTTCCTACTGAGATTCAGAATTTTCCTTGTCTTGTCCTTGTCCGGGTTGCCCCAGAGAATATTTGTAGTCCTGCCAACACCCGCATTTTTCCAGATGGTCCTATGCATGGTGTCAGCCCAGTCCACCAGCTCCGCTTTGAGAGCTCGAAAAGGTTTAGCGTTCTCCAAAGTGACTAATTCCAGGGAAGATGCTCCCCTAGCCAAATCATAAGCCACTTCGTTCCCCGCTATACCACAGTGTCCCGGCACCCATATAATCTCAATGCGTCCCCGTGAAGAGAAATCGTTAATTTACCCTTTACACCTGAGTATCGTCATTGATCCCACAGAGTCCGTAGATAAAGCCCGGATAGCCACTTGGCTATCCGTCAAAATCACAATATCACCGGTCAAGCCCATGATATTCACCTGCTTAATGCACTCCGTAATAGCGGTGACCTCCGCCTGTAGTACGGTGTTATGGTCAGGACGACGGAAGCATTTGCGTACATTGAAGTCAGCGTTACAGAAGCCCAGACCCGTTTTTCCATCCAGTTTTGATCCATCCGTGTAAAAGTGGATCCCCGGTTGGTTCCTCAAGAAGGCCCCATTTAACCATGGTTGCCTGTCCGGGATTAACGTGTCACAGAGCGTCGTGACAGACCTCTCTGAAATCCTGCCGCAGTCCCATTCTGGGACGCAATACCCTGGCAATTGGTCCAATACGTTACATACAATCATGCATTATTTTATATAAACATATATGCTTTTGCATGTTATTACATGTAATTACATATGTTTATGTATGTTTATATATGAAATTTTTTTCCTCTAAACTTTTTAATATGATGCCACATATAATTACATCTTATTACATATCGACCAATATATAATCGTATATGACATAATATATGACATTAAAATATGTCATGCCATATAAGTAAATCCATTTTAATCTCAAATTATCTCATTATATCCACCAACAATTACTTATCTTTTTGGATCTTATTAGATCCAAATAGATCTAATAATCGGGGATCTATCAGGATCTAAAATTAGATATGTTTGGATACTCCATTTGAGATCAATTTTGATCTAAGTTAATTCTGTAATATATTTCAGTGATCTAATCGGATATTACTGGATACCTCAATTTTCAGATAAACTTGGATATGAACAAATATCGATCTTTATCAAATGAGATCAAATTTTGTATTTGAGATGTAAAATTTTTTGATCGGGATATTTTTCTCAATTTTAGCAGGATATACTGTTATTTGCATTCAACTAAATTGAAGGTAAATATAGCAAAATTTAGCAAATATTACAATTTTTTTTTATATAAATAGAACATTTTTGGTCTTCAAAGTTTAGTAACGTCATGATGCTTGTTAGGAAAAGACCTAACCACGTGCTTGATTACTAAGAAGACAAGAATGCAGCAAAATTGATTATTAATAGGTTTTTTGTTAAAGTTCTGCCTATTATGGAGGCTCTAACTTTTCTAAAACTTCGGGTTCTGATGAGATCTTTAGCCAGATCGAAATACTAGTATCAACCTAGCTATATGTTTGATTTGCTTTATTTTTGTAAATATACGGAGGTTGAAAGCTCGTTATAAATTGAAAATTACAATTTTTGTTTGCTGTTGTTTGTCCAAAAATTATCAGTTTTTCTGATTTTGGCAGATTAAATTGCTATTTTCAAATAACTAAAACTTAATTAAAATTTTGAAAATTTAACAGGAATTTAGGAATTTGCTATCCTTCCAAAGACGCTTGACAGATCTAAAAATTTAAAAAAAATTGTGTTCATAAAGTCTAAAATTATATTTTTTAGGGACATAACTCTAAGCTTTAAAAAAAATCCACCCAGAAGATGTTGAAAGATTCGAAACAAGTTTACAATTGTCAACTTGAGCGTAAAAAATCTTTTAAAAAGTCCACTTCAACTAAATCGGAGCACTAATTAAATAATTTTTTAAAAACAATATGAGCCTTTTGAAAATAAAAATTTTCGTTTTCCCTATATGACATTATGGAAGATGCAGTTTTATAGAAACGTTTTTAAAAACACCAACGTTTAAGAAATCTATATTATCTTTGCTGGGTAAAGACATTTAGTAAAAAAATTGCGATATTAAGAAACAGGCAAATTTAAAAGTGACTGATAACGATCAATTTTCTTGTGGGGGGGGGCTAATTTTTTCCCCAGACCGGTGTATCTACGCCGGTGACAGCACCAAACAAAGTCTAAATGTCTAAAAGATGGGGAAAAAACACATCTATAGATAAACAATTACAAAATGTGAATGACTGACGGAAAGAGATTTGTATGTGAAATTTATGATGCTGCTGTTGTGATTCCAATTGTAATTGTACAAAGTTGTTGTCGACTTTGTTGTCAATAAAACCAATGATGGCAATTTACAATTAAGTTGATATTAAAAACTAGTCTTATGATTTGAGAAACAATTTTTGAATATGAAAGAAACTAAAAAGATGTAATATAAAGATTGTACATCAGATTGCTTTTCTTAGTAGAAATACTTAACACTAAAAATAATGCAGTATGTACTGTTGACGTGTTTTGCATTAAAATGTTGTTGTACATAACAAGTATTGCCCAAAAATGTTGAAATAAAAATTAGTTTTGAATAAAATTTGATTTCAATTAAATGGGGAATAGGGTGACAATTGCTCTTAACGAACCTATCCTGTGATAGTGACTGGTTCCGGACGGACAATTTAGCAACTCGTATATAATATGACACACGGTGAATAAAAAGTAAAAGGTTATTTGCTAATTACTTTTCGCATACCCGGCGACATGTACTCCCTAGACCAGTGCAGTGGTACTTCACAAATCTAATCCATTCAAACTACCTCAGTAACAGCACACATTGCGCTTAATACGTGACTAGTTTTCCTTAAAAATGTTTTCTCCAGTTCTACGATACGTACACCTACACCAGTCACGTGATAATTATTTTCCCACTGGTCCTGTTGCATGTCACATAAGTCGCAAACACTTCAACGCTTCTTTCGACACTTGAACAATGTGATTTTTCCATCGGACATTGGATTCGTATGCCAAGAGAATCAGATTCCGCAATATTGACATCATCCATGTCTACAGATGACATTGATGACCCCACGTCCTGCTTGTGGGCACCGGCGTAAATAGGCCGGTCTAATAGAAATAATTAAGACCACCCCCTCCCGCTAATATTTACAAAAATAAAATTGAAAAAAAAAATTATATACTGCGGATTTCAGAAGGACAGATTTTTATTCGCATAAAATTTTTTTTTTTTTTTTGAAAATATCACTTTTTGTGTTTATTTTTTTTTTGTTATACAAATTGTTTGCTGATTTCAGCAGATTAATTTGTTACTTTCAATTAACTAAAATTTAGCTCTAATCTTACAAAAATGTTATAAATTTCACAGATTTGTATTTGCTATTTTTATCTACATAATATTTGGCAAAAAAAAAATTGCCAGTGTCACGTGGTTGTCATTTGGGACACATTTTTAATAGTTTGGGAAAAATATTTTACATATTATTTTGCTATTAGTGTACAAAAAAGTTGACCCAGAAGATGTTGATAACTCAAATTGTCAAATTTTGAGACCAGTTAAGAAAATATTCGAAAGAAATTTAAAAATGGACCATTCCAACTAGCATCTCAATCGTTAGTTGCTTGAGGCTCAACAACAAAATTGAGTCTTGCATGCAAAGATTACACAAGAAAGTGGCAAGATTCGGAACATTTAACTATGGATCAATAAAATTTGCAAGATTTGAAAGTTGATTTAAGGAAATCGGATATAAATTTCATATTCCTAAATTCAAAGAAAAAGACAAAGCAATTTTCACAACAATATTATTTCCAAACAAAACAATCTCAAGTACAACCTTTAAATGCCGTTGATAGAATCAGCTTGGGAAAGTAATGAAATCGTAAAAAAAAACACTGAAATATAAAAATATATTTTAACTCATGATATTCGTATGTCGACAACTTATTTAATATCTAAATACGCAAGTATCTGCTCATAGAAAAAAAAAACTACAATAAAATAAAAAATAATTATTTATTTTTAATTCACACTTGTCTATTTTTTTTTTTAATAAAAAATAAAAATGTGTTATTGTTTTTAAATGACAACAACTAATTGTTGTTTTAATTTTAAATATATTTACCAAATACGAAAAAGTATTTATGTTTTTGCTATATTGTCATTGGGGGTTTTCCAGCTACAAATAGAAACAGAAAAAAAATATTAAGTCAATAAAGCTAAAAAAATAAATGTGAAATTGTTTAAAAAAAATACTTTAACCCTCTTGCCGACAAGCCCACCTCTAGGCGGGGTATTTAAATTGGCCATAAATGCTTGAAATAAGTGTTTTATAATAAGAAATTAAAAATGTTAAGTTTTCTTTGATCTTTTTAATTAATTTTTCTTATTTTAAACGAGCTTAAGATCATTTATTTATTAACTATAATTATTTATTTCCAATATTTCGCCCACACATTGGGTGACTTCTTCAGGGAGCAATTATTACAATTTGATTGAAAAACTTGTTTTAATAATTTTATAAGAAGCAAAAAGAAATTAAGCTATTTCGATAGAAAAGCAAATTTACAAAATATTTTGTGAAGTAATTTGTTGTGTTCATGGTACGCGTTGGAAGCGAGAAAGCGTAAACGTTAGAATTTCGTAAAATTTCATAAAAAAAATAAAAAAAAAAAATATATATTTCAACTCAGTTTATTCGTATGTCGACAACTTATTTAATATCTAAATACGCAAGTATCTGCTCTTAGAAAAAAAACTACAATAAAATAAAAAATAATTATTATTTTTAATTCACACTTGTCTATTATTTTTTTTTTTAATAAAAATGTGTTATTGTTTTTAAATGACAACAACTAATTGTTGTTTTAATTTTAAATATATTTACCAAATACGAAAAAGTATTTATGTTTTTGCTAAATTGTCATTGGGGGGTTTTCCAGCTACAAATAGAAACAGAAAAAAAAAATTAAGTCAATAAAGCTAAAAAAATAAATGTGAAATTGTTTAAACAATATTTTAACCCTCTAGCCGACAAGCCCACCTCTAGGCGGGGTATTTTAAATTGGCCATAAATGCTTGAAATGAGTGTTTTATAATAAGAAATTAAAAATGTTAAGTTTTCTTTGATCTTCTTTTATTTAATTTTTCTTATTTGAAACGAGCTAAAGATCATTTATTTATTAACTATAATTATTTATTTCCAATATTTCGTCTCCACATTGGGTGACTTCTTCAGGGAACAATTATTACAATTTGATTGAAAAACTTGTTTTGATAATTTTACAAGCAGAAATAAGAAAATAAGCTATTTCGATAGAAAAGCAAATTTACAAAATATTTTGTGAAGTAATTTGTTGTGTTCATGGTTGCGTTGAAGTTAGAATTTCGTAAAATTTCATAAAATAAATAAATATATTGCAATTAACATAATTTTCACAAATTTTGAAAACACACATATGGACTATTCTCAAAAATATTTAAAATAAGGCATAACATTTTTATTTTTTTAAACACTATTTCACATTAATAAGATTTTACACGATAATAAACCACCCCAGCAAAAATTTTAGAACAGATTACCTCTAAACTTTTTCTAGAACAGTTTCCTCCGTTGGAGTCGTAATGTAAGGTGTCACTGCCCAGAACCAGTTCTATAACTGGTTGTAAAACCGGTTCTAAAGTAACCTGTTCTTGTTTGGAGGTTTGCAAATAGGACCAGCTCCTTATATAAAGAACCGGTTGTAGAACTGAAAATAAAACATGTTATAATACAGTATAAGTTGTTCTGCAACCTGTTGTTTGGATTTTACTATTTTACTGCGACTATTTAGGGACTTCAAATCCTTTTGCGTGAATCACTTTCTGCGAGGGGCGCAAAAGTTATGCCGGATAAAATTTAAGAATTTTAAAAAAGAAATACTACCTTATTTTGTACTTTCCAAAATATATTTGTCAATTTTGTAGTGTTTCGAAAAATTTAATTTTTGACTTAAAATCGCGGTTTACGCGATATTTAAAAATTATAATTTGCTTTGGAAATTAAATTTGAATTTTACGTAATCAGTTCAAGAGAAAATGTATTTTCTACAAGTTCATTCCAACTATGAGAAGTTTTTTGACGTGTGCCTTTTAATACTTCCTAAATTTCATTTGGTCCATAAAATATTTATTTCTTAAAATTTACAAATGCTCTCATGGTTTTGTGTTAAAGCATCGTTACATCGTACCAATAATGTTAATTTTGACGAATTTCGGGCACCAATGTTGATGTGCCTGAGCAAAACATGTTTAGATAAAAGAATACATTTTTTAGCATACAGCCCTTTTGCAAAATATTTGAGATAAGCGTTGCCACTATTATTTTATTATATCAATACACTCAGGGAACTTCTGCTTTAGAAATATGCAGTTGTTTGGTTTGTAATACAGTTTCATTATTTTCAATGTAAATGTCAGTCATTTGTAGAACAAATTAAATTTTTTACTAACCTTGTAGTTCATTTAAAAAAACAAACCACATCAAATGACTGTTTTATGATTTTACATTCATTTTTTACATTCGTTTTTTGTTATTTAAAAAAATAAAAATAAATAAATGTTTGTTTATTTTTGCTACCATGTGGTTCATTTTTACTACAATTGTTAGTCATTTTTGAACATTAAAAAACAAAAGACAATGTTAGTTGAATTTAATGAAATGTAAGTCGTTCCTTTTTTAAATTAAATTTCATTTGTTTTTGAATACAATTGCTGTCGTCTTTACCAACATAATTTCCTAAGTGTACCATTGCTTACTATATAAAAAGCAAACAAATTATGCAATTTTTGCACAATTTTCAAAAAGTCCATACAATTTTTGCATCCACATGTTTTTATTTGCTCCTCTGATTTTGTGTCTAATAACAAAAAAAAAAAACTCAATTTACGCAACAAACTGGCCTATTTCAAACTGAACGGCGTACGCACAGAGAAATAAAGTGCCAACAGAATTAAAAGTGTATATTAATGGGAACAACTTATAAATTCAGTTAGAACAACGACATTTATATTACATTTCGGAATATTTTGGTTTTTACAACTAAAATTCAGATGAAATAACTGAACTTTGTTGTGAAAACTAATGTTAAGTTGTGCCAACAGTCTGATATTAGTAATAACCGAATTTGAGTCGTTATAACAGAATTTCAGTTAGCAAATAGCTAAAGTTTTCTCTGTGTGTATGTGCCATGCGAGAAACAGCATTTGAACAACATTCACGCTCATGTTTTTCAACTTTTTTGATGGTCGTACTCTTTATCTGTTAAGGGCACATCAACGAGCCATACCTCAAACTGCGCAGAATTACAACATTAACGAACCATTGCTTTTTTTTTATTCCATGAAGGAGGGAGTCAGTGCCCAGTACAAAAAATACCAAAAATTTAAAAACTGAAAAAAAATTGGTTTCAATTTTCGACTACCATGTTTTATTTGTTCGGTGATGACACGCCAATACGGAACGTGTTGAATTTATCTCTCAAATATTGAGAGATTTTCGTATTACCAAATGGAATCCAAAATTGAAAGTCCCGAAAAAAAAAAAAAAACAAGGAAAAAAACAAAAAAAAAGTGAGCTTGTTTAAATTTTTCATATTTGCGTAAAGATAACGATTAGAAATATAGAATCATGGCCCTAAAATTGTTGAGCCTCTACGAGCTAAAGTGTTGTTAATCCAAATATATTACCGAATTTTCTAAAATATAAAAATTGCGAAAGTTATTGACAAATTAAATCAGTTTCAAAGGATTTAAATGTGTTTGACATTAGCCCATATATATCGCACACCTAGTTCAAAAGTGACTCAACTCAAAATTTTTCTTTTTCAGAAATCGAAAAAAAAAAATATTTCCAACTTTGTACCAATTAAAACATAAAGAAAGACATAACTGTTTTTAGCAACTGTTAACAACAACAAAATACACTGATACTTTTTTTTTATATATAAACAAGTGTATTGTGCATAGTTTAAGCATTTAAACTCGAAAATTTCAAATTTTCAGTTAAGTCACTTTTGAACTAGGTGTGCGATATTAGCTTGTTCTATAAAACTAAAATGCGATTTATGGACAAGGATGGATCGGGTTTGTTTCCTTTCTATATAAAAATTATATACATGAAGTTTGGTGGGAATCGGATAAAGAAAACTGTGTTTATATGGGGAAAAAAATTACTTTTTGTCAGTTTTTGTAATTTTTTTTAATAATTAAAATTAGTCGATATAAGGATAAAATTATGAATTCATGCATTGATGCTAAGAGTCAGCCTATTCTATAGCTGTGGGTTTAAAACTCACTACGACACAAAGTAAAAAGTTTTTCATATAGAGGAATATAACAATTTAAAATACTTTGTTCAATTGACACATAAATTAACCACTGACGAGTCCTTGGAGGGGACGAAACTGCGCATATCTGGCATATACATTGTGTTCGTTAAATTTTTAATAAAGAAGTTTTCTTTTTCTTCTTCTTCGTATAAAAATCTAACTAAAAAAGTAAAACATTTAGGCTGAAGAACGTATTGTTTATTTTTCGTGCCGCACAAGTAGTATAAATTTCTTTGCAAAAAAGCTTAGGTCGGTTTGAGGGTTAATCCACTCCACTCCAACTCCAATACCAGTAACATTTCAACACAATAATGACACTTGTTATTAATACTGCTACTGTTATCATTAGTTTTGAATTAACAAAATTATTTATTTAAAGGAAACTCATTAAATTCATAAATTCCACAAATTTGTTTGGTTTTTGTCGACTTCGCAGTCGATGAATAAATGAATGAATAAACGAACAAACAGTTGCTGTACCAAATACCAAGGATAAGATTTTCTCAATTCATTTGTTATAGAGACGGCGGTTGTTTGTTGTAGTTTGTGTTTGGAAAACTTTTTCTTTGAAAATATTTTTCAAAACAGGATATTTCTATAATTAATCTTAAAATTTTTGTATTATTTATATAATTAGGAATTATTTCCGATTACACAATTAATTGTCATAAGAAAATAATTGTTTTACAATTGCAAGAAGATAATATTATTTTCTATTTAATATTTAAAGTAGATTTAATCCTTTGACAAGCTCAATTGTGTTTGTGTACTATTACACCGTGCAACAGTAGTTTTTACACATGGACAAATCAGTATATACGTGAAACTAGATACCATATAAAGTGAAACTGCGTTTTCAGTTTTTCGCCTTCACGTCAAAACTAATTTTAAAAGGACTTTAAAGTTTAATTTTTTCAAGAATATATTAAAATACTTGTACTCATGATATGACCTAAATATTGCTATCAAATGAAAGGTGGAGATATCCACTGTTTCAAAAAAAAATGTATTGATAAGAATTTTCCAGGATCAAAAATTTTAAAAAAGTCCTTTACAAAATTTAATCCTTCTATATTTTTTGTAATACGTTTTTTTCAAAACTTAATATTTCTAAAGTCTTGATAAAAAATATACTTAAATTTCATCAAGTTAAGTTTTCTTGTTTAGTTTTATCAAAAATTTAAAGTCTTCTTATATTGTAGAAACAAAAATCGAGGGAGTTTTGACCCAACACTATAAAAGATAATAAGTAGGCAATAAATTATTGCCGCTACCAAATCTTAAATTAGATAAAAGTTAAATATTTATATTGAAAAAAACTTAAAGCAAAAAAATATATATTAATAGCAAAAATATATTAACTTTTACAAATGAAATAAGCAAGCATTTGTTCTAAAAAAAAAACATATTATAGATGTAAAAATATTTTTTGGTTGAAAAAGCATTTCGAGGTAAAAAATAATTTCTGTGGTGAATAAAAATTTCCGTGGTGAAAAACTATTTATGTGGTAAAAAATAATATATTAATCACCTCTAGCGTCTGTTAAAAAATATGTTGATCACCAGACGCCTAGAAATGAATTCGTACTGAAATGCGCTAATTTGCATGCAACATTCAGAGGTACCTTCTCATTTTTACTTATAACTTTATAAACACAAAACCAATTTTAATAATTACTAATACCAAATTCCTCGGGAATTGGTCCATTAATCTAGGTAACACTTGTAAAACTGTTCGTGACGAATTTAGAATCATCAAGGATATTGAAGCATTAAATCTTTACAAAGGACATTTGTAAAATTTTCAATCGTGAAAATTAATAGCAAATATATATTTTTTTTAACGGAAAAGGTTCTGAGCTTTCATTTAATACCCATATTGGCATCCTAAAACGAATACAAATATTTAAAATTCTTTTTAAAAATATAAACTTTAGAGACCTTTTAAAAAAAATTTGACTTGATGCCGAAAAACCGAAAACGCAATTTAACTATATGTTTCCTCTAGTTTCCCATACCTATTGATTTTTCCATAAATTTGTTGCAGGGTGTTATAAGTGAATCATAAATTAGGGAGGACAAGTTTTAGTTCATAGCTACAACCACAATTGACTTACCTTTGGTAAATTTGGTTCAACACCCAGCAAAACTTTGGTAATGGGTGCGATAAAGTAATGCATTACCTTGTAATGTGTACTCCTTACCGGTATCATTATTTTCCAACAAGAAGTAATGAGTTACCGATAATTGGACACTCATGGATTACCTTGTAATGAGACTTCATTACATTTTACATTACTTCAAAACATAAAATAATGACTTACCGATCATCAATTACATAATGCATGAATTATAAACGTAAAGTAATTATTAATATATATTTTTGAAAATCTATTTATAGACAAATTACTTTGTGATTTTTTGTAAGCATAATGGTAAGGTGTATATTTTTGATATCACGAACGAAAACACGAAGCACAACAACTCATCTACATATTAAGCAATAAAATATTGTATGTATCGATAGCTCAGTTGGTAGAGTTCTCGCCTAACTAATTGTTAAATACCAGAGACCATAGGTTCGAATCCCAGCATGACCAAGTTATTTATTTAATAGAAAAAAGTTATTTATTTAATTAAAAAAAAATATCTGTAAAAAAAAAATTTTTATGCATTTTTTTTATGAAAATCTATTTATAGACACATTACTTTTTCCCACCATGTAACCATATAAGTAACCAGCTACTTTACCCACTACAAGGTAATGAGTTACCTTGAGGCTCATCGCCTGTAAAATTCATCAATGAAGTAACGTGTAAGTAATGCATGAGACCCTATGGCGATACATTACTTTACCCATGATTTGGTAATGTGTGGTTTTGCTGGGCATTTTAATTAATTTTTCTTCAAATATAAAAACGACCATATTTGACTTATTTGCATTTGAACATTTTCGCTAAATTTGCGAATTAATACTTTTTTTTTATATTATTAGTATTTTTTTATTTATTTTATTTAACAAATTTTGTTATTTATTAAATATATTTAGCTTGTTTAAAATGTTTTTAATTTGCTTAAGTTGGGTACGATGAGTTTCGATTACAATTTAACCAAATAAATAAAGATGTAACTTTACGAAAGTCGACTTAATTTAGCTTAATGGGTGCTTCTATATATTTTCATACAATCGCTGATTCAACTTCGCTAAATATAGTTGGGCCTTAAGGGTTGGGTATTTTTTAAAACTGTGTTTGATTAAAATTATATCAGAAATTTCTTTCACACCGAGCCAGGTATCGAAGCTATTTTAAAACCACGAGAATTTTGGTACAATATCTTATGGACAGACGAATCCATGATAAGACTTAAGTACTCTCATGGTATGGTACACGTTTGGCATAAGGCAGGTGACGCATTGTCTTACAAGTGCACTTTGCCAACGGTTAAAGCGGTAGACAGAGGCTTAATGGTGTGGGGCTGCCTTTCTGCACGGGGTACAGGTGAAATAATTGTATTAGAAGGAAAAGTCAATCCTGCGGTATACTTGAAAATTTTAGAAGAAACCGCCATTCCAGAGGGAAATCGCTTAATAGGTCAAAATTTCATATTCCAGCAGGACAATGCGCCTATACACACTGCAAAAAAGGTGGTAGACTATCTTTCTGAGAAAAATGTTACCATTTTGAAGTGGCCACCTCAAAGCCCAGACCTTTCTCCAATTGAAAACGCTTGGGCTATGCTGAAAATTCGTATTGCTGAGGAGGCACCCCAAAATCTAAGCCAACTAAAAGATTGCATAATTTCAAACTGGAAAAAATTTAGTTCAGAAGAGTGCCTGAAGTTAGTAGACACCATGGAAGACCGACTTGCTAAAATGTCTCTCCGTGGTGGTGGTCACTGCGGTTACTAAGTAAATTGGAAACTTATTTTTTTCTATATTATTCTATGGACACATTTAATTTTTTTTATTTAACTACTATGAAATAAACATTATTTTAATAAATTTGTATATGGTACAACCAATGAAAATAATTTTGAAAATAAAATTAAAAAATTTTCTGATAATATTAGCATTAATAAAAGTTACACCCGTTTTTATCTGTAGTTTTGTCTTGGAAACATACTTTTTCCATTAACTGTATGTATCAAAAGGTGATATTCATCAGGCGCTGCTATAAAATATCAAGCTATCTAAATCAAAATGTGACAGTCTTGGAATAATAATTTAATTATTAATAAATTTTAACGAAGAGGATTTATGTTCGCTAAAAGGGAATATAACATAAGATTTCAAAGTTTAAAAATTACGGATTATTTTTAAATTTGTGGTAATTAAATTTTATTCCACAGTGTTTTTTTTATCGCTGGTGGATGATTTTTTAAAAAGTATTAGGCTTCTACAACACACAGAGAATAAATTGGTTGGAATTCCATTGTAATCAACAAAATTTAATCATTATTTAATAATTTTAGTATTTAGTACTCAAAATTAATCATCAGAATAATTAAACTATATTGTAAACATAAAATATTTTAAATTAACCAAAACACAGTCACATCATTCAAAATATTGGTTTTCCTAATCAATATTGAAAAAAATATTATCTTCTACAATACCTTTTATACCAACAACCAACCACTTTTCGGAGATTTTATCCCTTGAATAAAATATTTGCAGTTAAAATCGAATATTAGTTTCGCCTGCAAAAAAAAACAATCACTCTATCTAAAATGTTAGTTTTCGTTACCAATTTTGAAATAACATAAAGTTTTTTAATAGTTTTGGTAACTCTAAGTCATGGTTCACACACGGCAATTATAATTGCCCAATTCTTCTTCAATTCTCCTTTGAACTTGCTCTTGTGTTCACACAGGAAAAGTTTGTTTCAGCAATTTTCGTATATCAACCTGCAGTATTGAAAATTGCGAATGACAAATCAAAACCGAATGGAGTACGGGCAATTCTGTACCCCCTATCATTCTCTTTCCCTCCCTCTTCTATAAACTCAAGAATTGCGCAATTATAATTGCCGTGTGTGAACCTAGTCTAATAAACTATTAAGATTAGCAACCCAATTTCTATTGTACATACAAAACTTTTTTTAGACATTCTAATTTAAACTTGAAAGAATAAAATGTTCAAGGTTGAAATTTCAAAATACTAATTCAAATTGGGTTTGGGCTAGAGGTAAAGGAATTGCCGGACAAGCAGGAGGTCGCCTGTTGTGGCCCAGTTAGAGGCATATGAATTTTTTAGTAATAAAAATATATATAATTTTTTTACGGTTTTGGTAACTCTAATAAAATATTGAGATTAGCAACCACATTTCTGTTGTACATATTTACAAATCTCTTTTTAGACAAATATTTAAATTTGAAACTAGAAAATATTCAAGGCTGAAATTAAAAAAAAAAAAACAACATTTAAATAGGGTTTAGGCTAGAGGTAAAGTACTTGCCTGACAAACGGAAGATCGCCGGTTCGAGTCCAGTTTGAGGCATGTGAATGTATTTATATTATTTATTTGTAACTAAATGTCGGTTGTTACAATAGTATCAAAATTTAATAATAGTGATAGTAAGTGGAACCACAAAAATTCGGTTGACAAACAATTCGGTTGCAACTACAAAACAGTTTTCTGTGTGCACATTTAACATATTTTACCGATTCCAAAGACCATGTGAAATTGGTGATTACCCCTTTAGAAGGTCTCTGAGTCCATTTGATTTTACCCGTAGAGTATTTTTAAATTCGTTATAACCTCATAAAACAATTTGAATTCTTTAATCCTCCTGAATGTTAAGAATGTTCCTCTTTAACAGCTTGTATCGTTTTTAAATTCACTCATACGTTAATGCTGGCAAATTAGTTGAATAATTCTTCAACGTTGTCCGGATAGCAAGCGTAAGTATTACTCGTATGTATAAATATTTATCTGGCTACTGTTCTTCCTAATTAATAACAAGTTAAGGCCTCTTAATTGGTTTTCGTGATGCATTTCATTCAATTCTTGTTTGAAATTTGTTTTTTTTCACATTTAAAACAATGGTGTGTTGCAGTTTGCTAGCAGGGTTATTGACTTTTTTTAATTTTATGTATGTTTATTCTCTGGAATCATTAAAGTCAATGGGATTTTGAACATTTTTTTTTGAATATTTATAAATAAAATTTTCTTTAATTTTAAGAACCCTTAAACAGATTCCGAAACAAATTTTGGAAATGGTTATTAGAAAATTAAGTACAAAGTATAACTAACTTTTTTTGATACATCTAAAGCGTCGCTCTCACTGCAAAGAGATCTAGAAGCGAGACTTAAAAAAAAGTTTTGTAATGATAACCGTACATAAAAACCCCTTTCAAGATTTGTGAAAATTGCACATAGAAATTGTTACAGGAACCTAGACGATAAAATCTCCAACAAACGCTACATACGAGGGTGGATCAATAAGTCCGTGGCTTTCCGAACTTCCCTCGTAGTTATATGAAATACAACACTGCTCCCATCAAGTACCACCTGTTAATAGACTACGGTCAATTTTGAGCAAGTTCCGACATTTACGTTGCGTTTAACAGCTGTTCAAAACGTACAACCTCGTGGAGTTTTTTTTTTAATGAAAAAAAGTGAATTTCGAGTGCTCAATAAACATTATTTTTTGCAAAAAAAAAACGTCAATCAAACCAAGGAAAAGCTTGATAAGACTCTGCACCATCGATTACAATGGTAAAAAAGTGGTTTACTGACTTTCGTTGTGGTCGCACAAGTACAAATGACGCTAAACTTTCTGAACGGCCAATTGAAGTCAATACACCTGAAAATGTCGAAAAAATCCACGATATGATGTTGGCCGTTCGAAGAGTAAAAGTGCGTGAGATTGTTGATGCAATAGGTATTTCATATGACAGTGTGGTTTCGATCTTAAATGATCAGTTGGGTTTAAGAAAGCTATCTGCAATGCGGCACCCATGTTTGCTCTCAATTGACCATAAACGTAATAGTGTGACAACTTCACATGATTGTTTGGAGTTGTTTAACCGCAATTCATGTTGTTTAACATGGATCTATTACAACACTCCGGAGACCAAGCAGCAGTCTAAACAATGGGCTTCTCCGGGTGAACCGGCTCCGAAGAAGGCCAAGGTAAGTTTGTCAACCAATAAAGTGATGGCAATAATTTTTTGGGATGCACGCTGTAAAATCCACATCGATTACCTTAAAAAGGGAAAAACAATAAACGGCGAATATTATGCCAACTTATCTTTTTTATCAAGATAATGCACGGGTGCACACGTGTGCAGTCTCAATGGCAAAATGAATTGGGCTACGAATTGGTCCTCATCCGTCATATTCTGCGGATTTAGCCCGCAGTGACTATATCCTATTTCCAAACCTAAAGAAATGGCTCGGTGGAAAAAGATTTAGCTCTAACGATGAAATTATTGATCAAACAAATGCCTATTTTATGGACTTCGAAAAATCCTATTTTTTGGAAGGGATACAAAAATTGGGGAAACGTTGGACTAAGGGCCGTTATTACAACTTGCCTTTAAAGTAAATGTTAGTAAAAAGTAACTTTAGCTAAAATTAGGAATAAAGTGAAAAATAAAATTAATATTTTTGATAATGTGGCAGCACCAAAGGAAAACCCGATTATTTTTGACCAAATGAATTGGTTTATAAACTTTAAACACATAAACCATACGGTTAAAGTTAAAGGCAACAATATCTTCCCTTTAGCTTATCGGTCACTTTTAGCTTAAAGTATACTTATAATAACGAAAAACTAATAATCTGTCAGATAACATCCGAACTTTAGCTATTGGCAAGTTGTAATAATGGCCCTAAGTGTATTAAGCTAAAAGGAGATTATGTTGAAAAATAATTTTTTTTGCAAAAAAAACTGTGTTTCATTTAAAAAGTGACGGACTTATTGATCCGCCATCATATAATGCTTAATAAACTACCGGGAAATACAAGTCTCCTTTTTGGAGATTAGACTCGTACATGATGAGTTTGATATTTAAATTAAAGTATTAATTTTGTTGCTTCGGTTACTGACCAAGTGCAATGACACTTGCATTTTGATATTAAACCAATGACAATTCTAAATGCATAATTTTACTTAAGTATAAATTCTAAGTCATTTTTGTATGTAAAATAATTAGGTTACTTAATTGTTTAATGTATAAATTAACCGTAAGTAGATTATTTAGTTTAAGTTAGAGTACACTCACAATATTTTTCCGTAAAGACTACTGAATATACACATTAAATTGACTGAAAATCAGTTAAAAAACGACTACTTATATTTCGTTTAAAACGACTGTTTTTTTTTTTAGCTTATTTTGAACTGCTGAAAAACTAATTGACAAAATCGATAAAAAACAATAGATTGTTTTCTTTTATTTCAATACTCAATTACTCAACATAATATAACAACTTTTTGTTTTAAATAGAAAATTTTAAGTGAATATTTTAACTATTACCGAAAGTTCGTTTTTTTTATTGAATAACAGACAGAAAGTTAAAAACAAATATTTCTTTGGTAATTTAACTGTACACTCATAATAATCCATGCTAATAATACGAAAATAATGTCAAAACAACAAAAACTTTCGTAAAATGAACAAATATTGCTTTATTTTACGAAAGATTTTGTTATTTTGACATTTACTGGTATTTTTATGCATGGATTATTATCAGTGTCTATTCCATTGAAACAACTTTACCGATTACACTCTTTTGAGTGTATAAATAGACTCTGAATAAAGAAAACTTTACCAATCAATTGAATCCGTTATTGTGAACCCAACAAAACAACACGCCCACCTAGTACAAAAGTGACTCAACTCAAAATTTTTAATTTTTCAGAAATCGAAAAAACATAAAGAAAGACATAACTGTTTTTAGCAACAGTTAACAACAACAAAATACACTGATATTTTTTTTTATAGATAAACAAGTATATTGTGCATAGTTTAAGCATATAAAACCGAAAAAATTAAAATTTTAAGTTGAGTCACTTTTGAACTGGGTGTGCGGACAGTAGAATTTCGAGATTCCCACCCCCACCTGTGATAAGGAACTTGAAAAGATGGAAGGAGGGATAATGTAACTTGTTATAGACCTATTTTTAAACTACTCGTATCTTGTGTCTTAAAACTATTTGATCATGTCATCAATAAAAAATTGTTGTTCTTTAAAAAGTCGTGCATAACACCTAATCGGATTTTTTTAAAATCTATTTATACAGATTTTCCAAAGGCTTTTGACAAAGTGTTTCATGCCGTTCTGTTTTTGAAACTAAATCAGTTTGGTTTTCATTGCTATTATTATCATTATTTTGAAAAATGTCTATTGCTTAAGCTTGGTAAGCTTTTTGCGTTCTAATTCACATTGTGTTAAAAAATTCGGATTTCGACAAAAAATTTCATATTAACGACGCATTTGCGACTCAACTTCGAAGACATGCGACGCAAACTGAAACATAAACGACGCAACTTTGAAGTCACAAAAAAATTTTAAACGACGCAACTTCGAAGCGACGCAAACAGAGGTATTAGTGTAAATGTTTATATATAATTATGTATAAAAGTGATAGAATTTTTTTTTAATTTTAACAGATATATTTATATAAAATTGTATGTTATGCCATATATTATATATAAAAGTGATAGAATTTGTTTGGTTTTATTATATCATATATTCTTATACACGGAAGTATATATGATCTCATGTTTAGCTTTATAATGTATATATGATGAGATAAAAAAAGATCAACTTATATATAACATGAGATATAACATTATATGATGATATATAGCCTATATATACACTATATATGACTTTATATACACTTTTTTTGTCTGGTAAATACAATTTAAAACTTCCTTATTTCTAATTTGAAAGAGCTAGAGAAAAAATGTTTGCGCCATTAATCAAAACTAAACCCTAAAACCCAAATACCGGTCATTAATTTCGACTATATTGGCTAGATACTTAGATCGCACTTTTCTCGAATACTAAGCATCGCATAGCAAAAAAAAAATATTTGCTGGGTTGCAACGTGTATAATAATAGGTCTGTTAGAAGTAGTTACGTAAAAATTTTCTGAAAATATCCAGAATTATGTTATTTTTAAATTAAACGGATCCGAAAATCCTACATTATAAGTGTTAAAAATGTAACGTTGGGTTTTAATGCAAAAAACCTTAAATTCGCTACATTTTACAACTAATCGTAGAAAACTTTTATACGCAAAAACGTCTGATTATTGGTATTAATTTGTGATGTCACAAGATTCTTCGCTCTTAAAAGAAAATTAGAGAAAAGTCAAGATCTAAAAGTTCAATATCATGCATTTTTGAAACAATATTTGGAAATGGGTCATAAGGAGCTTATGACTAACAGTTCATTGTTAGATAATGGGTATTATTTACCACATCATTGTGTTTTACGGCCGGAAAGTATATCTATTAATTTAAGAGATGTATTTCATGCCTCATGTATAACAACTACGTATACCTCATTAAATGATATTCTGCATACAGGTCCAAGAATTCAGAAGGATCTGTTCAATATTCTATTACGTTTTAGAAAACATCTGAATGTGTTTTCGGCAGACATTGAGAAAATTTATAGGCAAATTTGGATACCAGAAGCTAACAGAAAATATCAGTTGATATTTGGACGATGGAACCCAAGTGAGAGTATAAAGTTGTCTGCTCTTAAGACCTTAAAATTTATTTTTAAATTCCAATTGTTTTATATGCCTCTGTTTCAAAAGAATTTGAAGTTTAAATTAACTTGTAATTTTTTTTTTGTTCTTTCAAATCTCAACTGAAAAAAACATGTTACTACCACTACATACATAGTTTTCATGTCCATGAAACACACACACATTCTCAATTAAAATATATTTAAAAAAAACTTAAAAACAAATTAATTTAACAGATTTGTGAGAAAAAGGTGTTGACACCTTTGAAAGCAAAATACAAGTGCAAGCGATAATCTATTTACATACAACACTACCAAGAATTGCGTTCGAAGTTAGTAGGTACGAGCCACATACATAGCAACTGAAAAAAAAAATGCAGCAAAAAAGTTAATGGCACCACTAAAAGCAAGTTACACACACTGATGTAGACATAAGATAAGACCAGCCTAGCCTACAATGGTTGTTTGGCATAGAAAAATAAGGCTAAAAGTTAAGCTATTAACAAATAGAAATGTTAGAATGTTTTGCGTTATTCTGCCACTATCCCAAGCCTGGTTAAAATCAAATTTGTTTAAAATTTATTTTTCGATTTTGTTTTTTAACAAACTCTTACATATGATGATGACTAAACTCTACTCAATTAATAGGAGCAATTTTTGTTCAATTTTCTGCTACACTTAAGTTTATAGTAAAAATACTCGAACAACATTTTCAAATTCTTTTAACTGAACTAAATTGTAATACAGATGTACAATTTAGTTAGTTGATATTTAGCATTTTATTTGTTAGTTCTGTTCGTTGTTTGGTTGTTTTATAAAATTAATGATACTTATAACATCATCATGAATATTTTACAGGCGATTTTTTTACGGTGTCTACAAATCACAAGCAATTTATTCAAATTTGCGGGCAATGTATACTCGTAAACTTTAAATTTACACACTTACCAACATATTTAAAGCATACATGGGATTAATGAACCGAGTGGTGTAATTAATTGATGATTTTTGGAGCAGACAAATTTGACTTTTTAGTTTTTTTTTTTGCCATTTTCACTTATAAAGGGTGTTTTTTATACAGGTATAGAACTTTAAGTTGGCAACACTTTTTTAACTGGTGGCCATTTTGTCAGCTGTCAAGTGATTTATGTTCGAAATACTTAGTGCGCACTACGTCCTTTTAACGGTCAACATAATCGTCCATCAGAGCAATTAATTCGATTAACTATGGAGCGTTTTCGCACCTCGTTTACTCTAAATGATAATATGCATAAACAGAAACGTCTTACAGTGCGTTCAGAAGAAGTCATTGCTGCTGTAGAACGTAGCGTGGAGGAAGACCCAAATCAGTCTATCCGCCATCGTGCACAGGAATTAGATATATGTGTCCATTCACTTTATGGCAGATTTTGCGGAAAGATCTTAGTTTGCGTGCTTACAAAATCCAACTAGTGCAACAATTTAAGCCACACGATTACCTAGCAAGGCGTAAATTCGGTGAATGGGCCCAAAATAAGATTGCCGTTGATCCTGATTTTCGTAAGCTAATTTTGTTTAGCGACGAAGCGCACTTTTGGTTAAATGGATACGCTAATAAACAAAACTGCAGTATTTGGAGTGATGATAATCCTCAAGTTGAGACACCGTTACATCCATGACTATTTGGTATGCTCATTTAATGAGATATTCGTAGTTGGGCTGGTAGAATCATTGGTCCGTACTTCTTTAAAAATGATGCTGGTCAGAACGTTACAGTCATAGGTGACCGCTATAGAGCCATAATTACTGACTTTGTGGTTCATCAATTGAACAACCATGATATGCAGGAGCGGCGAAACAGGTCACACAGCTCGTGCCACAATTGATTTATTAAAGGAAACGTTTGGTAACCGTATAGCTTTACGTTTCGAACCCTCGAGTTAGCCTCCAACATCGTGCGGTTTAACGCCACTGGACTATTTTCTGTGAGGATATGTGAAGTCTACGCCGATAAGACTGAAACGATTGACCACTTGGATGACAACATTCGCCGCGTTATTGCCAATATACGGCCACAAATGATGGAAAAAAGTCATCGAAAATTTAACCTCCAGATTAGACTACGTCCGAGACAGCCGTCATATGCCAGAAGTCATATTTAAATTATAATACCAGAAGATTTTCTTTCGAATAAAGTAAATTTCATATCAATTTAAAAAATTCATCTTTGTTTTATTCCCTTTCAAAGTTATATACCTCTATAAAAAACACCATTTATAAAGTAAGATACTCCGATAATACAAAGTTCGTTTCCCGTTCCAGTCCATTTCGCTTCCTGTATTTAATGTCCCATTTCCTCTGGTCCCCGTTCCATTCTATGTTGTTCCCATATCAAGTGTTTCAATTCCGCCCGTTTTCAGTTCCTTTCCATTTCGTTCGCCATGTTCAGTTCGGAAATTCCACGCAATTCCCGTTTTATAACCTATAAAATTGTCTATCCATTCTTTGCAGGCTTTTAAAATTCCTATAATTTCTTAACTCCGTGAATTGGTAAATTTTTCGAACATTCCCGGGAAATCCCCCGGGATTTCCAACATAAATATTTATTAAGGTTTTGATAGTGAAAAATTATTCTTCTTAGGGAAAACCTAAATATGTTTAAATTTAGCAATCACTTTTAATTCAGGAATATTTTAAAACATTTATTTTACACAAAGAATTTTTTTTTAAACTTTAAAAAAATTCGTTTTTATATAGTGGAATAAAATATTTTAATATATGCTTTATATATTTAAGAAGCGAAAAGTTTAGATTTGAGCAAAACTTGATATAAAAACTTAAAAAAATTTTAGGGTTTCCAGTTTTTTTTTTACGGATTTTTATTTTAGCAAGCATTGTTATTTTAGAATTTTTAATTCCCGGGAAACAGACAAAAAAACTCCCGGGAATCGGGGTAGTACAAAATATATAAAATTTCTAGGAAATTCGTCCCGGGAATTCCTTAAAAAACTATTAATTTTAACCTTTAACTTTGGTACTGAAATTTTAATAGTAATGAATAAGTCCCTAGTAGGATTTTAAGCAAAAACACAAATAAACATATGAACACTGAGAAAAATATTGAAGGTAACTGAAATATGTGCAGAAGAGAAAATTCAATAGAAATTATATACACACCATACTTGGGATTAGTTAATTGAATGGACTACTTAATTGACGATTTAATTGGCATTGTTTGATGTCAATGGTAATTACATATTTTGGCATTACAATTGCTTAAAAACAATTCCAATGAAATTTAATTTTAATTGGCATTTATCATAGTCAATGCCATTAACAGGCAATTATAATTGTTTGTTACAATTGCCTAAACAAAATTTATATGCAAAAGATAAAAATACTGTATTTGCGTACTTTTTTGAATAATCTTCTGTATTTTAATATTAAAATCATTGCTAATCAGTTATCAAACACACTGAATAGTGTATACCTGATAAAAACCTGAATAAAATGGCGAATACTTATAAAGCTAAAAAGGGATAGAATACACGAACTCATGATTCCCGGATATCTTTTGGAGGAGATGATTATTATCAGGTGATTCTCATAGTTATGGGTACACAAGTGGAATCGAAAGTAGCTCTCAATTTTGTTTTTCACGATGCACTATACGAAATTTTTCGGGGCTTATCTGGCCATAACCCAAAATGATGAGGTATCGGCCAGAAATTTGGCAAGGCCAATTTTAGGCTCTGTATAAAAAATTGAGACCTGTATAAAAATCTTTTAACGAACTAAAAAAAAATGTATTAATTATAGAAATGAATGCACACAGATTTATTCTGAATACCGAATTTTTCGCCAACCGCATGGTCTGGTTGCAGCCAAAGATATTTTTGTTTGTGGCAAAAGAAATTTGGTTAATACAAAAAATTTCGGTTGGAGCATAAAATTGCAATTAACCCAGAAATAATTTCAAATCAAATTCTTTAATCAAATAATACGGTTGCAACTACAAAATCATTCGGTTGACAAGAAATTCGGTTATCACAATGAATTTGTTTTCTCTGTGTGTGAAAATAACAATACTAAAAAATTAGACAATATATAAACATCAGCAGAAATGTATTTTTAGATTTATACCTGAATATATTTAAAAGAAAACTAAATTGTTTTTCATTTCAATTTCAAGTCTCAAATATCTACCAAAAATATCTTATCTCTGAATTAAAACATCATTAAAACTTAATTTTCTAGAAAAAACAATATAAGCAGTCCGTCAAGGACTCCTCCGTTTTTGTTTATCCCGTAGGAATATACAATAAACCTATAAACCTATAAACCGAAACAACGTACTTCAAATTCCTAACTTTATCGGCTTGTCCAGGCCGTTAATACGTAAAATTTTCCCCTTCATGCCCCTCCTGATAGAAATTTTTAAAAATCCTGTCTAAGTGGATGTCTTAGTAGCATGTCTTAGTTGGCGAGTCCGTCAAGGCGGGCACTTTTCCCACCTTTAACCAATATTTTTACCGAAAATTCCGCTTAAGATGATGCCTACGCGGGATTAGATAGACACATATCAAATTTTAAGTTTCTCCTGCTAGTGGTTTGGCCGGGCTGCCAATAAGGTGACTTTTCCTTTTTGGGTAGTCAAAAGCTTCGTCTAAGCGGATGTATGTATACGCGGTAATATGAACCTAAACACCGAATTTCAATTTCCTCGCTTTAGTTGTTTGTTTGTATTTTATAACCCTCTCAGTAGGAATTTTTAAAAATCCCGTAGATGCGGATTTCTATCAATTTGCAAGTTCCTTGTCTAAGCGGTTTGGCTAGGCCGCCTACGGCAGAATTTTCCCCTTTTTCCCGCTCCCCGTAGGAATTTCCAAAAATCCCGTATATGTCTACATGGAATCCTGAAAATTATACAAAATTGCAAGTTTCACGCTTGAGTGGTTTGACGCTTAGTGGTAAAAGGTTTTGGTGAAAAAAAATGTATGCCAGCCAAAAGTAGTTTAAATAGTTTACTCTATAATGTCATCAATTTGGACATTGAAAAGTCTGATTGCCAAGATTTCAGTCCATAACTACCAATTTAATTTTTACAGATTACAAATGCAAAATTTCAAATATGTGTATTTTGCAGAAGCAAACTTTAAAATCCCAAATTTTCTACAGATTTTGAAGTGTTTTTGTTTAAGTGTTAAAGTAAATTGAAAAAATATACAAACTTTAGATGCTTTAAAATACCATAAACGTACTAACAAACATACATACCCACCCAGGTAGAAATTGCCAACCGTACCAAGCAAATAGTACTGGCAAACCACTGCAATTTTTATAAAACCCACCGTGCTAAAAATTGGTACAACTAATATTGTTCTAGGAAAACACTATTTTCTTTGCAAAGCATGTGTTTTGCCAGTACCACCTGCAAATTATTTTTGCCAATATTGTTTTTAAAACCATTACAACCAATTAGAAAGAAACATTTTTATTTTATTATATTTCAAAAATTTTAATAAGATGTGTCAGCCTAAGAACAAACTGTATTTCAGCTTTTTTAATGTGTTTTATTAGACATATTTTTCAAACTTAATTTAATTTAAGCTATTTTGAAAGCACACAATTTTTTGAATTACCAACGTTATGCCAACGGTGGCAAGTTCGTTTAAAACAACGGCTGGCCATTGCTATCAATAGGGTAATAGGATAATGCTGTAAAGATAACCGTCAGAGCAAAACCGAATGTCGCCGACGCTTTGCCAACAATGTGCCGATTGTATTTTTCTGCATGGGCAGGTAGAAATTGCCAACCGTACTAAAATATATTACCGGCAAGCCACTGGCATTTTTGTTAAACCCACCTTGTCAAAATGACTAAAGGTACAGCTAATATTGTACTAGGAAAACACTATTTTGTTTGCAAAGCATATGTTTTGCCAGTCCCCCCGCAAAAATTCTTTTCCAATATTGTGTTTACTAATATAACAGCCAATTAGAAGCATTTTTGTAATTAATATTTTATTATATTTCACACATTTAAATATGATGTATAAGCCTAAGAACAAACTGTATTGCAGCTTTTTAATGTGTTTTATTAGACATATTTCTCAAAATTAATTTAAATTAAATTATTTTAAAAGCACAACATTTTTTGAATTACCAATGTTTTGCCAACGGTGGCAAGTTCGATTAAACCAATTGTCACTTTTATCAATCGGGTAATGTCAATATTCTTAATTCCCCGTTCTGCCAACGCATAACCGACCGTCGCTGACGCTTTGCCAACACTGTGCCGATTGTATTTTTCTGACTGGGTATGTATCTTTAGTAACATTACTTACATACATGTGTATGTATGATAACTAGGGATGCCAATCGGGATTGATTCCGGTATTTTCGGGATTCCAGTATTTGTTTTTGTTAACCAAAAACATCGATTGCCAACAAATTTGATTGTCAGCGATAAAAAAACACGTACACGTGGGATTTCGGTATTCGAAATTTACTATACCCTTAAAATTCAGGGATTTTGGGATTCGGGATTTACTAAATCCCGAAAATCATAGAATCTCGGAGTTCGGGATTACCCGTTTGGCATCCCTAATGGTAAAGCAAAATATTTTGTTGTATAAGCGCATGTGTAACATGCTGAACCATCTATAAATGAAGTTTATGTTGTTGTACAGCTACTGATCTCTTACCCCAAACTGCAACAAACTACGATGAAACTACCAATCCACTCTACTAAGCTAAGCTGTACTAAACTGAGCTCTATGTACATTGTAGGTACTACACTCAGGGAAAAAGCTTCATCATATTTATGAAAAACTCCATAAATATTATAAAAAACTTCATTGATGTTCGCCTAATGTAACACTTCACATATATGATGAAGCTGTTTGATAATAGGTCAGATTGATGACAGGCTTCTTCATAGTTATGAAATGATTCATAAATATGATGAAGTTTTAAAACTTTTTTAAAATGCTTCGTAAATGTGTTTATATATTTCATAATTAGGATGAAGCAGTTTAATACATTTTTATGAAACTGTTTTAAATTTGTATGAAATGTTTCATAAATATTGTGAAATGTTCCAAAAAACATAGTGTGATAGTGAAAATATACTCTTAAAATGACCTAGTGTAGGTGTAAGCCTAGTTGTGTAAATCACTTTTAAATTTTCAGAATTTTGAATAGTTTACACCCTCACAATCTGAAGTTATCGATAAAAAACGTATTTTCTAGACTTCACTTACTAAAATATTTTTAACTAACAGTTCTTAGACGATTTAGTTTTTTTTAACGGTTTTGGAAAGATTAATACTTAAGCTTTCCAAAAATATATCTATATTTATACTTTGAACAAGCCAATGTGGAAATATTATCCAAAATATTAAGAATTTTCAATTCTTTTTTTTAACTTTTTTCACTTTGTCAAATTTTTTCTGCCAATATTTTATTTAAAAAATGTTTTCTTATTTTTTATTGAAATTACGTTTATTGCTGAGTAAAAGGGGTTCTTGTTTGTTAAAAGTAGTTAAAAAAAAGTGAAAGTCGCATTTTTTTTGTATAATAACATTTTAATAATTCCCACTGAGTGCACTTTTTTTTATGAGTAAAAAGTAACGGTAAAATTGTTTGGGGGTTAAATAGCGCGTACGATATGTTTCGCATAAGAGTCATTTCATGTCAAACCGATCGATTTTTGACATTTCGATTTATGTTTGCTTTGAAATTTGACAGATGTACAATGTACGTTATACATATAAAATCAACCACTCAAGTTCCTCCACCCCTTCTGATTTCAACCAAACTTGGTACATCATATAACTTTAACCTTGTCCAAATGTAGGACAGCTAATCCCAGCGGATCTTGAAATACGTATTCCATATTTTTTTACCGGCTTCAGCTACAAGAGTCTTTGATACCTCATGTTAAAGCTACTTAAATTGTGTTTTTTTACTTTTGCACACAAATTATACACTTCTCTATTGCAAAATGCATTGTTTTCAAAAACCGCGGTTCAAAAAGTTGCATTTCAAAAAACTGTTTTTTTTTTTTTAATTAAAAGAAATGTATATGTTGATTATAAACAACTTCCCTATGCCGTGCCCAAATCCCTATGTGGAGCTCTTACGGTATCCTGAGTTATGAATAAAAATGTGAAAAAATTTAACTTTTTTCATATTTTAAATCGCGATATTTCCACAATCGTTAGAGCTAACAACCCAGAACTTGTAAGATAACATATCTATATGACACCTTCCATACCAAGTTTGCTTAAACTTGAAGTGGGTAGAGGTCGAAAATTGGATATTTTTTGATGGTTTTATATAAAATGCTTTTTAAAAGAAGTTATTTGTGTCAAAAAATTTCAAGAAAACATGAAAAATGTTCCGACATGTCGATATTTAAATTGATGGATTACTTTAATGGCCTTGTACTCTACTTTACATAATTTCATTTAAATATCTATGTATGTTGGCATTTTTTTTAATGTTTTTTATTTTAGTTTTTAACATTCGTTCGTAGTTTTTACCACTTTTGACCTAACCTAAAAATAACCAATTTTTTAAAAAAAATTTACAAAAAATATCACAAAAATTTGTATACAAATTTATTTCTAATTTCTGATGGTTTTTGAGTTTAAAAAGTCTAGATTGCAAATGATATTTTCTAATTAAAAAAATTTCAATTTCAATAGAAAGCAAAAATTTGTTTTCACAAAGTTTATGAAAATTTATTACTCACTAATCTACGAAACATATACTGAAATTTTCACAGTGGGACGGACGGGAATTTTTTAAAATTTTTTTACAGAAAATATCACAAAATTTTGTGTACAATTTTATTTCTAATTTGTACAACAGTGTAATTCTAGTAGTTTTTGAGTTTTAAAAAGTCTAGATATCAAATGATATTTTCTAAATAAAAAAAAATTTAAAGTTCAATAAAAACCAAAAATTTCTTTTAATAAAGTTCATGAAAATTTATTATGAAATGATGACGGTCTATGAAATATTTGTCATACATTTTAATGAAACTTTTCGTCAGATTTATTCTGACTTCATAAATATGATGAATAATTGATGACAAACGATTTACGAAACAATATCATCAATATGATGACATATTTTTCCCTGAGTGTACTACTGGCAGCGCACTGTGTTGTTAAAAACAATTAATGTCACGATCTAGTCTAAATTAAAATATTTTGCATTAGAAAATAGCAAATAAAATGTTGGCAATTAAGTTAATTTGTAATTGCTTAATACTTGTTTTTTTGTTGTTGTTCGTTCGTTCGTTCGCTCGTTTATTTATTTGTTGAATTTGTTGATTTTTTTTTTTTGTGTGTGACCAAAGTTAGTTTGGAGTCGTCTCATCGCCGTATTGCGGACTTATAGCAAAGAGTATATACAAATAGAGAGACCACACTTCCTACGCCTCTCAGCAACAAAATATCGAACTTGGCCAGTCAAATGAAAACATTTTTTTTTTTGCACTAAAATATAATTGAAGGTCTTATTGTAACAATTTGATAACCCACATTTTTTTATATTGCTGGTTTTAGCTGTTTTCTAGTCATATTTTGATGAATATTTTAAAAAAGTTTTGCTTACACATTTATAAAAAGTATCTAGAGTACATAGTCCTGTAAAATTTCTACTTCCTGCATTAAATTAAAACTTTTAAGGCAAAAACCATCAAAGAGTTAAATGTGGCTTATCGAGTTTTTACAATAAGCCCTTCAATTGCAACATGTTGATAAAAAAAATTGTTGCTGAAAACATTCACTTTTATTTTTCTTATGTTTTGTGCTATTTTTTTATTAAAATTTAATATATTTCATTTTTGTCTTGCTGATTTTATCGTTAATATTTAAAATAAATAAAAATTTTATAAAAATATTAACTAAAAACATGATAAAAATAAATTATAAATTTCTGCACAACATGTTTTCATTAGCTCGGAGCGAGTTTACTAACAACTACATAGAGGGCAGATTGAGAGAGATTGAGTTGAATAGAGACCCATAGCTTATAGGCAGTTGTCGTCGTGCGATTGCATAGAGTTTTTTATATTTTTTAAAAACTTTTTGGTAATTCATACCATTAATATTGACTACATTACGATCTTTTAGAGATCGTATAAGGTGTGTTTTATGGCTGAACGGAACCTTACATAGATTTTGAAAATGTGTGTGAGTAAATAGTTTATAACCATTTTGGGCAAATAACAAACTTTGTAAATGTTTATAATTTTTAGCAAATAAGGAATGTTAAATGTTGTTTTGTTTCGTATAATGTTTGTTAGTTTTTTGTAAAATATATTTTTAAGATGATTTTAAATACATATTTTAAACATTTCTAATGACAAATTTTTTAATTTAATTAAATGGTTTTATGGCCAAGAAAATATTTGGATTTATTAGTTCCATTAATATAAAGAAAAGTTTCATAATTGTGATAAATTGGTACATGAATGTGATCAAACTTTTTATTGCATGAGATCTTTTGAAATAATGTATTTTAAAGATGTTTTCTATATTAAGCCTACATTAAGATTCTACAAATCGACTAATCGACTTTTTCGACTTCGGGCTAATTTATTCTGCATCTGAAAACAAACATTTTAAATTCAAATTGGCGGATCTCATATGACGAATATTTAATTTTTATTTTTTTAAATTAATGTTCTCTATATTGAGCCTACATTAGAGTTCTATAAATCGGCTTTTTCGACTTAGGGCTAACTGATTCTGTATCTGAAAGCAAACATTTTAAATTGAAATTAGCGAATTCCACACTTAGAATACTATGTAGGTAAAGACCACTGCAAATGTAGTTCAAAACAAATGATCACTTAACTAAAGGACGACTTACATTTCAGTAAATTCAACTATTATTGTCATTTGTTTTTTAATGTTCAAAAAATTAAACATAATTGTAGTAAAAATGAACTACATATGTAAGTCAAAGTAAGCAAACATTTATTTTTTTAAATAACAAAAAATGACTGTCAAAAACGAATGTAAAATCATAAAACAGTCATTTGAAATGGTTTGTTTTTTTAAATGAACTACAAAGTTTGTAAAAAATTAAATTTGTTCTACAAATGACTGACATTAACGTTAAAAATAAAGAAACTGTATTTCAAACTAAAACAACTACATATTTTTAAAACATAAGTTCCCTGAATGAATATGACGATAATTAATTTTTTTTTAAATTTTTTTTCATATTGAACCTCGAAATCGATGTTTTGCGTTTTCGATTGTCAAATTCAATACAAATTTTAAATCGACAACTTGAAAAAATGAAAATATGTATTTTGGGGTTCAATATAAACCTCATTTGATTGAAATTTGCACTATCAGTGATTTCACAATAGGTAAAATGGCAAATCCAAACTGGCGTTCCTACATTTTAGAATATAAATGTCTTAGATTTTTATTAATGGTTTATAAAGGATAATGAGTAGCTTGCGAATCTGAAATCAAAATGTGAAAATTTTATATTGTGGATCCAATATGGTGGAATTCCATAATATATATCGTATTATTATATTTTATTAATATTTCTTGAAAGGTAAGAAACGTGAAAAATATAAACGGTTATATTAAATTTCCCAAAAAAAAATGTATAAATGATTGAGGTTAAGGTAGGGAGTTTCCGCAGCAAAAAATATTGCTTACCCATAAGCAGTGCTGGAGCACTTAGAATAATATGTAGGTAAACCCCACTGCAAATGTAGTTAAAAACAAATGAAATTTCACTTGAATAAAGAACGACTTACATTTCAGTTAATTTAACTAGCCTTGTCATTTGTTTTTTATTGTTTAAAAAATTAACCACAATTGTAGTAAAAATGAAACACATATGCAGTAAAAATTCAACAAACATTTATTTGTTTTTTTTTTTAATAAAAAAAAACTATGGTATAAAATGAATGTAAAATCATAATACAGTAATTTGATGTGGTTTGTTTTTTAAATGAACGACAATTGCAGACAAAATTGAAATGTCTTCTACAAATTCCTGTTTTATGGCCGTAATTTCAAGCAATATATACCTACTGGTGCTTAGATACCTACCGTGTACACGAACATTATCGGGTAGGTATCTAAGCACCGGTAGGTATCTATTGCTTGAAATTACGGGCATTATTCACTTAAATGTAAAGATATTGTATTACAACCCAAACAATTACAAATATTTACAGCAGAAGTTCCCTGAGTGAAGACATTATTTAATTGTCGAGCGCTAACAAAACAATTCCAGAAGGCATGATTTTTGTTCGCGATGCCCCTCTTGGTATGTTACTTTTGAGCAGGTGAAAAGCGCTTATTATCCATACTAGTAAGCGTATAGGTAACCATATATTTTTCGATTTTTCGTAAGGTGTTTTGTAATGACATGCCATTATTTTGCGTTATACCCCTTAGGAAAGTAATGACAATTATAATGACAATTTTAAGTACTTGCCATTGCCAAATATGTACCTAACTATATAACCACTTATATGGTAATGCCTTTCTACACTGGGATATTAATATTATAAAAAGTACAAAGGAATCAAAACTTTCCAAATCAAAATAAATAAATCAAAACTTGCCACTAAAAAAGACGATGCCATTTCAAATATTTTCAATTAGCAAGAAATGTATTTTTGATGAGTACACTCAAAAAAAAGTTAGTTGAAAATGTTGTTGAACGTCTATTTAAAATATTTAACTTGTTTTCAGCAATTTTTTTGCTGATATCGCGTTTTCAGCTAAAATTTTAGTTAAACGCTTTTACCAAATAACTAATTTTGAACTAATGTTTAACTAATTTACGTTGCTACCAAAATTGTGCTGATAAATGCATTTATATCACGGAGAACAAGAAGACTAGATGTAGATGTAGCAGCTTGTATGATGGACGAAGTAGAGAAAAAAGATACAAACAAGCACAACAATTATAAGACTTACACAATATACATGCCAGATTGACTTCGTTCATTTATTTTTTTCTTTTGTATACTACACATCAAAGGCACGCATATGTACATACAAATTGTGAATATTAAAAAAATATAAATAAATAAATTATATAAAATAAAATAAAATAAAATTGAAGATGCAGGCAAAAATAAAATACGCTTTTGTGCTGCTGTACAAAAGAATATTTTGATAAATTGAGAATCCTGTGCATAACAATAAATGTAGTTGTTTTTAAAAGATAAAATGCTTTTATGATATTTAGCGATATTTTGAATATTTTTTTTTTGGTATTTTAGAAGTATCTTTATTTCAAAAACGTAAAATTGCGTCATACTTACATAAGCATACATGCATGTAAGTACTTGGGAATTATTATGTTTTGAACTTAATGTTTTTAATAAAATTTTTTTTTTTTATTTCCAGATTTTTTCATTTAATTGCATTATAGTGCAGATTAAAATTCTAACTTTATTTAACGATTTTATTTATTTAATTTGAATTTCTAAACTAAAGTGGTCAACACTATTTGATCGCGATTTATTTATTTTATTTTTGTAGTGATGGCAACTCTTGACCTCACGAAACTTCTTTTAAGCCTTTGTATTTCACGAAGTTTTTTAATTAAATTTTGTGTTCAAATGGTAGACATATTGAATTTGTCGAAAATTTAATTTTAATTTAAAAAAGGATAGAATTGAAGTAAGTAATATTTACTTTTAGATGAAAACAACTCTGTATAAATATCTTTTATTTTATCTTCATTAATCCATTAAAAAATGTCGTTTTAATTAATGGACAACATTTGGAGTTTTCTTATTCCTATCCAAATTCAATTTTAGTTCCAGGCGCAACACATTATGTTAACGATTTGGCAATCCCGACATTTTTATAAATATATTAAAACAATAAAAAAAAAAATAGATTTAAATTTCAGTAAAATAAATTAATTTGATCTATGCAGATGATACTGCAATCTTATGTTCAGGTTCTTTGTCCAACGACATATTGGTTAATCTTCAGAGATCGGTGGACACAACTATTCACTATTTTAAGAAATGGAAAATTTTGGTTAATCCATCGAAAACTCAGTCAATCTTCTTTACGAGAAAAAGGAAAGCATGTTTTTTACCTCAGTATAAAATAAGTGTTGATGGAGTTGAAGTTGATTGGGAGACCAAAGTGAGGTATTTGGGCGTTATCCTTGATAGAAAAATGTTATTTAACGATCATGTTAGTTATATTGTGAACAAGGTTAATACAACTACAAGGATATTGTATCCCTTTATAAATCGCAAATCTGAACTTAATATTGAGAACAAACTTTTGATCCTAAAGGTAATTTTCCATGCCATTTTATTTTATGCAGCACTAGCTTGGCACGATACTTCTGATTGTCACTTACGACGTTTACAAGTCTGTCAGAATAAGCTCCTGAAAATGTTTTATAATTTACCGTTTTATTATTCAACATCACGCCTTCACTCACTATCTGATATTCTACTTGTTAAGGATAAAATAAATGTTGTGACTGAAAACTTTTTTGTTAGGTGTGCAAACTCCTCTCATGAGCACATCAAGAATCTATGTCCTTAACATTTTACTTTTACTACTTAATCCCGTTTTTAATAAACTTTTTTTTTTTTCCTATTATATTAAAGGCTTTTTGTAATTTTTTCCTAAAATATTCAATTATAAATAAATAAATTTATTATACCTCATGCATATTTATATATTTAAGTTGAAAAGCTAAATTAGCTGAACTCTTTATTGTAAATATTAAAATTATTGTAAACATTGTAATTATATTTTTAACAATAAATAAATTGAATTGAAAAAAAATTAATTAAAGTAACCATTTTATAATAAGTTTTTTTAGTTTTACTACTAAGCTTCAGCAAAAAGTTTTGTTGATTTCAACAAGTCGATTATAATTTGCAAGTCGATTATAATTTTGCCAAAAATCAGCTCACTGATGTTCAGCAAAACACTTTAGCAGATATTAGCAATTTTTGGGGCAAGGATCTTCCCAGAAAACATTTTGTTGCCACAACTAACTTTTTTGCTAACTTTACGAAATTTTTTATTGAGTGTAATATTTTCGTTTTGAAATAATAAATAAATCCAACTTTTCGCTTAACCTATTGTTAATTTTTATGAAGTTTTAAATTAATGTTTTAAACAAGGGTGTTATAATATCTAACTGCAAACGTTTAGAATAATTGTATATGCTTTTGGTTTATTAATGCAAAACACTAATAAAAAATAATAAGATCGCAATTAAGAGTAAATGTTTCATATCACGAAACCGAACCCCCCCCCCCCCCCCCCCCCCTTTAATATTTATTTATATATAACGTGACCAACTGTTTTTGATCAAAAAGAGGAATTTGGCACACGAAAAATAGGGAGTTTGGTGCAAAAAGCGGGATATTTAAATTTGTTTGTCTAAATATACAAATTTAATCAAATTTGATATTTTTTTTTTTTTGTTAAAATCTATTGAAAACTTTGGGTTATTTACGAGAAATACTCGTAAAACTCAAATATTACTTCGAAAATTGTGTGATTATTTTAAAATATTCTCTTCTTAATAAAAAAATTATATTTTTTCTTTAAAAATTATTTTTTTTAAATAAATTCTTGAGTCAAATTTTAGTATTTCGTTTTTATATATAAAAATATTATTTGCCAGAAATTTTTTTAAAACTTTTCCGAAAAGTTTTCGCATTTTTGGAAATTTTTCAATTGTTTAAAGGGCTTTCGTAAAATTCTAAAAGTTGTGTATAAAAACCGTCACAATGCCGCAGAAGCGGAATGGTTGGTCAGGTTATATATTATAATTGGTCAGGTAATATATTATATATATTATAATAAATAGAGATACGGGCCATTTAAAAAATAGCAATTTTATAAAATGGCTTGTATCTCAAAAACTAAACGCGATATCGCAGAACGCACAAAACTAAAGGGTCCGCCAAAGAACTTTTTTGTTTTTGAAAATGCTATAAAAAAAAACTACTGAATATTTTCTCAAATTTCTTTTTTTATTTGAAAGTACAATACTTCCGGTTAATAATGGAAAATAATTTCATTCAAACGGCTGCCTAGGCTGGCCATGCAGTAGCCTACACGATCGGTCCAATTTTTAAGCACATTATCGATTGTGTGCAGCTATATTTCACCAATGGCTTCACGAATATTGTCCTTTAAATCGTCAATTGTCTCTGGCTTGTTGGCGTAACACTTATCTTTGACGGCACAACACAAATAATAGTCAAATCGGCATCTTCTGTAGGTCGATCGCAGGCCCACTTAGCGAAGCGAAAACGCAGTTGGCTTCAACTCCTGAACCAATTGGACTTTGTTTGGCGTCATACCAAGGTCTTTATGCAAAATTCGTCTCAATGATGTCTCCGAAATGTTCAATTGTTGAGAACGACGGTGAATTGATGTTGATGGCGCTTCACGCACACTTTCTGCCACAGCAGCAATATTCTCGGGTGTACGCACTGTTTTTGGCTTTTCACGCTTTGGTTTATCGATGAGGATGCCAGTTTCTTTCACTTTTTTCACAAGATAACGAACATACGGAGCTGACGGTGCTTTTCTTCTTCCAAAATCTATACGCAATTTTCGCACACATTCTGCAACATTACCATGATTTTCAAAGTAATGTCGCAATATTTCCCAGCGTTGTTCAAGCGTATACACAAGCATATTCGTTCAGCGGACGGATAAAACTAATTATCTGTCAAATCAGACATGAGCTAAGTGTTACCATTCACGAAATAAGCACTAGTTGAAAAAAAAAATGTTAGATGGCGAACCCTTTACAAATGCGTCAAGTGTTTAGATTCCACACCATCCATGTTATTGCCTTCCATTTTGGACCAATGTTTCATTCTATTATCGTAGTGTACTTATATGGGTAAACTAATAATTAAGGCTGTTTCATAAAAAATTAATCCCTTGGGATCTCTGCCGGGCGTAGTCTATTTGCATTATCATGGTTACTTAATACTCCTGTAGAGCAACAATTTTGTCCGTTTTGCCATATCTCGTTTAGTTTCAAAGATACTGGCCATTTTAAATAATCGACATTTTACAAAATGGTCAGTGTATCGAAAACTTAGCAAGATAGCGCAAAATGGACAACATTTTTTAAAAAGTGGATCTATGAAACATGCCCCGATAATACGAGCCCTAACCACTACTTATTCGTACACCAAATATTGTTTGACTGTACAACAGAAATGGCCACTTTTATAATGAAATAGTGTTAACTACGCTAACAAAGTTGAACTTTTCTGAAAGTTGATTTTGTGTTCTTGATATTAATTAAAAAATGTATTCATATTTCATAAAAAATGTTTTGAAAACGCAAAATTTAACTAAAGTAGTTTATTATTTGTAAATATTAATTTGACCATTATTAATTCGTTCAGTGTAAAAATCAGCTGGAAACAACTATAAAAAGGGAAATGTAGACAAATTATACAAATGTACCGTTATATAATTATAGTGGAAGAAAAAATCTTTCTTTTTCATGTTGTTTTATGTTAATTTTTATTACTTTTTAAAAAAAAATAAAAAATCAAATCGGGAAAGAGTGATGGCGAAATATCGATTAATCTTAAGCTTCCCTGATCTACAATACAAGGTATTGTTCAGAAATACCAAAAAAAATGGGAATTACTGCAATAACGTTGCGAATAGAGGCCGGGTCTTCAAAATAACGTTTCGCGATAAAAGAGCATTAGCGGCTATAATTAAAAAAAATTGTCGAAGCACTGTTAGAGACATAGCTTCAAAGTGGTCCGAAACAATTGGAAACCCCGTAAAATGTGAATGGACGCGTCAGAAAATGAAAGAAGTAGTTATGGTTTTTAAAAAGTAAGTGAAACAATAACTTGATATTGCAAAACAAATTTATTGAAACTGAACTATTTGTTAGGCCCAAGAAGGACCCTTACTTACTGCACTTCAAATAAAAATACGTTTGTTGTGGGCAAAGGAAAGACGTACAAAGGCAATGGACACCATTATTTTTAGCGACGAATCAAAGTTTGACGTATGCGTCGGTGATGCCAGAAATAGGGTGATTCGTAAAGACTGATTTATTAAAGACTGTTTAAAGCGTACTGTTAAGTTTCCAGCTAGCCTTATGGTGTGGGCATGTATGTTCTCAAAGGGTGTCGGTCAGCTTCACTTCATTAATGGAATCATAAATGCGGAAAAATATATCAATATATTGCAAGAAAATCTAATTCCGTCAGTACCAAAGCTTAGGACTGTGGCGAATATGTATTTCAACAAGACGGCGCATCACAGCACACAGCAAAAAAAAACAAAAAAAATGGAATTGATGTTCTGGATTGGTCATCATCTAGCCCAGACTTCAACACAATCGAAAACCTGTGGGCAACACAATCGAAAACCTGCGGAAAAGGAAATTGCAAAATGACCCACAGCGTACGCTTAACGGATTGAGAGCCAAAATTCAGGAAATTTCGCACTCAATAACCCCTGAAGATTGTCAAAACTTGATAAATACATTGCCACGGCGAGTAGAAGCTGTTTAAAAAGCAAAGGGGGCGTTACACAGTTTTAGACAATAAAACTTTCACCTGTATGAATTAATAGTGGTAAATTTTTTTTTATAAAAATAACGAACTTTCGTTTTATTTAATTCTTTAAAAAAAATTCTAATAATATGTGAAGTTATTTTTCTATGAATTTAAAGTCAATAAAATAATCTATCAGAAGATATAAAATTTATGGTGTAGTTAAAATTGTTTCGTAAGAAATGTAGACTTGAACGCTGCATTTTCACAAAAATTCTTGGTGTACGAATTAATAGTGGTTAGGGCTCGTATTTACTTTTTTTTTAATACCATTTTTTAATGCTATTGAAAACAAATTTAAATAAATTTTAATTTTTTTATTTCTTAAAAAAAACTTTTCTATGTTTGAACAAAAACTTCTTATTTTATTTTACTTTTTTTTTTGTTTAACGAAAAAAATGTTTTTAAACTTTGGAAAAAGTATTTATTTTTTTTTTCTTGTTTATTTTCTTTTTGGAAAAACAAATATTTTTAAAAATATCGATAGAAAAAAACAATTTAGAAAATTATAATTACAATTTAAAAAGAATTGTATTTTATAAAGTATTTTTTTTTTTTTTTTTTTGATAAAAATTTAAAAGTTAAGTATTTTGCAGGGACCGAAAATAACAGTTATTTTCAAATTGTTATACAAAAAAAGCAACTAGAAGTAAATGTCGGAAAACTGTTTCAAGTATACCATTTTGATCGTTTTGAACTAGTCTATAATAAAATGCATTGCTTTTTAAAATTTTGATTTTTATTTTTTTTATTTTAGTAAAAGTTTTTTTTTTATTTTTATTTTTTTGAGCAAAAATAAAAAATATTTTTTGATTTTTATTTTTTCGAGCAAAAATAAAAGTTATTTTTTGATTTTTATTTTTTCGAGCAAAAATAAAAGTTATTTTTTGATTTTTATTTTTTCGGGCAAAAATAAAAGTTATTTTTTGATTTTTATGTTTTCGAGCAAAAATAAAAGTTATTTTTTGGTTTTTATGTTTTCGAGCAAAAATAAAAGTTATTTTTGATATTTTTGATATTTTTGCTCGAAAAAATAAAAATCAAATAATAACTTTTATTTTTGCTCAAAAAAATAAAAATCTAAAAAAAATTTTTTATTTTTTTTCGAAAAAATAAAAATCAAATAATAACTTTAATTTTTGCCCAAAAAATAAAAATCAAAAAATAACTTATTTTTGCCCAAAAAATAAAAATCAAAAATAACTTTTATTTTGTGCTCGAAAAAATAAAAATCAAAAAATAACTTTTGCTCGAAAAAATAAAAATCAAAAAATAACTTTTATTATCTGACTTTTATGAAAAAAGGAATAATTTTTACGGTCCCTGGTATTTTGTTTGTAAAATCCGGTAAATGTTTTAAAATGAAAAGTTTTTTTTTAATAAAAATTGTGTTTTGTAGAAATTTGTAGAAATGTTATGCGGATGCATAGATGTCATGTCGTACGTTGTGTCCAACGACAATTGTATCTCTTACGTTTACATACTCGTTGGTATGTTTAGAATAAAACAGGTGTAAAAAGGTGCGTTTTTTTTCTTTCTTTAAAAATATATGCATGTATTTCATTTTTCAAAACTTTTATCTTGTTCTTATATTTGTTTATCTTCTACACACATGTATCTTATAAATTTGTTAATAGTTTTAGCATTAATATTTTATTCATAAATATATTTGCAGGTATTCTTGACTGGGCTTGTTTTTTGTTAAGCTTAATGATTATTATATTTATATTTTATTATTTATGCAAATTCATTTAACATATTCAGCTCCAGCCATTTAGCCAAGTCAGTCAGCCATTTAGTTAGTTAGTCAGTCAGTCAGTCAGTCATGTGTAGCCAACTCATTCATTTTGAATTTCATTCTCCCGCTTCAGTCATTCTCCTTCGCTCCGCTCCGCACTCCACTTAACAATCATCATTTGTTCAGCAATAAAAATGTTTACTAATTAATTTTGATTACAATTTGCATGCGAATACAATGAATTTATAATCGTGCAAAACTGATTTGAAAAAAAAAAAAATTAAAAAAAAATTATACAATATTTTATTTTTATTATTGTCATTTTTATTTGTATTGTTTTGTTTTTTAGGTTAATTAATAATTTTTTTGTTTTTGTTTTTTTTTTTTTTTTTAATTGGTGGAGACAAATTTGTTAGAGGTGATTAATTTGTTTGTAATAAAAATGCAATAAATATTTTTATCTTGATAACAAAAATGTTAAGAGTGTTTTTTTTTATTTGGAATTAAGGGAAATTTACAAATATTTTCTGTTTAGCTAAAATTTTAACAGTCTTTTTTGTAGGAATTGTTCGTTAAACTCAAAATATGACGTCTGTAATTTCACGTAAATATTGATATTTATTTTTGGCTTACAAGGGATGCATCCCAACCCTGATCGGCAAATCTTAATGAACTGGGAATATGTTGAAAAGATTACAAATTTAAGGAACCCATGTTTTTTTTAGCTGCCCAATCTCATGTTTAGGGGGCACTAAGTGGTGCCAAAAATTACCGCATTTAACGTTTTTTTTTTTTTTTTGTTGGTTTATTTCTATCTGTGCACACAGAGAAAAATTTAGCTGTTTGCCAACTGAAATTCGAGTTCTTCGACTCAAATTCGGTTATTACGAATTTCAGGCGGTTGGTACAACTGAACGTTAGTTTTCACAACAAAGTTTTTTTTTTTTTAAGAGAAGCAAACACTCATGAAATTCTTCCTATTTATTAATGTGTTGCTTTCTTTGGAAAGGGGATAGTGGAGAGATGAAAGGTGGTGAAAGATGAAGGGCTTCAAACATGGCAACACTGTAATTGAGCGAGTAGATAAGTCTTAGAACAGTTGTTGCTCGCCACCTAATGTAGAGTTGGCGAATTTATTGAAACTTTTTGTTGCATAGCCCTGATTCATTATTTTACTTCGGTGGGATTAAGTGCTATGGGAACACCGAAGGTGGGCGCAGCGATACATATAAGTGATAGAAAACTCATACATATTTTTTTTCTAAATTGATGTTTTCGTCACCGGGAATCGAACCCGGGACCATCTGTGTAACAGTCCAACGCGCTAACCATTACACCAACACCCAAAATATTCAGAAATCTAATGTAAATATCGTTGTACTAACTGAATATATAAGTTGTTTCGATTAAAATGCACTTTTCAATTTGGTTGGCACTTTATTTCTCTGCGTGTGTGAAGTTACTACACTGTTAGAGATTACCTTCCTAGTTGTAATGAATCGATTTCATTAAAATGGATTTAATGCTTTAATGAATAATTTAATTAGCTGAATAAAAATTCATTAATATTGTTAGGTTTTCATTAAAATTGTTTATGATTTTTTCATAAATTCATGTAAAATATTCATTAAATCAATGAAAAATTTTCGAATTTTTTTAATCAAAATGTCAACTTGTAATATGCAAAAAATATTGTTTAGTATAATTTTTATATTTTTTCTATATATGTGGTACATTTTAGATTAAAAAAAATAATCGCTAAAGTTAAACGAATAATATTACAAATGACATACATTTTTTGTTAGACAGAATTAACTAAAACTTTGAAACAAAAAAAATTGATTTGAGGCGATCTTATAAAATTTAGCGTGTAAAGCGTTGATGTGAAATGATTACAAATTGCTTAAACAATTTCCTTAAGTCTACATAAGTGGTTTTGTAAAAAGTCAACAAATTTTTATTTGTTTTTTTTTTTTAATTAAAGAACAAATTGTTTTTGGTTAATATCTCAACCTCTTTAAAAAAGTGTGTTATAGAGACATGCATTTTTTGTTTGTAATAGAAAGTAATGAAAATATTTTATGATATCTATGAATTTTATTCGTTAAACACATGTAACTTTTATGAAGTTTGTGCTACCATTAATGAAAAAAATTTTATATACTTTATGAAATTTTCATTTGGTCAATGAAACCTTTCATTAAATTTGTTTTAATGAAATATGTTTCATTGATTCAATGAAACATTTCTTTCGGAGACTTTTTTCATGAAAAAAATCATTGTAATAATAAAGGAATTCATTAATACTACCCAAAAATTTCTATCAGTGTATAGACAAATTTGGTATCAAATGACAGGTTTTTTGAAGACACATTTACTGGTGTAAAAAATATGTCTAAATACTTATTTATACACTGATAGAATTTTCCTTAAAGTATTAATGTAACGATTTCATTAAAATCGATTCATTATTTTAATGAAAATTTCATTAACAGAATGAAAATTCATTAATATTGGTATTTTTTTCATTAACACTTTTTATGACTTTTTCATAACTTCATAAAAAAAAATTCATTAAAACAATGAAAAATTTTCAAATTTTTTTCAATAAAAATTTTAATTTGTAATAAGAAAAAAAAATTTTTTTTTTTAAGCAGAATTAACCTAAACTTTGATATAAATAAATTTTATTTATTAAATTTGCCTAGAGCTAACAGTTGTTGACGAATTTGAATAGTTGGTCACTAAATTCCAGGGAACAGATTCTCTAAGAAAAACCATATAGTTTTGTTCAAAACGAGACCTAAATTGTTATCGTTTTGATGATGTTACACAAAAACGTTATGCTAAACGATAATAAATTTTTGTTTTTTTAACAACATTTTTAACAATATTTAACATTTTTATCTAAAATGGTCGTAATTTAACTACAAAAAATGGACTATAATCGTCGATCGTTCTACAGAATTCCAAGCCAGATCGATAAAAAATTACATATTTTGTACCGACATATAAGAAAATATATCGTCTTTTAACACAAATTATAAAAAATGTAAAGAAAGATTGAACAATTTTGTAAGCTTTTAATATTTTAGTACCTGTTAATTATATTTAAATCATTAAAGTTCTTAATATAGATAATTTAAAAAAAGTACAAAAATTAAAATAGATCTTTTTTATGGATAAAAAAAAATTATTTTCAAAATTTGTAATTTGTATGCTAAAATTATCATAAAAAGTGCAAATTATTAAATATCAACGAAAATATTTTACACAAACTATGAATTTTATTCATTAAACACATTAAATTTTCATAACGATTAGGCTAGGACTAATGAAAAAAATTGCATATACTTTATGAAATTTTCATTGGGTCAATGAAAGATGTTTCATTAAAATTGATTTAATGAAACATCTTTCTTAGGAGACTTTTTTATGAAAAAATGCATTGGATTAATGAAGGAATTCATTAATACTACCCACAAATTTCTATCAGTGTAGGTATTTTTGTTATTCAAAAAACTGTGTTTTGAGTTACATTAAATCTGGCGTTTTATTAAGAAATTGTAGTTGCACTATTCTAAAAATAATGCATAGTAATGCCAATTTAATCTAATCGAAGGGGTGTCTGAGTTTTTTGCGCTATTCCAAATCATTCGGATTTTATGCGACTTTTGGCAGTTCTAGCAGGCGGTGCCCACCTACTTTTACTTTACGGACCCCTTACTACATTTCTTTTGGTCCACGGACCACCAAAGTTTTTTTTTTTTATTTTTGCTATTCTTATATTACTAATATGTAGTAAAAAAAATCTGCTAGTTTTAGCAGTTTTTTCTGCAAGCTCATTTTTAACTAATTTTTAACAGTTTTGTTTTTTTTTTACAGGTTGATTTCTATGAGTGTACTTTCATAAGAAAATTTAAATTTTAAGAAATACAATTTAAGACTGTGACCGGCTGTGACTGTCCTAAGACTATTTTTAAAAAAGAAAGTCAGAACTTTTTAAACAAAAATACAATAAAATTCAAATTTTATTTGTCATGTCAATTTCAAATAAATATATTTGTCTGTGACTCTTGCAACAACAAACACATGGGTAATACAGTCATAACTAGAGTCACAAGACTTTTTCGCATAAATACGCTTTAAAAATTGTTAATAACATCAATTATAAAAATCTTTAACAGTGGAACACGTTTATAACTAACTCACAGGGACAGGACGATTTAGTTCGTTATAAACAAAGTTCTCTATAAAATTTTCCCAAAAATTATTAAAATTTCAAGATTTTTTCTTAAATTCAACTAATTTTAAAATTTTTGTTTATAATTCTAAAACAATTCTTCCGTTAAATTCCGTTTCATATAGTTTTTAATTCTTTTCAGTAAATTTATAATTAAAATGTCAAAAATTTTTAAGATTTCCAGCAGAATTTTCATTTTAGAATCTTGATTTTTTTGTGTTCGTTATAAGCATAAAAATTTATATGAAAATTCGTAAAAGGGTTCAAAAATTAGTTTGTTACATAAAAAGTTCGTCATAAACGATGTTCGTTAAAACCGTATTATTTTGAATTAAATATATTAGTAAATGCTTTGGGACCAGAAAAATCATTCGTTATATAAAAAAAGTTCGTTCAAACCGCTGTTCGTTATAACCGAGTTCCACTGTATAAGCAACTGGCAATTGAAATGTTGTATCAATGACTTGTAGATTAAGCCGTTAAAAAGATATGGGCAACTACTTTTGTAAAACTTTTATTTTTTGCAATAAAATATTTTTTTTTTATGTAAATCGTTTTTTGCTACTACATTTAATATAATTTTTTAGATTTTTTTAACGGCATAGGGGAATAATTTTTTATTAAAAACATTTTTTTTTTTGAGAATTTTAATATATCGATCGATATAGATTGATTGAACAAATAAATAATATTTATGCTAGATAGACAGATATTTATACTACATAGATAGAATAAACCGCCACACCCGACCAGAAGCAAAGTTCAGTTTGAAAAAAATGGCGACAAAAAGTGACTATGCCATTTTTTTGTGGGCGATCTGCCCTTCCACAAAACCGTATCCCATGAAATCTTAGCTGATCCTGTTTCAAAAATATCAACATTTCAATTTCAAGATCCAGAATCTTCGAGTGTTCAAATTTGAGTCTTACTAAAAAGTAGATAATTTTTAAACGACTTAAAATAATTTGATTCTGTGTTGATAGAAAATTCTTCAAGCTTTCTTATGCTATATAATATTGTAGGGGTAACTTCCAAAAAAATTCATAATTTTTGTTCAAGGTAAAAAAATATTTAACTGCAAATTTAATTAACAGAGTTGATATCATTTCCACACTATCCTTGGGATAGAAACCTCGTCTTTTTTTTTTTTTTTTTTAATTTGTATCTCCAATAGACCTAGTCTACTAATAAACAATGTTTTTTATAAATGCTGAGAAGAAAAAGTAACTACCGCGTTTTTTAATCGTGCCGGAAAAATTGGATCATAGAAAATATTTATCTTGAATCTATCCCAAAATTTGAGAAATTCTCTATGAATAGATTCGCCAGCTTGTTCGGCCCATAACTCCAAACCATCATAATTCAAATGTATAAGATCCTGCTCTAAATGATCAAGAATTACATCAATTTTAAGAGTTTGGGAAACATTCGTACTTTGAAAAGATCTACGGAGTTCAGTTAAGTGCTTATTTATGTTAGTAATATTGACTATGTTCGTTGTCAGGTAATTGTCAACAATAGTATTCATAGCTTTAAATGATGCAATGGAAGGCTGTATTTTAAATATTCCAACTTCATTATAGATTTCTGGATCCTACAATTTATCCGCTTCTCTTAGAAGTTTTCTACAAGCGTTCCCTTCAAAAATATCGCCGTGATAGTTTTTTGGAATTTGCTTCAACTTCTTTGTACATAATAGAGCTTTTTCCCGTCCTACAATTGGAATTATGCCATTCCAAAAGAGATGATTGACAAATCCTTGTAAAAGATGGAGTTCAAGTAAAATACATTTCTCAATTACATGGATGTTATCATCTTCGTCGTCATCTTCTTTCACAAATAGGGGGTGATTAACTACACTATGGCATTGTGTAGCATTCTTTTTATCCTTACCAGAAGACTGAAATTTTGTATAATCCTGTTTCAAGTGTTTAAAGGTCTTTAGCTCTATACTTTGGACATCATGGTTCTGTAATTGATGTTCTTGTGTTAAATCCACTATTTTTTTACATTTTCGTAAATATTATACATAATAGTATTAGAATATTATAACCAAGGTGTCTATACCAAGGATGGTGTGCAAATGATATCAACTCTGCTAATTAAACTTGCAGTTAAATATTTTTTCACCTTGAACAAAAATTATGAATTTGTTCGGGAAGTTAACCATACAATATTATATAGCATAAGAAAGCTTGAAGAATATCAACGGAATTTCACAGAATCAAATTATTTTAAGTTGTTTAAAAGTTATGGAAACTCGAAGATTCTGGTTTTGAAATTGAAATGTTGATATTTCTGAAAAAGGATCAGCTAGGATTTTACGGAATACGGTTTCTGGAATTGCAGATCGCTCACAAAAAGATGGCATAGTCACTTTTTGTCGTCATTTTTTTCAAACTGAACTTTTCTTCTGGCTGGGTGTGCCGCGAGCCTAAACATTTTATTTTGGAAACTAATCAATAAAGGTCAAATAAAACTAAAAACTTTATAAAATTTAAAACTTTCATATTTCAAAAACTACAATAACTCTAGAAGAACTCGCGCCCGTTATCGCTCCTAAATTTCAACTTGATTTTCTAAATTTCTCGATCGCTTTTTTGCTATTTTTTCAATTTATTTTTTTAATTTTTAGGATTTTTTTAAACATTAGCGCTGTAATCGATTTTGTTAATTATGGAATTTTTTTCAATTTTGGCTGTTCGCCATTTTTTTTTTCAACTCTAACGATATTTTTTAATCTTGGTGATTTTTTTTAAATTGTTTTATTTTTTAAAAAAACGGAAAGTATTGTGTGCAGCAAATTGATTTTCAATTCAACATTTAATAGATATTACTCGCATTAAACTAAAAAAAAAAAAACAGTTTTCCGCTCTTTTTCTTACATTTTTGGTTGTGTGATTCACCAGCCAGAAAAATACAAACGGCAAAGCATTGGCCCAGCGCTTTCAACGGTGGTATGAGCGTTGGCAGAGCGTTGGATATCTGAAGATATAAGTGCTTTGCCAACCCCAAAATGATAACACCGGACAGGGCTTGGCCGTTTCTTTTTTAAAACGTTGGCAAAGCACTGGCAATGATTGCTTCGCCAGTACCAAAATCATAATTTTAAAACGTTGGCAAATCATTGGTAAAACAACTGATAAAGTAAAGAATAAATTAATAAAACAGTGTACTTATTTTAATTTTTTTTATAAAATTTTGGTTTTATTATTTAAAATAATAAAATTATGTAAAAATACAAATTAAACATACAAATTAAATTTCTGCAATATAAATTTAAATAAAATTCAAATTTAAATAAAATTTGTATTCTGACTGTGAACTTAGAGAAAATTTAAATTTTTAAAAAATTGGGTAAATTCATATTTTTAAATTAAAAATTGTGAAATTTTCAAAAAAAAAATATTGACTTTACGAGTATATATTTGAAATTAGAAAATTTATAGCTCAAATTGATTATTAATTTGAAATTAAAATTTTTGATTAGATTAAGAATATTATATATGAAAACGAGATTCATTTATGAACTGTATAGTTCTACTTTGTAATTCACTTAAGAAAAGAGTTGTCTTATTTATTATTGAATGATTTTGGTAATTTGAACAGAAATAACAATAGACTTCAGCTAAGTTAATTACAAAATAACTAAATATTTTTTTTATCAAATTACTTTGTTCTGACTATAATAGAAGACCTAAATTTTCTTAACTTCAAACCATAAATTGCAATTTAGTTTTGAATTTTCCCAATCTTGTAATTTTAAATTTTATAAAGGCATAGATTAGAAAAGTTTTTAAATACGATTTGAGTAAATACTTCCCTGCAGGAAGCTTGGGGTCAAATGTCTCCAAGTCTCCACTTTTGTTTACTATTTTGTTGACATTGTCAACTAAGCGTCTACACTTATTACTTTATTAACTCACTAGTAAATTTTTGGTTCCAATGTCTACATATGGTCCCATTAGAAATAATTAGTCACTAGTGAATCTATGGTTCTTATGTCTACATGTGGTCCCATAAGAACTAACGAGTCACTAGTGAATCTTTGGTCCAATGTCAGCATATGGTCCCATAAGAACTACCTAGTCACTAGTGAATCTATGTTTCTAATGTCTACATATGGTGCCATAAGAACTACCTAGTCACTAGTGAATCTTTGGTTCCAATGTCTACATATGGTCCCATAAGAACTACCTATTCACTACCTAGTCAATAGTTCTAATGTCACTAGTGATTTTCAATGACACGTACATGTTAAATGTCTATAGCAAATTACATTGCCTGGGGAATATTTGGTTAGTAGTACTGGTGACACAGTCAATAGTGAATCAATACTTTTTCACTACTGACATTTCCTGCAGGGTTATTATACACTCAACAAAAATTCAATATAGTCAGCATCATTTTTGCTGAGAAGATACTTGTAGAAAAATTGCTAATAGCAACAATTTTTCTTCAATGATCCTTTGAGCAAAAATGTTGCTGACTTTACAGACTTTTTTTTAGTGTATGAATTTGATTTGAATACCATATGCGTATGGCTAGTTGATTTTAAATTCATTTAAGATTTGAAAAAAAGAAAAAAGAATTAAGTTTTAAAGTATGTTAAATAAATTTAAAAAATACTATTCATTTGTTATTTTTATTAAAACCTGCTAACTTATTTAAAAACATTTACATGCATTAAATTTCGGTTTTATAAACAGTTGTTAATTTAGTAAATCGAGCACTGGCAAAGCACTTTTGGCCCGCGTTGGGAAAGCGTTGTGAACGTGGGCTGTGCCACTGTTTTTATTATGTTAACGGTTGTTAATTTTGTAAATAAGTACTGGCGATGCACTTTTTGCCAATGTTCTAAGACAGTGCTGTGCCAGTGCTTTTTTATTTTTAAGGTTGTAAATTTTGTAAATCAAGTACTGGCACATCACTTTATACGAACGTTATCAGAGCGTTCTAAGCCAGGGCTGTGCCAGTGCTTTAATTATTTTCACTGTTGCAAATTTTGTTAATTAAGTACTGGCAAAGCACTTTTTACTAACGTTGGCAGAGCATTGTAAATCAGTGCTTTGCCAGCACTTCATTTGTTGGACCATTGGCAAACAGTGCTCTGCCAGTGCTTGATTTTTCAGACCATTGGCAATTTCTGGCTGGGTAACTTTTCCATCTACCCCCAATAACCCACTGCGTTTCTTGAGACCATTCGTTATTAGACTAAAAGGTATGTTTAAAGAGTCCGTATAAAAATGTTTAAACTAAATTTTGTTTAAAACATTCAAGTTCTCCAATTAATTCAACATTTCATTAAACTATATTTAAATCTATAACCTAGCGCCTTTATCATCTTGTTAAATATTTGAAACTTATTCTTTTAGTTTTTTTCTTCCCACATCTTTAAAATTAATCGAAAAATCAATTTCTCTAGGTTAGCCCGTAACTTTATATCGTAACAAATTAAAATAAAATTTTAAGCATCTCATTTGTTCGATCACTATAAATCACTTTGAGAAATCAACAACAACAACAACAACAATAAACATAAAAGTTAAACAAAACTAAATAAAGATAGTTCAACATCGATAACAACTTAAACTATTGAAAATTAACAACATTTAAATGCTTCCAGATTTTTGTCATCAAAATGATCTTCTTCTACTTTTAACGATCGCAAGAAATGGTGAGAAAGGAGGAGAAGAAGAGAAGACCTAGCTGGTTCTTAAACAGCAACAACAACAACAACTATGAATGGAATGGAATGATAACAATCAATTCAAAATCTAATCAAATTTTAATATTAGTATACTATGACCAGACATGGGCAGAGTCAATTACATTTCACAATCATTCACTTGTGAAATATGTCATATTATTAATAATTTCAGAACTACGCTCACACTTATTGGCTTAAATGCTTCCTTGGAAAACTTTCAATTTTGTCAATACCAGACATGGGGGACATAATACCAATATTTGTTTACTTAATTACAGGTCAATAACTTTTTTACTTCTAATTACATGTAATTGGATGTAATTGAGTAATTTCCCAGATGTTGTTACTAATCCACATGTTTGGTATTAAAAATTTTAAAAGTGTAAGCGCAGGTCTGAAATTATAAATGATATTGAAAAATTTCACCACTGAATGATTGTGAAATGTAATTGACGCCGCCCATATCTGACTATGACGATGATAATGATATTGATGATTTCCTTGAAATATGTTAAAAATAAAGTAAGAAAATTTAAATGTTAATAAGAAAGACAAAATAATACGAAAAATATACAGAAAAAAAACTTTGAGAAAACTCAAACAATTAATTTTGAACTAATGAACAGAACACTAACATCAATGAAATCAGAAACTATAGTATTTATACACTATGCCTAATAAGTATTACAACTTTTGTAATATAACTTCATGGGTCTGAAATTGGAATGCCAGACGGGAAATTCCGAATTCCAAAATCAGTGGATTTTCGGGATTTTGTACATCAGGGGTCTTTTGCGACTTTTTGGTATTTGTGTTTTTTTTTTTTTTATGTTTACGATTCTAAACAACTCCAGCAAAATATACTGGTTCCGTGGAAGCAGTTTTTTAAGGGAGATTTAAGCTTGAGTCACTTTTAATAACAATGATAAATGCCAGTACAAAATGGACTCACTAGACTTGGGAGATACTGAAAAATTAATTTCCATATCGCTGTTTGGTGAAAAGTTTTATGGTGGTTTACAAGTGAAACCAAAATTTTCCGATTTTTAAACTTTCTCAGGTTTTTCTCTAGGGTTTTGCTCCGTTTAATGGAATACAATTTTGAGAACAGTATTTGAAAAATTGTATTATTTTATATAGTTTAAGGTATATCAAGTATATCAGATGTCGTCACACGAATAACGGGATGCGAACATCTCAAACTTATAAGGAATTTGCGTAAGTTTTTTGAAAATGTATGGTTTTTGTGTCTGACACCGTGAAATGAGTTGCTTTGTAACCAGCGTCTCCGAGTCAAAAAGCCAGTACATATAATAATTTTAAACGAAAAAAATTTTAGGAGCTTTTTAACAATTTTGCGATATTGAATTATTTTGTTTCGAATATTTTTAATAAAAACATGGCTTAAAAAAACATGGTGTCTGGAGTGAATTCTTACGGCGGACTTAATTTATGAAGTGCAAAAATGTTTAATTTTTTCATTAATAGACAGTGCAGCGGCAGTTTTTTCCCAAAACCCGAAGCGTACTTTAAATAAAATATTTTAATGAGCTTAATACTAAAATCGAAGAGGCATAAAAAATTCTAAGGACTCTAAATTTTATGGAACAAGCTAAATTTTTATAACCTCACAATGCATGCTTATATAAAATTTTTAATTTTTTTAATTGAAAAGTATTTAATATGATTTCGAGCAAATAAGTAATTTTAAACCCAACGAAATATCATTAATCCGGCAAAAAGTGCGAGTTTTCCAAAATAATCGTGGCACTTTTAAAGTTCCCCATATAAAAAACTGAGTAATATTCAAATTCAGGTTTAAGTTGTGTTAATTGAAAATAAACCATATAATCCAATAAAATGTATCGGATTCAAATCCCCTGAAAAACAATGAAAATATGATCACTTAAAGTTTATAAATTTGTATAGAAATACAATAATTTCACCTGAAACAAAAAAATATATATTTGTAATCATCCTGTTCGCTGTATTTACCAGTCTAAAAACTTAGTTTTGGGATATAATTCGATCAATTGATTGATAAAATACTGCACAATATGACACAAGAACTAGATTTTGAAATTTAATTCGTGTATCATGTTTGTATAACATGATTGCAATAGAGCACAAAACAAAGACTGAAGACTAATGTAAACGCAGTATAAATCTAACTAGAAAAGCACCAAGTTGGCAATAGTGCCTTTGGCCGCCTTCTCTAAATGGTTTGTTGCTACAACACTGATAGAATTTTCCTTCATGGTATTAATGAATCGATTTCATTAAAATAGATTCATTGAATTAATGAAAAATTTCATTAACTGAATAAAAATTTATTAATATTTTTAATTTTTTTATAAATTATTTTTTGAGTTTTTCACAATTTCATAAAAAAAATTCATTAAATCAATGAACATTTTTAGATTTTTTCAATAAAAATTATAACTTGTAATATGCAAAAAAGTTTTCATTAGAGTAGTTCTTTGATTTTATTTTCGTATAAAGTACAAACGAGAAAATTGTGGCCAAATAATTAGGAGCTTTTCAACTTAAAACTGAAAAATGGAGATAACTGTGAAAACTAGTAGCGTTTTACCAAGTTTTTTCTTGTTTCTACTTAATGTTTGAATAATTTATGTGAAAAAAACTTTATTAATTGAAATGCTCCTTGGCAACGATTTTTTTGTGTGTATATTTTGGACTAAAAAAATAATTCGCTTAAGTCAAACATACATGGGACTAATGAAATGATTTTATTACAACTACATTGATATTAATGGTAATAAAATTATTTTTATTATCTTTTTTTTAATTAATGATAATGATTTGAGGATTTAATTTCATTAATTTTTGAAAATGGTTTTAAATTTCATACCCATTTATAATCAAGCTATTTAAAAAAATAAATACCATTGAAAAAAAGCTTTTAAAAATGTGAAACATCGCTCAAATCAGGGATGGAAAGCCCTTGCTCATACACATGTAACCAAGTAAATTAGAACGAAATGGAACGAATGAAATTGGAACACTAAACATAAAGCGTTCAAATTTGTTGTCCCTAGAAGTATTAATTAACCCTGATAATACAAATAGGCAAGGCCTGTGAATTATCCTGAGGGATTAATTTTTTATGATACAAGCACAGGGTGTCTTAATTATTTGTTTACCAAGTGTTTACCCGGTATGTGTTACTTAAAACAAGTTGTGCAAAAATTTTGTACGTTTTTCGATATCTTGCTTAGTTTTCGAGATACAAGCCATTTTATAAAATGGTCGGTATTTCAGAAACTAAGCGAGATAGAGAAAACGGACAACATTTTTGCAGACTGATAATAAAAATAGGCTCCGGCAGAGATCAACCACAGGGTGTCTTAATTATTTGTTTACCCATTTACTTACATGAAATTAAACTCTTATAATAGAATTAAACAGTGGTCAAAAATGAAACGATATGGAATGGAACGGGTAACGCGTGGAATCGGAACACTTAACACTTTGCTCTCTAGCAATTCTTCCCTAACTACGTAAGCGCCATCTATCGAATATACAAAGAATATATCATAGATGTGGCATCACTTACAACATATGGGAAAACAGTGGAATGGAACTGTTGTGTTGTTGGAGTTGTACTTCTGAGATTATGTATGCAAGAACAAAAACACCGTGTATTGCATAAAACTAGTTTTAATCACAACAAAACCCGACCTGACGATAGATCAGTGTCTAACGTGTAGTGCGAGTGCATGTGGCATTAGAAATCAGTTTATCTATACCACGGTCAGTGATTGCACAGAAAATTTCATATAGACGCAATCGAACAAATGAAAACATAACAAATATTACATTATTTCAAAAATAAACAGGGTCACTGACGAAGATTTAATACCAGAAACTGCGCAGTGTGATTCCGAAAAATGAAAATTTACAATGTAGTTATGATTTTTAGAAAATACACTCATTCTTCTCTACCACGCCTTTCACAATTACAATTTTTTTCATTTTAATAATTTTGGCCAAGAAAAGTTGTCTTTGAAACCATAGTGCAGTGGTTTCAAATACAATTCCAGTTGGCCAAAATCATTTTACTGTCATTTTTTATATAACTGTATGGGTACAGACTCTTAGTCAATTAGTTTTGATAATACAGTCGAGACAAGCAATAACAAACTTTATGTCGTCGACCGCATTTCTTCATTTCTTTTTCCAAAATTCGAAAAGGGTACAATTTTATTGAACAATATCATTGATAGGAATAGATGAACGAACTCTAATATGTTTTTGTTTATACTTCTTGGGCATATTTTAACTGTTCTACCGAACAATATAAACTACAACTTTACTAAACAATAAGTTTTAGTCAAAAGTATAAACGCTGAAAAGGCAAGCAGCAAAAGTAGAGGCAGAAGTAGAAGAATCATTGATTCAACCAAACGATACACTATGTTTCGACTAATTAGCATTTCTACTAAAATTCCACGAGGCCAATTAAAAAATACATTGGAAAATAACAGCAACAACAAAAACAAATAAAAACGAATGGCGATAATTTACCTACATCATCAATGGGTTTAGGTATTTTATTTACATGCAGATGTTTATCTTTTTGAATGAATTGTGATTGAACAAGAAGAAGAAGAACAAGAAGAAGAAGAAGAACCAGAAAACGAAGCAGCACCAGCAAAAGCTAAGTTTTGAGTAAAACACCAACCGAAATATCTCTTAAAAAGAAGAAGTTCTGATTTCACAGCAGGCATTGATATACATTTTAACCCTTTACTGCATGGCGTTACATATTTGTAACGGATAATTTGACTAAATGCAGCGCATAATATAAGTAACCACGACACATCTATTTTTTTATAAACACGATAAAGCCACATTTGTATTTTAATAGCACACAGTATATATTTCTAAAATAGCGGTAAATTTGGAGATGGAAATTTTGAAAAACGTTGATTCCAAAAAAGCTACTTTTAAAATTTTAAAATAATTACGATTTACACTACTCGACGGTCAAAAAATGTGGCCGCTAAATACATATTTTTAATAGACCCACTTACGCGGATTTCAAACTTGGCAAGAAATTTCTGTTATTTGCAATTTTTGAAATATCGCGCTTTTTATATTAATCACCCATATTTGGTAATTCAATTAAAAGTTTATTTGTTTTTGGTCCTTTTAAGGATATTGTAGTATAAATTAAAATAATTTATTATTATTGAATTGGTTTTATTTTCAATTAAGGTTTTAAAAAAAGACTTATAAACATTTAATTTTTTTTTTTTTTATTAATTAATAATCATATAATTACAAATTATATACTATTACCCTAACCGAGCACTAGCTACTATGGCCTTCGGCGCGTTGTAGCGAAAACATACCAGTGCCTCTGGTGGGAATAGAACCCACGACCCCCGCACTAATAAGCCAGCACGCTACAAACTAGCCTAACTTTAATTAATAATTCGCCAAAATAAAAAATGCCAATTTTTTTTAATTTTTTTGTGATTTTTTTTTCTATCTTTGCGTTTTTTTTTTATATTTCGTCCACTATTTTTAAAATTTTGACAATATTTGGCTATTTTTACAATTTTGATGTTTTTCATTTTTCAGTTTTGACGATTTTATAAATTCTAGCGATTTTTTTAATTTCGTCAAAATCATAAAAATTTGTCGTCGAAATGGCAAAAAATCTACAAAGCTTAAATGAAAAAAAACTGGCAATTTTTTTTTTTATTATTGGTGTTTTTTTTCCTATATATTTTGTTAATTTTTTTTTAATTTCAGCAAATTTTGACGATTTTTCCCCAATTTTCGGCTATTTTTAATATTTTGTTTTTTTTTTTTTATTTTGAAGATTTTTTATTCTAACTTGGGCGATTTTTTTTATTTTTCAATTTTTTGTTGCAATAATGGATTATAAAAACTCGAAATTTTTCAATTAAACATTTAGTGAATTATTACACTTTTAATTGGAAGTGCGTTCAAAATCAAACAAACGTTTAATTTCAAGTTGTTGAACAATAATTTTTTCTGATTTTCTTTCTCGAATCTAAACATTTTAATTTTGATGAAATTTGGATATAGAATAAAGAAAAAATTCCAAGATCGACCTGTCTCTACTTTTTGGCCATCTCGGAATGTCAAAATCAGTTTCAAAAATGGGCATTATTTTCGTTTTCTTTGCTTTTTAAGGTATTTGAACCAAAGTAACTATCGTTGGAAAGGGATTTTTGTGGGATTGTTAATGGTATTTTTTTTGATACTTTTTGCTTTTATATATGTTAAAAATGTATAATTTTTGGGGAACTTTATATTTACATTTTTTTTTTGCTTTTTAAATTTAAGCGGACTTGTATAATTGGATTTTCAATATTTCTATCATTTTAGGTTCAACAAGGTTCTTCCAGAAACATCTTTTTTGTATTTTATTTAAGAGATATTTTATTTAAGATATATTTTATTTAAGAGACATTATGCATATCCAACTTCATATTTTTAAAAATACATTAACGCTTTGTAATTTATTTCTTAAAACTTCGTTGATATCAAATCTTTTAAAAAAATTAGTTTTTTTACATAATACTTTACTTTTATATATGAAATGTATTACTTATTTCTACATCAGATAATGTATTTTTTATAAGCCTTCCAGTGATATGCAAAATGATATACATTTACACTTAATGTACATAAGTGCATATACAACGAATATAAGTTATTTGAGTTATTATCCCTTACAAAAAAGTACCAAGAACACTTTAGTACATCTTTTTGTTTTGGTGTGTCCATTTTGTTTGCTGATCATAATATTAATATACCCTTCTCCAAAATAGTACATTAATATTTATTTTAAGTAATTCTGAATATTTTAAATTTAAAGAAAGCTCCCATACAAATATACACTCAGGGAACTTCTGTTTTAAAAATATGTAGTTGTTTGGTTTGAAATACAGTTTCTTTATTTTAAATGTTAATGTCAGTTTGTAGAACAAATTAAATTTTTTACTAACCTTGTAGTTCATTTTAAAAAACCAAACCACATCAAATGACTGTTTTATGATTTTACATAAATTTTTTACAGTCGTTTTTTGTTATTTAAAAAAATAAAAAAGAAAATGTTTGTTTAATTTTTACTACAATTGTTAGTAATTTTTTGAACAGTAAAAACAAATGTTAGTTAAATTTAATGAAATGTTCGTCGTCCTTTCTTCAAGTGAAATTTCATTTGTTTTTGACTACAATTACTGTCGTCTTTACCTACATAATATCCTCCTAAAAATCAAAAATAACTTATTTTTGCTCGAAAAATTATACTTATTTTTGCTCAAAAAAAAATTAAAAAAAAACTTATTTTTTCGAAAATAATTTTTTATAATTTTTTTTTATTGATTTATATAAAAATGTTTTCATTGAAAACAAATTAATAATAAAAGACAATTTATTTTAATTCTTTAAAAATTGTATGTAATTTAAAATTTTTTTTTAAAGAACCCACAGTTAAATTCTAACGATTGTGTATTTCATGCAACTTTAACATTAACCCATAAAACATCAAATGGACAGGATTTTTCGCATTGTTAATATATTTTACAAAGATTTCAATGTTTTCTTGTCACTTTTTCAATACTTTATTCTAAAATCATTAAGAGTTGATATTCTTACCAGCGCATTTTTCATATGAAAATGTGTACTAGTAAGCGTAAAAATTAGAGAATTTTTCTGAACTCTTTTATTTTAATTTTTTCGAGCAAAAATAAAAATTAGTCTTTTGATTTTTTTGTTTTAAGCAAAAATAAGAGTTTGATTTTTATTTTTTTGAGCAAAAAAAGAAAAAAACAAATTTTTATATTTTATTTTTTCGATAAAAAAATTAAAAAAAAAAAACTTTTTTTTTTGTTTTTTAAAGTTCATAACAAACGTATCAAAATGTGAGGTATCCTGATCAAAATAGCATTCATAAGAATTTTTAATTGTATAATTATTTTTGACGCAAAAATAAGAGTCAAAAAATTACTTTTATTTTTGCTAAAAAACAAGTCAAAAAAACTTTTATTTTTGTTCAAAAAATAAAAGTCACAAAATAATTTTTTGCATCCGACTTTTACGATAAAAGCAACAATTCTTCGGCAACAGCTAAAAAAGATTTTAAATTTTTTTTAGCTCATTACTTTATATTTAAAATGATGATAAAAATAAGTACTTATAAGTAACGCATTATTTATTATATTAATCGTGTTAAAGTAATGCAGAGAGTAAGCGAGTGTCATTAGTGATAGTAATGATATGTCATTACCGCTTCGACACTGAGATATTTAGAAAAATTATGGGCTTTCCGACGCACACAATTACGCTATAATATCGATTTTTCGGTGATACAAAATTTTGAACCTTTTTGGTTTTTTGCTAATAAAATCATTAAATGTTAAAATATCGAAAATATTCAATTTACTATCAAAATAGACAACTTTCATTAGGATCTAGAGTTTCATGCAGTAAAGGTTTAAACTCTACCTTACTCTACTACTGTTGTAAGTAACAACAACATTATCTCTAAAAAAAAGGACAGTATCCAAAATTGTTTAAAAGGGGGAATCTTTCAATATCAACACACTACTCAAACTCATTTGTGATATCACAACATTTAAACGATTCATAATTAGAAAAACAGATTTTTTTGTTCATTTTATATGTCAACCTTTATGGAACGATGTGTGGTATCCCCACATTCTGTCGATAAGAGACAGACAAAATTAACAGAATTACAAACAGGAACTCAACACCAGGTAGGTGCTTAAATTAGCATATGACAACGTTGTCAACTATAAACATCCTCTAGTCTACACTGTTCTACGAGTTAAGGAGTAGTCGTGTCAGTTGAAAAACGCATGTTTGTAAATGTCATGTGAATCTCAGCCACTTTGAATGGTTTAATAAATTCTGAATATAATCACCGTAAAATCGTATATTAATTCTCACCTTTAACTCGAATAAAATAAAGAAGAAATTTTTCGTCGTTAAGTGAAGAAGTCGAACGGAATGAGGAATACTTTATTAAATGCGAGGATGGAGAAGAAAATTTTGTGATAATTGTGTAAAAAAAACAAATCGGCCATTCCACCTAAGACCGGCCAAAAAAGGGCAGTTTTTTGACCTTGGGTCTTCCGATTTCAACTAAATTTTGCAGTCAGAAACTATTGAGAGCCACTTAAAGATTGGCGTTTATAGTTTTTCAAATTTCGAAAAAGCCACGGTGTTATGCGCAAATAAGTGATTTTTTGGAAAATGAGAAATATGCAAAAAGTGTGTAAGTTTGAATGCATGTATTTTCTTTAGCATTCATCTGATCATCACAATTTAAATTGAATTGAAATTTTACACTCTCCGAATTTTTTATTGCGGCATCAAAATGAAATGCATTTTTTATGCAATTTATTTTCTAAATGCACTTTTTACTAATTTGGCTACTCTTGATTGAAAAAAAAGATACATATTTCAAAAATATGGAATATTTACTAAAAAAAAAACAACGCTTTCGTTATTTTGGGTCATTTGTTAGAAAGATTATAGTTAAAAGTGTAGTGTTAAGGCGAACTTGAAATGGCTCTATTTTAAAAACTCTTCATTTATTTTTTAAGCTTTTCTCTGTACTTGAAAGATAATCGAATAAACTAAAATATTATGTTTTAAAAATATAATTTTAAGCCTTTCAAGACCACGTTTATTTCTAGAAAAAATATAATATTCGATAACAAACGTAAGCTTGAAAAGAAAAAATTTTAAATTTTTAAAACAGAATATTTTAGTAGATTATTTTATCTTACACGTACAGAAAAATCTTAAGAATTAAATCTATAGTATTTAAAATGGGGAGTTTAAAGGAGCGCCTTAATAGTATATTTTAAAATTTAATATCTATAAATAAAAAGAAATAAAACACAAAATAACAAATTGTAGTTTTTTTATGTAAAAATGCTATAAGCTCCCCAGCAAAACTTTGGTAATGGATGCGATAAAGTAATGCATTACCTTGCAATGAGTACTCCTTTCTTGTATCATTATTTTCCCACAAGAAGAAATGAGTTACCGATAATTGAACACTCATGGTATAGACACATTACTTTGTGATTTTTTGTAAGCATGAGGGTAAGGTGTATATTTTTGATATTACGAACGAAAACACGAAGCACAACAATTCATTTACATTTTAAGCAATAAAATATTATATGTATCGATAGCTCAATTGGTAGAGTTCTCGCCTAACTAATTGTTAAATACCAGAGACCCCAGGTTCGAGTCCCAGCATGACCACGTAATTTATTTAATAAAAAAATAAAAAAGTTATTTATTTAATTAAAAAAAACTATCTGTAAAAAAAATTTTTTATGCATTTTTTTTTATGAAAATCTATTTATAGACACATTACTTTTTCACACCACATAACCATATAAGTAACCAGTTACTTTATCCCCCCACTATGTAATGAGTCCACCTATTACTTTTAGGCTCATCGCCTGTAAAATTCATCAGTGAAGTAACGTGTTCATTACTTTAGCCATGATTTGGTAATGTGTGGTTTTGCTGGGTAATTAAAAAAAAAAACATTAAAAATAGTTAAACTCCAGAACCCAAAAAAGTGAACATGTAAAAAATTATATATTTTGCAAATATGCATTCTTTTTTTTCATGGATGGTAACCGTTTCGATGCGGGTATCGGTAAGGTTAACGCTATTGTAATTTATTTCGGTAACGTTTCAGTTCAGTTATTTCGGTTACGGTTTTTTTTAGCGTTAAAGGTATTTAACTTATTTCGGTAACGGTATTTTAGCTATTTCAGTAACGGAATTGTAAGGGTAACTTTATTTAAGTTATACAGGTAATGTCAATGCACACCGATATTTTTAGCCCCGTTATGCCCGAGTTCTAATTACACGGAATAAACTAAAAACGAGGTTTCAATTAGATTAGATTAGATTAGATTATATGGCACTATGCACCGCGACCAACTTAGGTCTTTTGTGCTGCCTAAAGTTACCCTAAAGATTCAAGCTACCTATAAAGCCAATAATCCTATTAGGCAAAATCTTCATAATGTCCGAAGGGGAGACAAAGCGATTGCCAAGAAACTTGGCACGCCTTTCACATAGCCTCGGACATTCGCAAAGAACATGCTCTGATGTCTCAGCTACCAGTTCGCAAAACCTACACTCATCCGTGTCCGAAAGACCCCTTTTGCGCAGGTGGTATCTGAGATTGCAGTGTCCAGTCAGGTAAGACACCAGGGTTCTCAAGTCACCCCTCCCGAGGGACAAGAGTCTCCTCGATCCTGCACTGGAAAAAGAAATTAATCTCTTAGCCTGTCGTTGGCCAAGAGAGTTTTCCCAATAGAGAGAGAATTCTGACTCCCTCCACGACCCCACAGAATGTATACCACCAGAATGGTTCAATTAAAAAATGTATTAAATCAATTAATATTTTAATTGATTTTGCACCTATCACGGCAATGATACTATCAATTAAACCTTTTATGAAAACTAAGAAGAAAAAAAGTTATAAATAACTTCTACAAAAAAAAATATGATACTCATAAAAAAGTGTGTGATCTATACGTTGGTATGTGTGTTTTTTGCAATGCTGAGTCTGTTTGTGTGTGTGCTTGTTTTGTTTGTTAACTACAAATGCATTTTGTATTTTATACTGAAAATTTTCTATTTATGCATACAGTGTATAAAAAAATAATATGGTAATTGCGTCTAAAATAAAATGTGTGTTTATATATTTAAAAGGCAATTAAAAATTATTTGATTCAATTAAATATTTGTTCAGAAACAAATAAACTTCAAATCAAATCTTTAATTAGATATTTTAAGTTGATAATTTTTTCTGTGTACTGGCTAGTTTATGATCAAACTTTGGAGACATATATCTATTTACAGCAATTTTTTTTTCAGATCATGTCAGATTATTTCCGTAACGGTATTTTAAGGATAACGATATTGCAATTATTTCGGTAACGATATTTTAGCGATAACGATATTTTGGTTATTTCGGTAACTCTATTTTAGGGATATTGTTATTTCGGTTATATCGGTAACGGTATTTTACGGATAACGGAATTTCAAATATATCGGTAACGGTATTTTATGGATAACGATAGTCAGCTGAAAGGGTTTTGAATCGATACCGGCATTTTAGCGGTATTGCCTGCCATCCATGCTTTTTTAAACCGAGAGTGTGCAAATTTTAGAAAAATGCATTTTAAAAACAAATTGCATTAATAATGCATTTCTTGTTGACGCATTTAAATGATAATGAACCAATATATATTAAAAAAAACTATCTATGTTGAAACTTACGCACTTTTTGCATATTTTTTAATTTTTAAAAACCTAAAATCGCTAATAAAACCATGTTTTTTAGAATTTCGAGAAAATAAAAACGCCAATCTTTAAGTGGCTCCGTAGAGTTTTTGTGTGCAAAATATAATTTAAATCGGAAGATTTTGACCGATCTTGCGTGGAATGGTCGATATGTAAGAATTATATGCATGATATCAATAAATGTTTGCATTAGAATAGGATATTCATCCATTGAAACCTTTCATTAAATTAATGCAGTTTTTCATGACAATTAATGCAAAATTTCATATTATATTTTAAAAATTTCATACTACTAAGGAAAAAGTTTCATTAAAAATAGTTTCATTAAACCTATGTAGCTTTTCATAAAGTTTAAGAAATTTTTCATTCACATTGTGAAGAAAACTTCATTAGTTTGGTGAAAACATTTCATTAAAACTCGACAAAGGAATTCTCTGTGTACACTCAGGGAAAAAAGATTCATCATATTGATGAAATTGTTTCATATATTGTATGTGATCATTTATTCATCATATTTATGAAGTTTTCAAAGATATGATCAAGAGTTTCATAAAAATGTATGTCAAATGTTTCATAAATCTTTAACATTTAATAAAAAAAAGTTTCGTTAACCGTGTGAACATATTTTGTGTTGCAGTTATATTAGTTTTTTGTTTTTATATACATCGAGATTATTTTTATGTTATTTGTGTATATTTACAAAAATAAAGCAAATCAAACATATTAGCTAGGTTGATACTAGTATTTCGATCTGGCTAAAGATCTCATCAGAACCCGAAGTTTTAGAAAAGCTAGAGCCTATATAATAGGCAGAACTTTAACAAAAACCTATTAATCATCAATTTTGCTCCATTCTTGTCTTCTTAGTAATCAAGCACGTGGTTAGGGTCTTTTCCTAACAAGCATCATGTTGTTTTCCTACCAATTCGAATTCTGATGAGATATGTAGCCAGATCGAAATATGTACATTTATCAACCTAGCTAATATATATACTTTGCTTTATTTTTGTAAATAGTTTTTACCTCCGTATAAATGACTTAAAATTAAATTCAGAATTTCCATTTGAAATTCAAAAGTCATCAATAGAAACTAAAAATGTTCCTTTGAAGTTCAAAAAGAGTTATTTGTAATTCTCATCAGTTGATGTGTTTCTAAATTTTCCATGGAATTTTGTGAATATAAATTAAATTTTTTATATCAATTAATATTTTTTAAGTCGAAATTATTTTTCTTAACTTAATTATTTTTTCTGAATTTAATAAAATGATTATGAATTTATATTTTCTGAATTTAAATTTGAAATTCTGAGTTTTAATTGATATATTCTGAAATATAGTTGCACAAATATTAGGTATTTAAAAATAAATTTTCATCATTGGCTGTAGAATTTATTGTGTTTGTACTCTACCAAAGAAAATTTTTCATTTTATACATCGTCTTTTAATATTTTTGAAACATTTCTTAAAAAGCTATGAACCTTCTCCATATTTGCGAAACATTTCATAAATATGATGAGAATAGTTTTCAATTTGAACTTTTATGAAACAGCTACATCATATTTATGAAGTGTTACATTGGACGTAAATTAATGAAGTTGTTCATCATATTTATGAAGTTTTTTATAAATATTGTGTTAATATTGTGTTAATATTTCATAAACTAGTGTAATTACACAAATAGTGTAGGGTTTTTTCATATGTGTCACTTTGTATAGCATCTTCATTGTCTAGTACTTGTCAATTGCATTGACCACATAATAGATGTGTTCGACCTACGTTACCGCGTGTACCCAATATTACTATAAACAGATTTTATTGTCAAATTTGTATGTAAATTTTTGTTGTATTTGAGTAAATTGGGTTAACGCGGGAACCCGCGGTAACTAGGTCGAACAGAAATAATATTTTGTTTTTCGACGTGTTTTTGCGTTCATCTTTCAACTTGTAAAATAGTTTTTTATCTATTTTTTATCTATTAATATTTAATTCTAAATAAAACATTGTTTTTTAACTAAACTTTAATTTTAAAGTTAAAGTTAAAGTCCCGGTCAAGACCGACTACAAACAATTGGGTTTTAATAAAATTTTAAATTTGTTGTAAAAAATAAATCTAAAATTTACTTGTTTATTATCGACGAGATAGAGAATGCATGTCAATAATATATGCCAACAATAAAACACTGTTCTATCAACCCTCGTAATATATGTAAGTCAAATAAACTTAAAAGCTTCTAAAAGGTATTAATATTAAAATATTTCAGCGCCAACAACGAACGATATTTACAACAAAAATGAGGTTTCATTTGATTGAATTTTATATTAAAATGTTTTTTAGTTGACTGACGGCGCTGGCTAGTTGTTGGATTTAATCAGTTGCATGTTGTTAAGTATTTAAATGTAGTATATGCACATAATGAGGTATATGCTTTAGTATTAATTACTTTGGCTTCCGATACTAAAAGTTACAACTATTACAACAACAAACAGACTAAAATAAATTAATATATTAATTTCCAATTTGGACAAATGAAGGAGCCATAGTAAAACCTAAAGATATGCTTTAAAGAAATCAAAGAAATTAAGTAAAAACTATTATATTGTCAAGAACAACATTTCAAACCATCACTTATAACAATGTTGTTTAAACTATAATGATATTGTTGTTTCAAATTTTTATAATCAATTATATATTCAAAATTAAAATTTCATTCATTAGTGAGTTTTTAAAAATATTGTTTCTACAAATATCCCAGTAAAAATTTGGTAATGGGTGGGATAAAGCAATGCATTAACTTCTAATGTAAACTCTTTACCTATATCAATATTTTTTTTCAACAAAAAGTTAATGAGTTACCGATAATGCGCTACATAATGCATTACTTTGTAATTCAGCATTATTTATTAATATAGAGTAATGAGTTACCAGTAATGGCTTACATAATGCATTACATTGTAATGTGTACTCCTTCAACCTTATTATCCTTACACTGTGCAAACACATTTTGGGCGATCGAATCTTTACCGAATGAGACCAACGGGAAATGCAAATAGACTATAAGTAGAAAATAATCCTCAAAGGGCTTTAAAAAGTTAGCTCGCATTGTTAATTTATAACCTTTTGAAGTTGGGCTATTTTGAAGCAAATTTTCCGGTTATAGCAAATCAATATGCAAATTTAAATATTGGAATTAATTATTTTAGGAATATAATATTAAAATTTATTAAGTTTAATACTTTTGGTGGTATTAATTTCTCTTTTATTCAATTTTTTTTTTTTTTTCGTATCACGTACTTTCACTGATAGAATTTTTCTTCATTATGTTAATGAATCGATTTCAGGTTACTACATCTACAATTTAAATGAATGCACATTGTTGGCGTCTTTTTGTATGAAAAACATATACAAAAATCTTTCATGGTTGATTTTTTTATATGTCTGACAAGAGTTGTACTTTTTGGTATCATTTTCCTACTACTTCTTGACATGCCGCGACATCTAATTCATTCTGAGTATATCTTTTAATCTGGTTTTCATTCACAGTATTAATGTGCTTATTAGCAAAATTTTTTTAGCAAAATAAATTAGTAAAACATTAGTAAAATATTAGTAAAACATTAGTTCAAAACTGTTAAGTGCTTAATAAGTATAACTAAAATTTCAGCTGAAAACACAATTTCAGCAAAAAATTTGCTGAATTTGAAAATTTACTAATTTTTCTGCTAGTCTTTTTTTTTTTTGAGTGTAGTTCTATTACTTTTACACCCATCGGCAGTAAAGTTCCTCAGTGACGTAACGTGTATTGTAATGCGTGTAGCCCTTTGGCGATACATTACTTTACACATTATTTGTTAGCGTGTGGTTTTGCTGGGATATTAAACAAATTTAATAAAAAATAAAATACTCCTAATATAATTTGATATCGGCGATCAGCAGCAACATCATCTTCATTGTCATAATCATTCATCGTAATTAATTTGTCAGTTATAATGTTTTCAAATATTTCTCATACTTTAACTTCTGTATTTGTTTGTGAAGAATTTCGTTTTTATTGCTTATAACCCGAGATAATCAAAATTTGATATCTTTATTAATAATTTTAGGTTTAATTTTTGTGTGTTTCATAATTAATATTGTCTGGTTTTGTGTTTGTTATATTAGATCTTTCCCAAATTTATACAAATTATGAATTTGTTAAGATTTTTGTCACAACATTAACGTTTCGTAATTTTATATGGGAATACATTTCTTACGAACTCTGCATGTGTTTTGATGGGGTCCATCTGTCATGATTTTTATTTAATTCAATTAATTTTTAAGACAAATTATTTTGTTTTGGTTATTAAGATGTTCGGTTTTTTTTTACAAAAAAGAAACGTTAAAACTGCATATTAGAGCGAAATTTTTTTCTTAAATGTTAGTAGTGGATACTAATTGTTTCTACTAATTACAATGTACTACAGTTCAGTAGACATGTGGTGCCAAATTAAGCAAAAAAAATACCACAAGACTCAAAATAGTTAAATTTCCTGTATTATCAGCAAAATTTCCTGTAGCCATTACAGACTTTTTTCTTAGTGTAGTTTAAAAACATCGTGTAATGGTTGAAAAACGTAACAATAATAATGTTATCCTCTTGATCATATTATGATCCTATATGATGATCATGTTTATGATTGTGAGAATCATAATATGATAATCTCTTGTCCCAAATCATATTCAATCATATTTTGGCTCTGCGTGTACGCACCACCTTGTAAAGTGGTGTGTTTAAAATAAAAAAAAACTATAAATGATTAAATTTAAATTGTTTAGCTTCGCTTTCTCTCTCTATTTCGGGAATCCTGGAGAGTTCCCGGACACTAAAATCGTTCTTGCTGGTGATTTTAAAATCCACAAATCTTCATGGCATCGCCATTCGAGCGGGACGACGCACTGAAATGTACAAAGGGAGATCGTTTGCACCTCTCGGTAACTTTGATCACTGTACTATTTCCGCTTTGTTTTCATACTACAGACTTCGTAGCATTTCACAGGTGGCCGCAAAAGGCTATGTTTTAATTATTAAAATTCTGGTTGAGTCGAACTTAACGATTTTTTTAGGAAATTCAACTGGAAACTCTGTTTCTTAGACGCCAATGTTGATGCCGCAGCAAAAATGGTAGAACGCGTGATTTTGCCTATAATGAATATTTTTATTCCTTCAAAGTACATTTCTGCTAAGCACAAACATAAGTGTTAGTTTAAACAGATGTGTCAAAATGCAGTCATATCCAGAGAGGTGACATCAAGTAATTGGTGGGTCAATAGCAACGACAATACTGATCTACTGCGCAAACAGGCGAGAACTAAATGTGACAAATTACTAAGACGTGAAAAGCTTTTACTTTAACAGCATCTGCGTGCTAAAGTTCTTGCTGCTCCTCGGGGTAGTAAGACCTTTTGTCATTCGTTAAAAGAGTAAAGGATAATGCTAAATTCTCTATCCCAAATCTTATAAAGAATGACCAAATATTTTCTTTCCCGGTTGATAACAACCATTTGGTTAAAGTATTCGCAGGAAATTTATGTGTACCGGAAAGCAATCAACCACTGCCCCAACTCGAAAGAATATCACATACTATGTCTTAGATATTCTTTCGAGCCCGTGCCACTAAAAGGGTTATTGGGAATCTTGACGTAAACAATTCAGCAGGCCAGGATGTCATGCCAGGACTGGTACTGAAACAGTGCTCTTAGACGACATTGCGTCTATTGGCAAACATCTTTAGAATGTCGCGTAGTACGTTTATATTTCATGTTGGAAGGTTCTCAATGTCCTACCAATCCCAAATTTAGAAATTCTGATAGTAACCGCCCAATTGCAATATGCTCAGCGCTCTTTAAGGTTATGGAGAGCATGGGCAATTACCATCTTGTTAATTATCTTGAGTCTAACTGAATTCTTTATGATCGACATCGTAGAATTCGTTCTGCATGAGACCTGATGGCGTTTCTTTCGATAAGTTAGAATCGGTCCAGTCACAAATTTTTTGAGAGAAAACTGGTTGCTCTTAATATTTCTAATTCATTCGATTGACTTTCAGCAACAAAATACCGAACTCGGGCAAGCAAATGAAAAAAAAATTTTTACACTAAAAAATAATTGCACCATGTTGATAAAAAAAATTGTTGCTTAAAACACTCACTTCTATTTTGCTTATATTTTGTTATTTTCTATTAAAATTGAATGTATTTTAATTTTATCTTGCTTATTTTATCGTTAAAATTTTAAATAAATAAACATTTTATTAAATTATTATTCAAAAACATGATAAAAATTAATTTAAACTTTTAAATTTCTGCAACATGTTTTAATTTGCTCGTTGCGAGTTTACGAACAAATAAAAAGAGAGCACATTAGAGAGACTGAGGCGGATAGAAACCCACTGGAGTGGCATAAAGCACTGGTTTAAAGCTTATTACTTTTGGCTTTTTTCGGCGATGAGTTCTCTTAATTTAAATCGAATTTTCTACGAGATAGCACTATTAGAGTTGTTATAGATGGAAACTCATACGATGAGTTTCAGCTAAATACAGGGGAACCTCAGAAATCCTTTCTTTCTCCTGTCTTTATTATCTTTCACATCGACTTTTTCTGCCTTACTCCCAATTCTATATATTCTTTGCAGATGGCAGAAATAATTACCATTTATTTTCCTTCGATCACCGTCCAAGCCTTGTTGAGGCTGGTGGCAAAAAGAAGATTATGAATGACTCACTTAATCCGGACCTAATTTCAATCTCTGAGTGGGGTCATGCTATTAGGCTCGATTTTAATGATAGCAAGAAACAATGTTGTTTATTGATCCATAGAGCAATGGGCTCAACAATGTCATCTGTATACATGGGTTCTTCCAATGTTAAGGAATGTAAATCTCTTGATGTTCTGTGAATGAGAATCCAATGTGATGTCCGCTGGAGAAATCGAGATATTCAAGTGTCGAAAGAAGCACATCCGAACGAAGATGTAATAAAACTTCCACATATGGACAGGGGCTTCAAAGTCTATTTCGGAGCTTCTGGGCTTGAGCAGTGGAGGGCGTTGGCACTCATTAGTGACAGTAGAGTATCCAGCTCTATTGATTAGTTGGAGCACTGTCGGAATGTGGTTTGTGTGTCATTGTTAAATCCATACTACGGAGGGAAGTGTTCTGCTGAGATTAGTGAACTTATCCGTATTTTTGTTCGTAACACACGATTGTTTTGTAGATCTCTCTCCACTGGAGAGAGAATTCATTTCATTAGTCAAACCACCCGTATGTGAAATAAAATCTGCGCAGACATCTTTCCTGACACTAACAATTTATAGATGTTCAAGTCAAATATGAATAGACACAATTCCCCATAATATTTAAAAATGTGTATGGATTTAACCTCCTGTTTAACCGATTCTTTAGGTCGAATAATATTTTTTTTTTAAAGAGAAGCAACACTCAGGAAATTCCTCCTATTAATTAATGTGTTGCTTTCTTTGGAAAGGGGTTAGTAGAGAGGTAAAAGGTGGGGAAAAATGAAGGGCTTCAAACATGGCATTATGGAAAACAGTCAGATATATAGAGGTATCCGCCATTGCGATTTTCCGTTAATTAGGAGATTTCACTGTAGTTTAAATCACTTGATTATATTGACCACTTTCTAAGACCATTAAGCTAAATTATATTGTCGGATCAGCTAAAATTTGTTCATTTGTCATTATGCCTGTTTATATTGACATACTTTCTCGCTCCTTGTTAAATTCAATAAAAAACGCACACAAAAATATCCCCAGTTGCTTGCAGAAACTGCAACAAAAAAAAAAACAGCAGGAAAATACTTTGGCAATTGTGGCAATCAATGTGGTTTAGTGGTACAAAAGGTGCAAATAAAAAATGGCCCACAGCAGGATACCTTTAAATTGCAGCCAGTAACTAGGAATATGCTTCAAAACGTCTACAATTTACGGAATAGTGTGTAGTATGTTGGAGCTATTAGTAAAAACCTTAAAGTGGCCGCATTCCTTAAATGAGTTTGTCATTTTTTTTAACAAATGCAGCAACAAAACTGCGAAAAAAAGTAAAAATGAAACCAAAAGTATTTTTTTAAAATAACAATAATAATAACAACAACAATACCAAAATGGTCACAAACATGTCAATGCGCAAATTGTTGTTATGTTGCAGCTTGCAACATACACTTGCAAACGTACCACAGTGGGGTGGTTGAAGAAATTAATGTTAATAAATATATAACTTCAAAACTACTGATACAATCAATATGAATCAAATTTTAAATGAGGTGTTAATCTTCCGAAATATTGTGATTGGGTTAGCCTGTCTTGATACAGGGTGTACCTACAGGTTGTCTACCAAAAAAAAAAACAATATTATGTAAGGAATTTAAAAACAATAATTCTCCGTATTGATAATACCCATCACCACCAGTAATGGAACCAGCATATTCTCTGTACTACTTTAGAACTCTTTAATAGCTCACACAGCTCCTGCAAATCATGGTTGTGCAATTGATGATGTAAATAGTCAGTAGTCATTGCTCTTTAGCGGTCACGATTGACTGTACGGACCAATGATTCCACCAGCCCATAAAGCACACCAAACAGTTAGTTTTTCTGGATGTAACGGTTGTCTCAAGATACACTTGAGGATTATCATCACTCCAAATACAGATTTTCATGAAATATTGTGGTACGAATTTGAGAAAACTCGGAAATCTTAAAACTTGGTGACCTGCCACCAAAGTTTAAGAATTTTTAAGTTTTTTAAAATTCTAATAACAAAAATATGATTGATATTATAGATTGACTTGAGTTTTACTAAAAATTATGTTTTTTTTTTTTTAATTTTTCTACTAATTTTTTAAAAATAACTCCGACTTTGGATTTGTACCAGATATTAGAAGTTCTACATTAATTACCATTATTTTTTTTTTCAAATACCCCACTGTGCGTACTTGCCAACAAGCCAAAAGAGTAATAAATACAATTACAACAACCATTTCGTCTTAAACGAGATACAATGAAGCAAAAATACATTAAAAAAAAAAGTCGAAGAAAAAAACTTGCTTTTAGCCATTTAAGGTAACGCAATTAATTATTTTTTAACTGTTTTGTCATTTTGGAATGCATCATCCATCCTTGGTTGGATGGTGTTTTTTTTTTTTTTCGTTGTTGGTAAGACGACAAGAAACATTTAAACAAAGTCAGCAACAAATACACATACAAATCTATAGGCATAAGCAACTAATGCATTGCTGGTTGCCATCCCATTATTCTTGTCTCTGTTTTGTTGTTGTTGTTGTTGCTGTTGTTAAATTTGAGTTGTTGGTTTTGTTCATTTTTTGTTGTTGTGTTTTTAGATTGATCAGTTGGATTGATCGATTGATTGTCGCCGATATTCGATCAAAAACAACCAATTGCGGTAATTTCCTGCTGATTTGCTACCAAATTGTTGCGTTGATTGTATGTTGTTTTCTCCATTTTTTTTTTTTTTTTCATCAATTTGGTTTTATGTTGCCAATTTTTGTATTGCAACTTTTCAGCTTGCAACTTTTTTTGTTCAGACAACAAGCACTGTTTTTGGGTCACGTTTCAGTTGTTACAATAAAGCAATAAGCACTATTTTGTAGAGCGACATCATCAATGTTTATTTGGATTTTTTCGATAGCAATTGTTTTTGTTTTTTTTTTTTTGGAACTGAACTATGGGACAACATATAAACAGTTTGTGGATAACAATTCGAGTGAAAATTGGAAAAGATTTTAATTTCTCAACATTAGCGAACAGAAGCCTACGATAAGGGACCACACCAACCAGATTCCCCAAAAACAGAATGGCATCAGTGGGTTTCCACTGTCGCTCAATTTGCTCTCTTTTTATTTGTTCGTAAACTTGTACCGAGCAAATGAAATTTAAAATAGAGTCTTTGTTTTCAAATTTATTAATTGACCACTTTCAGGAATGTGTTGATAGATCTACTTCGGGAAATGTGAAAATAAAAAGGAGAAAAAAATAAAAAGCGTGTATTATATATCTACCAAAGATAGAGGGTGCACATAACTAACAAGTTTTAAATTTTTTTGGTGATAATCTTTAACTTAGAGCTCATATATTAGTTCTCATTTAGTGAGAAAACTAGTTTATATGAATGTTTGATGTTTTGCATGGGATTGTCACTTATTTCAAAACGTATTCTGATGATGGGAACCTAGAAAATTCCCGAAATAGATCTATCAACAAATTCCTGAAAGTGGGCAATTAATAAATTTGAAAACAAAACCTCTATAGATTATTTGTTAGGACAATATAATAATAAAGAAATATAGAATATGGCCACGAACTTGAATAATTTTCATTTTCATAGCGCAATTAAAGGTCGAAAAACATAATTTTTATTTTTAGTTAAAATTATATCAAACTTAGTTTAATAAACTTTTTAATTATTTCAAATATTAATGATAAAATCAACAAGACAAAATTCAAATATATTAATTTCAAATAGAAAATAACAAAATATAAGCAAAATACATGTGAGTGTTTTAAGCAACAATTTTTTATCGGGCATTTACTTGCCCGAGTTCTGTATTTTGTTGGTGAGAGTCGTGGGAAGTGTAGTCTCTCTACTGCTGCATACTCTTTGATGGTATATACACACAGAGAAAAATTTAGCTATTTGCCAACAGAAATTCTGTTACTACGACTCCATTTCGATTATTACGAATTGCAGTCGGTTGGCACAACTTAACATTAGTTTTCACAACAAAGTTCGGTTAAGGTAACTGAATTTTAGTTGCAACAACATCCAAAATATTCATAAATCTAATGTATATATCTGTGTACTAACTGAATTTATAAGTTGTTACCATTAAAATACACTTTTCAATTCGGTTGGCACTTTATTTTTCTGTGTGTAGTTATGAAAACGGAAATCTGTGCTTGCTTCTCTTCTTTGAATTTTTTAAATAGCTATAGCTAGAGAAATCAAGATTGGTAAGATTTTAAGATCGCTAGTGTATCGAGAACTAAGCGAGATAGAGAAATGTTTGGAATATCTTCAAAACCGAATTAGGTAAATGAAATCCGACAACGTGTTCGGCCAAGAAAGTTATGGTACTTGATGTTATTTACCTCATTAAGTACACTTGATAGATCCCCGGATATTTTTCAACCAAAATTTGCAGATATGTATGTATATAGAATAATAATTCGTTAAGAAGTTATTTCATTCTTTTAGCATTTAAGTGCCCATTAGTGGAAATATTGGCAAACCATACTTAAGTAGAATATAATACCTAGACCTGTTAACTTATCTCAAATTAACCAAAATTTAGGGCTTAACCATAGTTATGAATGTCAAATTTATATGGTAATACCTGTGGTTTAAGTTAAACTTTGGTTATTTGTAGAAAAGTTACTCGGACCAAGACGGTTAAAAATATTTAAAAAAAAATGAATTTTAGTTTTTTTCAACATTTCAAATTATCAATAAATAAATAAATTTTCAGCTCGAGTTCATTTGTTTCAATTTGTTATTTAGTTAACTGTTATTTCTTCATTTTTGGAATGACATTTTCCGGGTGAATATTTTATGTTTAACATAAAAAAATAGTACTTAAACAAATTTTTACATAGTTATACTACTAGTGTCTATTACGAGGGCGGATCAATAAGTCCGTGCGTTTTCGAAATTCTCCCGTAGTTATATGAAACGCAACACTGCTCTCATCAAGTACCACCTGTTAATAGACTAATGTCAAATTTTGAGAAAGTTCCGTCATTTACTTTGCGTTTAACAGCTGTTCAAAACATACAACCTCTTAGATTTTTTTACAAATGGAAAGAAGAGAATTTCGAGTGCTCATTAAACATTATTTTGTGCGAAAAAAAAACCGTCAATCAAACCAAGGAAAAGCTTGATAAATACTATGGGAACTCTGCATCAACGATTTCAATGATAAAAAATGGTTTACTGACTTTCGTTGTGGTCGCACAAGTACAAATGACGCTGAACGTTCTGGACGGCCAATTGAGGTCAATACACCCGAAAATGTCGAAAAAATTCACGATATGGTGTTGGCCGATCGAAGAGTAAAAATGTGTGAGACTGTTGTTACATAGGCATTTCATATGGCAGTGTGGTTTCGATTTTAAATGATCAGTTGGGTTTAAGAAAGCTGTCTGCAAGATGGGTGCCGCGTTTGCTCTCAATTGACCATAAACGTAATCGTGGTCAATAAGGTGATGGCAACATTTTTTTGGGATGCACTCGGGATAATCCACATAGATTACCTTCCAAAGGAAAAAACAATAAACTGCGAATATTATGCCAACTTATTGGATCGATTTAACCAGGATTTAAAAAAAAAAACGACCCCATATGGCCAAGAAATGCCTATATTATGGACCTCGAAAAATTCTATTTTTTGGAAGGGATACAAAAATTGGAGAAACGTTTAAACTAAGTGTATTGAGCTAAAAGGAGATTATGTTCAAAAATAAATTTTTTTTGCAAAAAAAAACTGTGTTTCATTCAAAAGTCACGGACTTATTGATCCGCCATCGTATACTGAGTGTAACGTATGCGGAATGAAATTGCAACAAAATTCGCAACGCTGATTTAAAAAAAGCTATTTGAAAAAAAGCTATATAAAAAAATGTTTAAAAAAGTTGTCGAAAAAGTAGGCGTCAATGGTAGGTGGTCATTCGATAGTATATGGCGATCTTTCTTGGGTTATGAGGATCACTCGTGTCAGTTTTTAGCAAGTTCCAGTGAGAAAAAAATGTTTTATCTAAAGTGAAACATGCGTTCTAAAATTTAAAAAAATAGTGGGCGTAAAAGCAGGCGTGGCCAATAAAAAAGTATGTTGACATCTTGCCCGGGGTTTGAGGATCACGTGTTCCACTTTTGACCAAATTTCAGAGAAAAAACGCCTTTTTATCTAAAGTAGGTGTGGCCAATGAAAAGTATATGGCTGAGGTATAAGGAACATGTTTACCACGTTTAAGCTAAATCTATCATAATTATTTAATTCTGGCCCATTGCTAGAACTTGAATTTTTTTATTATTGTTAATATTGTGAGTTTTTTATAGGCTAAAAAACATGATTTTGTTTTTTGTTAAGTTCTGTCGTTTTTTTTTTTTTTTTTTATTTAAAAATTAATTGTTTTTAATGCCATTATTTAAAAAGATTCGATCATCTCAATGCTCACATTATTTGCTGAGCTTCTTTTTTTTTAGCAAGTTGCAACTAAATCATGTTTCAAACATTCAACGTTCTTATTTGTTTTTTTTTTTTTTTTTAGCTTTCAGGCCATCTTACTATAATTTGTCAACTATTTAATTGGCGCTCAGTCATTTAGCCACTGTTATGTGGTTCACTACATATTCACCTCGTTTTCAATGCGAATTTCTCTTCTTTCCCTCTGTAAAATTTGCACCGATCCTTATTGTCATCATCGTCATTATGAATGTGATTCATGTGTGATCGATCTTTGTGAAAAATCTCAGAAATGATGATGCTTCCTTTCATACTCGTTGTTTTCTTTATTTCGCTTTTTTTCGAACAACATTTTTGTTGTCTTATGGTTTGTGATAAAGGAATTTTAACAAGCTGAGCAGATTTTTATAATGTTTGCATTTTTTATTTAATTTTAAATTTCTGTTTTTTTTATACGGGACAAAATATACGAAAAATTAATAAAAACGAAATGATTGTGGTATGCTTTAGCAATTAAGAAATATTTCATTTGACATTGACGAAGTGTGGCTGTGATTTGTGTGTTAGTTTCAAGGAAACTTTTTTTTCGGTTTTTTTTGTTTAAAATTTTGTGAGATTTTGTTTGATTTTGGTTGTAAAAAAAATTTGTGTGTGGGAGGAGATATTTGATTTGTCTTGATTACAAATTGAAAAAATCGTATTGTCAAAGTTGTTATTTAATTTATGCCATTGAGGTACACAGAAAAAAACTAAAATAGAGTTTCAATTAAAATATTTGTTAATTCAATTTAAAGTTATTTGAATTTGGTCAAATTAAGGAAATTGTAGTATCAATTAAATTAATTTGGAACTATTTAATTGATTCTATTTTTAACTAAGATTTTAATTATACACCGATAGAAATTTAATTTAATTTAATTTTCATTAATCCAATTAATTTTTTCATTAAAAAGTCCCCAAAGAAACGTTTCATTGAGTCAATTAAAGGTGTTTCATTAAATCAATTTTAATGAATGGTTTCATTGACCCAATGAAAATTTCATAAAGTATATGAAATTTTTTTCATTAATCCTAGTCTAATCGTTATGAAAGTTTCAACTGTTTAATGAATAAAATTCATAGTTTGTATGAAATATTTTTCTTTGATTATGATTATTTTAGATTTAGATTTATTTTGTTTCATTATTAGAACATTAAGAATAAAATTCTTTTTAGCATAGCATTAATTTGGTGGTTATTGAGAAATTATCATTCGTTGATTTTATTTATAAGGTCTGGTCTTTATAGTATCTATAAAATATTTTTATAAAAAAAGTTCGAAAGTAAACATCACAGACTGTTCTGCAAAAGCGATGGCAGATTTTTATTAAACTCAGACTGATCCAGCAAATTTTCGTTACTTGGAATAGGATGACATGTAAAAAAGAAATCTAACAAGAAAGGTTTTCCCGGGGCCACCCACCAATGTAGCACAGTGGGGAAAATTCTATTGTTTCTCAACTAAAGCTCATAATTTTTGACGAACTTGAAAAGGATAAACTTTAAAAAGTAGCTGATTAGATTTAAGATCGAAAATTATAAATTTTGAAAATAAAATTTTTTTATTCATAAAAAAGAAATATTTTAATTATTGTACTTTTTTTAAATTATGTATATTAAGAACTTTAATGATTGAAAAAATCGTTTAAATATAATTAACAGGCATTAAAATATTAAAAGCTCAACTAAAAAAACCAATTTTAATTTATTTCCGTTTTTCTTCATATTCAATCTTTCTTTACATTTTTTATAATTTTTGTTAAAGGATGACATATTTTCTTATATGTCGGTACAAAATATGTAATTTTTTATCGATCTGGCTTGCAATTCTGTAGAACGATCGACGATTATAGTCCACTTTTTGAGTTAAATTGCGACCATATTAGATAAAAATGTTAAATATTGCTAACAATGTTGTTAAAAAACAAAAGTTTATTACCTTTTAGCATAACGTTTTGGTGTAACATCTTTAAAACGATAACAATTTAGGTCTCGTTTTGAACAAAACTATGTTGTTTTTCTTAGAGAATCTGTTCCCTGAAAGTTAGTGACCAACTATTCAAATTCGTCAAAAACTGTTAGCTTTAGGCAAACTTAATAAAAAAAAAAATATTTATATCAAAGTTTTGATTAATTCTGATTAAAAGAAATTTTTCAGTTTTTTTTTATTTCAAAATGATAGTACAAAAAAAAGTTTTTTTTTTTCTTATTACAAGTCAAAATTTTTATTGAAAAAAATTTGAAAACTTTTCATTGATTTAATGATTTTTTTTTATGAAATTATGAAAAAATCATAAAAAATGTAAATGAAAAAAATTCCAATATTAATGAATTTTCATTCAGTTAATGAAATTTTCGATTTTAATGAAATCCTTTCATTAATACTATGAAGGAAAATTCTATCAGTGTATCTATTACACAATTCATTGAATATTGTTTTTAATAAAGTGTCCGCCATCTAACGTTTTTTTTTTTCAACTAGTGCTTATTTCGTGAATGGTAACACTTAGCTCATGTCTGATTTGACAGATAATTAGTTTTATCCTTCCGCTGAACGAATATGGTTGTGTATACGCTTCAACAACGCTGGGAAATATTGCGACATTACTTTGAAAATGGTAATGTTGCAGAATGTGTGCGAAAATTGCGTTCGGATTTTGGAAGAAGAGAAGCACCGTATGTTCGTTATCTTGTGAAAAAAGCGATAAACCAAAGCGTAAAAAGCCAAAAACAGTGCGTACACCCGAGAATATCGATGCTGTGGCAGAAAGTGTGCGTGAAGCGTCATCAACATCAATTCACCGTCGCACTGTGGTCAATATTTTGAGATAGCGGCCAAAACTCCTTTTGGTTTTTGTTGTCCGATTTTAAAGTTATTAGACTCATATGAAAGTAGACAGTAGTAAACCTCGGGAGCCAAAAAATTAGAACTCTATTTCAACTATTTCACTGAGAACAGGGTGGTCCAAAATGGGGTTTTTCAGAATTTAGTAAATTTATGATATTTTTAGTTAATTTTTAAAGTTTAAATGATCATAACTTTTTTGTTTTTCAAGAGTTTTGGACGAAATAAATTTTGTGTTGTAACTTAACTTATTTCCTATTACTGGTAAAAAAATTGAAGCTCTACTGTTTTCAGAACAATTTAAATATTTTTTTTAAAAAAGGTCAAATTTCTCGGAAATTTCCTACTTCATATAGCACAACTCCTGTGAGTCAAGCTAAGTCAAAACACAAATTTACTATTTTGTAGTCCTAACTCTCCCCTACATTCCTATATATACATGTCCATGCATCGGGACTGCACTTTTTGAGCTACAGCAATTTTTCTGACCCAAGGTAAGATATTCGGTACAAATGCACGTCATATTTTTTGAGAAGTTATTTGTATGTGAAAGTGGCTATTATGCATATATTTTGATGAAATTTTGTACAAGAGTTCTTATTGACCCAAAAAATAATTCTGTTGAAATTAGGAGAAGTTGGCCCATATTTGGACCTAGTCCACATAGAAGGGTATATCAAAATTTTGACAAAAATGACAATAGAACTCTCAAATTATATGGTATCTGGCAATTCATTTGGAAAAGGTAAAAAATGATTTTATTGCCATCTAATATTACATAACTTAAATACCTGAAAATTGCAAATAAATTTAAAACCAATGGAAATAACTGGTAAAACCAAGTACCTGTTATATTATTACCAGTACCTGTTAACTCTCAAATTATGTGGTATCTAGCAATTCATTTGGAAAAGGTAAAAAAGATTTTATTGCCATCTAATATTACACAACTTAAATACCTGAAAATTGCAAATAAATTTAAAACCAATGGAAATAACTGGTACAACCAAGTACCTGTTATATTATTGCCAGTACCTGCTAACTCTCAAATTATGTGGTATCTAGCAATTCATTTGGAAAAGGTAAAAAATGATTTTATTGCCATCTAATATTACATAACTTAAATACCTGAAAATTGCAAATAAATTTAAAACCAATGGAAATAACTGGTAAAACCAAGTACCTGTTATATTATGTTTCAAAGAGGTAAAAAAGATCATGTTGAAACTTCGAGCAATAGTATATTAATCCATGCATTCATTTTTTTTTCTTCATTATTGTTTAAACAATGGCTAAATTCAGTTATAGTGTTCTATCTGATATATATTTTGAACGGAAAGATGAAAACGACATTATTTTACATATAATGAATAATCCATTCTTCAAAATATGCGACAAACAAGAAATTAAAATTCATAACTTAAAAATAAAAAACTTTTTAAATACTTTAAGAAAACGGTACAATCAATGTTCCAGAAACAAGAAATTGTTTTACTCACGCAACCAAGAATGGCTAAGAAATAAACTTATTTTTAAAAAGCCATCAGTAACTACCACGGAAACTGGAAAAGGTGGTCGACCAGCAAAGCCAATTGATAATTGTAGTGAAAGATCACGAAGACGCAAGCTTAAACATATCAATGAAGAAGTTTCTTGTAGCATCATAAACGATTCATTTCTGCATCAAATTCAACCATCGAAAACTAAAAAGAGTAAAATTGCTATCATTGAAAAAATAGTGGAAGCAAGCCCCAGACGCACAAAAAGGATTTTAGAAAGTATGCCGACACCAACTGAAGAAAATAAATTTACTCCAGAAGAAGCATTTGCACTATTTTTGGATTTGAAAATGACTAAAAACCAATATACAGAATTGCGGAAGCGAACCAATGAAAAAAATTGTGGAATTTTTCCATCATATCGAGATATAGTTTCTGCCAAAAACGATTGCTTACCTTCACCAACTGCTATTAGTGTAACTTCAAGTTCAGCAGAAATAAAATTGCAGGATCTTCTTGAACACACTGCAGAACGATTATTAAAGACATTTGATGCTGACTATTTAAAGAAGTTTAAAAATTGCAGCATGACTTTAATTTCTAAATGGGGATGTGATGGGTCCTCTGGCCAGAAACAATACAAACAATGTAATGCGGAAAATTCATCAGATGCCAATTTATTCATGATTTCTTTCGTTCCATTACGTTTAACAAAAACTTATATTGGTTCAGAGCCGTCAACTAGTAGAGCTGCCGAGATAGATGTATGGAAGAATGAAATTCCCTCGTCAACAAAATTTTGTAGACCAATAAAGTTTGCTTACAAAAAAGAAACTAAAGATGTCATAACTGAAGAAGTTGGAAAAATAAGAGATGAAATTAAAGAACTTCAACCAGTGATATTTGAATTTAATGACCAATGCATCGAAGTTAACTTTAAAATGTCACTTACAATGATCGATGGAAAAGTTGCACAAGCTTTAACCGAAACAAAGTCTTCGTCAAGCTGCACCATATGCCAAAAAACATCAAGTCAATTGAGCCAACCACCAACACAAGACGATAGTTTTAATGAAGCATATGAATTTGGAATGTCACCTCTTCATGCTAGAATTCGTTTTATGGAGCATATTCTTAAATTGGGATACGATTTGGAATTTGGAATACCGTGAGATAGGCCTTATAATTGACCAGCCAAAGCAAGGAGAAGGAAATTCTAATGATGGAAACACAGCAAGGAGATTTTTTTCCGATCCAGAAACTGCAGCTTCTATAACTGGAGTAGATTATGATTTAATGCGATGATTCCAAATCATATTAGAAGTTATAGCATGTAGCAAAAAGATAGATGCAAAAAAAATTGGTCAGTATGCTAATGAGACAGCAACCCTTTATAACCAAAAATATTCTTGGAGACATATGCCAACCACAGTTCACAAAATTTTGTTCCATGGGGAACAAATAATTCAGCACAATATGCTTCCAATTGGAGATCTCTCAGAAGAAGCGCAAGAAAAAAGGAACAAAGACTACAGATTCTTTCGCGAGCACAATACAAGAAAAATTTCCAGATATTGTACTAATGAAGATCTTATTAATATTTTGTTGTGCACATCAGACCCATATATGTCCAGTATTCGACAAAAATGGAAATCAACCTCATTAGAGTTAGATGAAGAAGCTAAACAACTACTGCAAAATGAAAATCAAAGCTATTTGGAAGAAATTTTTACTAATATTGTTTAATTAATACTAGTTTAAAGATTATAATTTGTTTCTAATTTTAGTATAAATTTTTATTAATACATTTAAATAAAATATATGTGCACTTTAAATCATTAGTAAAAGTTTACTTAAAATTTTATCGATGTTGTGTTCTGTATATAATATATCCAAATGGTATTGATATTGTTGGGAATTTCAGTGTTATTTTTCAGTTTAATCCTCACAAGAATTAGCTTTCTTCCAAAAAAACCAACCTTTGGCCCCTGTGAATATTGAGACTAAATAAATGTCAGGGGCCAAATGTTGGCATTTCCTGACCAAAATTAAGTTTAGGAATAATAAATAAGTATTGGTTGTAAAATACGATTGAAGAAAATAAGAAATTATAAAAAAATACCTATTTAAAATGTCAAAATATTCAACTTTTACATGGAAACTCAACAAAAAATTAAAATGCATTTTTAACTCCACATTACTTACGTTCCTATCAGTCGATTTTTACGTTTGTACACGCAAATTGAAGCTTAAAGTCCCTCCTATTGAACAAAACAAATTGCGTAAAAAAATACCAATCCGGTCAAAAGTTATAGAGTTTTGACCGCTATCTCGCGAAATTGACCACTGTGCGTCGTTCTCAACAATTGAACATTTCGGAGACATCATTGAGACGAATTTTGCATAAAGACCTTGGAATGACGCCAAACAAAGTCCAATTGGTTCAGGAGTTGAAGCCACCGACCATCCAATGCGTTTTCGTTTCGCTAAGTGGGCCTGCGATCGACTTACAGAAGATGCCGATTTTGCCAAAAAAACCATCTTTTCAGATCAAGCTCATTTTGATCTTGGCGGGTATGTAAACAAGCAAAATTGTCACATTTGGGGCACAGAAAACCCGCACGCATACATTGAAAAGCCAATACACCCAAAACGAGTCACTGTTTGGTGCGGATTTTGGTCCAGAGGCATAATTGGGCCATTTTTCTTGGAAAATGAGCAAGGAGTGGCCATTACAGTCAATGGCGATCGTTATCGGGCCATGTTGAACGAAGTTTTGTTCACAAAAATTGAAGAGGAGGATATTGGCAACATTTGGTTTCAACAGGACGGCGCGACGTGCCACACAGCCGAAGCTACACTCGATGTTTTGCGCCCTGTTTTTGAAGATCGCATTATCAGCCGAAGAGCTGATGTCGTTTGGCCACATCGGAGCTGCGATTTGACACCGTTGGACTATTATTTGTGGGGTGCCGTCAAAGATAAGTGTTACGCCAACAAGCCAGAGACAATTGACGCTTTAAAGGACAATATTCGTGAAGCTATTGGTGAAATACAGCTGCACACAATCGATAGTTCGATAATGTGCTTAAAAATTGGACCGATCGTGTAGGCTACTGCATGGCCAGCCGAGGCAGCCATTTGAATGAAATTATTTTCCATTATTAACCGGAAGGATTTGAGAAAATATTCAGTAGTTTTTTTTATAGCATTTAAAAAAAAAAAGTTATTTGGCGGACCCTTTATAAAAAAAACATTGTAGATACTATTAAAACGTTAATTAAATATTGAAAAAAAAAATCGTTAACATTGAAAAAATCGCCAAATTTTAAAAAAAAAATACGAAAATAAAAAAAAACCAAGTGTTTGTTTTTTTTTTTTTATTGGATATTAAAATAAAAACGCCAAAACTAAAAATTCGAATATGTTTGTGACAGTTTTCTAAGCTCAAAATACTTTTTCATTGTGTGTGCTAACACAAATATTTTTATTAGTTTTTACAAAATTGATGCCTTAATAACTTTTTAGCGGTTCGCAATATGTCAAAAACTTTGTACCATTATTCTCAGTTGGTAATACATTTTTATTGTGTGTGATTAAAAATAAATTTTTAAAAGTTTTTGATATAGTTTTCCGTCCACTCTATTGACTAAACGGTGAACTTTAACAACCGGGAAAAAGGGTTTACTTAAAATAATTTCTGACGTAGAATCGAATGTCAGGTGCAAATTTCGCATAGGATTTATATTCCCAGCAGGGCATTTTTTTTTCATCGTGCGGAATTTACGATGTTGCAGCAACTGAATCATAAAAATTCGAATCGAAATACAAACAAAATTCCATAAAGCGCATTATTTATTTTTATTTCGAAATTAAATAAAAAAATAATGAATTAATTTTCGATTAACCTATAAAACCTTTGAATATTTCAATTTATTTACACAGTTTCAACAACATTTAGAAATGCTCATTATACTACAATTTTATTTGAAATTTATTTCTACACCTTAAAATTAGTTTGCACGTAATTCATTCATTTAATGTAGATACTTGGATTTTAAATTATACGAGAATAAAATTAAAGTTTAAAAGTTCAAAATAATATATTAATAATAAACTACAATGAAACGTAAATAGAGGTAATAATTGATTAGATTTATAAGAACCCACAAAGTAATTAAAACTTTATTGTTGGATTTTGAACAAAAGCAATGTAGTCACTACTAAAAAAAAGTTGTTGACACAATGGGCGTTGTGGTGTAATGGTTAGCGCGTTGGACTTTTACACAGAAGGTCCCGGGTTCGATCCCCGGTGCCGGCAACATCAAAATAATATGTATGAGTTTTTTCTATGCCTCATACGTATCGCAATGTCCACCTTCGGTGCTCCCATAGCAATTAACCCCACCGAAGTAAAATAATGAATCAGGGCTATGAACCAAAAAGCTTCAATAAGTTCGCCAACTCTCCATCAGGTGGCGAGCAACAACTGTTCTAAGACTTATCATCTCGCGCAATTACAGTGTTGCCATGTCTGAAGCCCTTCATCTTTCCCCACCTTTCATCTCTATACTATCCCTTTCCAAAGAAAAACAACACACTAAATATAGGAAGTATTTCCTGAGTGTTGCATCTCTTTTAAAAAAAAAAAAAAAAATTCTGTCTCTTCTGATCGAAACAATACTTGTGTGTACGTAGTGTGACCAAACTCCACTTTAGCCACAGTCATCGCTGTGTCGACCGTGGCTCAACTCGTTAAGAGGTGAGATTACGATGCATAGCTTGATGCTAAGGCAGTGATTTCAAATCACAGTACGACACCAAAAAATAAAAAGTTTTTCATATAGAGCAAATTAACAATATGAAATACTTTGTTCAATTGACACATAAATTAACTACTGACGAGTCCCAGGAGGGGGACGAAACTGCGGCAGTCTGGTGTATCCCTTGTGTCCGTAAAATTTTTCAATAAAAATGTTTACTTCTTCTTCCTGTAAAGAGACTAACTAAAGTAATATTCTACAGTAATTAATATAAAAATTAATTACGATTGTCATAATCTGACGGTTGCAAAACACTTTCTAACAAATTTTAAGTTTTGGAAATATTTGGTTAAAACAAATTATTTAATTGTTTTCTCAGTGTATTAAAAAATTAACCCTTTGTTAAAAATTACCATAGTTTAAAACAGCAACAACAAGATTTAGTACACCATATCATGTTGCTACTGTATGGCGCGCACTAACTGCCAGTCAGTCAGTCAGTCAGCCAGTAAGTCAGTTTAACAACAGTTTAAGGCACGACAAATTTTTTTGGCCAAAAAAAAAAATTGCATGTTATCCTGCGTGTGAGTGTTGTTACGTGAAATGTCAAATAATGTCAGACAACAAGACTGTTCGTTTGTTTTATAGTTGCAACAATAACAAAAACAGCAGCAACAATAACAATATCAACAACAAAATAACACACCCATGTGGAAATTGCCAACGGTACGACAACCATTGCACTGCACTGAGCGAATTGTCTGCATGCCATCAATGAATTTTTGCATTAGATCTATGAAATGTCACGGGAACTAGTCCATTGAAACCATTCACTAAATTAATGCAGTTTTTTTTTTATAAAATTTGATGAAAAATTTCATTTTAGTTATTACAAATTTCATACGACTAATGAAAAATTTCATTAACAATAGTTTAACACTATGAAGCTTTAAACTCTTGTCGTATTTTGGGCATTTCACTGGATAACTACCCAAAGTTTAAAAATTGGTTTTTCTCCATAAAATAATTGTGACCAAAGAACCCAAATACCTTCTCGATCGGCTAACACTCACGTTATCGCCCAGAAATAATAGTATAATTCAATTTTAACATCGTAATGCAGCTTCTGAACAGCAGGTCTTCATTTTAACAATCCATCCCTGGAACCACATTCCATGTGAAACGTCAACGCAATAAAATTCAAAAAATTACTAAAACAATATTATTCCTAACAATTTAAATTAATTAGTAATTATTTTCTTTGTTTTGTTTTGTTTAAGTCCTAATTTTTAACACATAAATTTATTTATAATATTTCTTTTATATAATTTTAAAACATTTTTAATTTAATTTTTTATTATTATTTTATTATATTTTACATTTATAAAGGGTGTTTTTTTATACAGGTATAGAACTTTAAGTAGGCAACACTTTTTTAACTGGCGGCCATTTTGTCAGCTGTCAAGTGATTTCTGCTTAGTTTGGTTTGGCATTTAAACATGAATAGACTGACGCCTGAACAACGCTTCCAAATTGTGCAAATTTATTTTGAAAATCATGGTTCTGTTCGAAATACGTATAGCGCACTACGTCCATTTTACTGCAACATAATCGTCCATCAGAGCAATTAATTCGATTAACTATGGAACGTTTTCCACAGAGACGTCGTACTTTGGTGTTTGGTGTGCTTTATGGGCTGGTGGAATCATTGCTCCGTACTTCTTTAAAAACGATGCTGGTCAGAATGTTACACTCAATGGTGACCTCTATAGAGCCATGATTACTGACTTTTTCGTTCAGCAATTGAACAACCATGATGTGCAGGAGCTGTAGTTTTAACAAGACGGCGCAACATGTCACACAGCTCTTGCCACAATTTATTTATTGAAGTAAACATTGGGTAACCTCATAGTTTCACGTTTCGGAACCGTGAATTGTCCTCCAAGATCGTGTGACGCTGGACTATTTTCTGTGGGGATATGTGAAGTCGGTAGTGTACGCCGATAAGCCCGAAACGATTGACCACTTGGAGGACAACATTCGCCACGTTATTGCCAATATACGGCAACAAATGTTGGAAAAAGTCATCGAGAATTGGACCTCCAGATAACACTACACTCAAAAAAATAAGTTAGTAGAAAAGTTAGTAAAACGTCTTGTAAATCAGTTATACTATTTTTAGCAAATATTTTTGCTAAAATCGTGTTTTCAGCTAAAAGTTTTGTTATACTTATTCAGCACTTAACTGTTTTATACTAATGCTTTACTAATATACTAATGTTTTACTAATTAATTTTGCTAAAAAAATTGCGCTGATAAGCAGATGTCGCGGCATGTCAAGATGTAGTAGAGAAGAGGAAAATGATATTAAAAAGTACAACTCTAACAAGACAAGTAAAAAAATCAACCATGAAAAAACATATACAGACATGTAGACAGAGTAAAGAGAAAGACAAAAACACACATCTTAGGTAGATTTGTATGGTTTCTTTTTCTTATTGCAAAAAAAGGGTTGTTTTTTTCGTTTCGTTTGTTTTGTTTATTTTTCGTTTCGTTTCTAGAATTATCTTCGGCAGTTTCGTCATAGCATCATTAAGACAACCATTGATGTAAGTAGTTGAAAGAAAATTTTTGTTATGTTATATATATTTATTTCTATATATTTTCAGATATTAAATTAATTTATGTCGTCAATGTGGGAAAATTACAATTGTTATATTTCGTTATTATAGTAAATTATTTTTAAAAGAATCACAAAAATATGTTTTATGATTTTCAGCAAATAAATTAACTAAATTACAATTTTTCTACAAATTTTTTGCGTTTTTTTTTCAGTCTACTAAAATTCAGCAAAAAATTTATTAATTTTTACCAACGCTTTTTTATTTCTAATCTACTAAGTGTTAGCAAAACTTTTGCTGAATCTACAAATTTTGTTGCTAAAAATCAGCTCGCTGATTTTCAGCAAAGATTTTGCTGACATTAGCAACTTTTTTGCTAGCATCCTCCTGACTAAAATTTTGCTGACTTTACAAAACTTTTTTTTATGAGTGTACGTCCGAGCCAGCCGTGGCGATCATATGCCAGAAGTCAGGTTTTAATTATAATTCCAGAAGATTATCTTCCGAATAAAGTAAATTTCATGTCAATTTAAAAAATTCATCTTTGTTTTATTCCATTTCAAAGTTCTATACCTCTAAAATATTATATCTCAGATTATTGTACTAAATTTAACTCTAACTTGTCTGATTCTAATACTGTAATTTATACGATACTGTATCTGGTTGTATTAGAAAATGCAATGATTTAATAAATATAAATACAAAATACAACTCGTCCTGAAATTCTCTCTGTGTAGGAAAACGTTGGTTGACAATGGCATTAACTTGAAATGCTTTGCCAATGTTTGTAAAAATTGGCTTAAATTAACTGTTTTATACACTCAGTCATGAATAAAAAAGCGAAATAATGTCAAAAATAACAAAAACTTTCGTAAAATAAACAAACATTTATTCATTTTACGAAAGTTTTTGATGTTTAAATTTGTTTCTCATTTTATGCGTGGATTCTATCAGTGTACAATTTACGATTGTTCATGATAAGTACTACTAACAAAACATGGACTTAAAGCGCTTTACCAACGTTTGTTAAAGTACACACAGGGAACTTCTGCTTTAAAAATTTTTTAGTTGTTTGGGTTGGAATACAGTTTCTTTATTTTTAATGTAAATGCCAGTCATTTGTAAAACAAATTAAATTTTTTACTAACCTTGTAGTTAATTTAAAAAAACAAACCACATCAAATGACTGTTTTATGATTTTACATTCATTTTTACAGTCGTGGTGGTTTTTGATCTATCTCTAGCAGTGGCTTGATTAATAAATTTTTACTAATTGATATTGTAGCTAATTTTTTAATTTAAAAAGTGTTGGCAAAGCAATATTTTATCATTGTATAGCACTTTACAGACGATTTGTCGATGCTTTACCGATGCTTCGCTAACGTTTTAATACACAAACGGCCAACCAAAAATCGACGTTATCGTTTCGCGGCACTTTGAAATTAAAAAATTCAACATTTTGCCATTACTTGCAAAATTTCTTTGCCATCGTTTTGCCATATTTGTATTTTTCCACCTGGGAAGTTTCATTTTCAAAAATAATCATGTGAAGCTTTTATTATTGCTGGCAAGAGTTAGCAAATGACGATAATAAATATGATGATGACGACGAAAAAAACACAATCGCAAAGGATATAATTACGAATTCATTTATGCTGCAAATTAATTAATTAATTAATGCACAAATTTCGAATACACAAACAACAAAATTACACTTAAAGAAATTATTTAAAGAACATGAAAATAAAAAGCGTTTTCTTAGAGGACTTTCAAAATTTTGAATTTTAGGGTCAAAAATAAAAATATCAGTTGCACTGTTTTCGACAAAAAGAATTAAAAAGTTCTTACTAATATTTGTTTGCCCGATAGACCGAGATAGATCGATATTAATTTTTAAACCCTACACATAATGTGATGAGGGTAAATATCAATTTGCCATTCCGTTTGTAACGCATCGGAATTTGACCACACTACATTATTAATCTCTATAAACATTTAGTTTAGAAATACTCATGTAATCATTATTAAATTTAAATATTTAATTTAATTTTGTTTTTTATTTAATTAATAGACAATTACTTTTACAATCCGGTGACAATACAAAATTTAAGTTATTTTAATCCACAATTTGGTTTTATGTATGAACAGTTACAAAAATCTTCCATGGTTGATTTTTTTTTTATATGTCTTAATAGAGTTGTACTTTTCAGTATCATTTTCCAACATCTTGGCATGCCGCGGACATCTATTCATTCTGCATATATTTTTCAATCTATATATTCTAGTGATTGGAAATGCCGAATCGATTATTGACTTAACTTTCTCCAGTTGGTTTGTAAATTCCTTTAAGCGAATTCAAGTCGATCAGTTTTATGGTGGGGTAATAACCTTGGCAGAGGCAGACATCAGCTGTTTAGTGAGTAATTCTCTGGAAATTCTTGAAGAGCCTACTCATGGTTGATTTGGACACATTTATCTTACATTAATCGTTTATCTAAATGCGACTCTTTATTGAGTTGCACAGTTAATTATTTTACGCCGGTCACGATCAGAAAGCCTTTTTTTGGGCAGCCTGTTTTGTTATTACCATAAGCACTAGGATTATTTGCAAAATTTGTGACAACCACATGTGAACGGTATATTTTCCTAGCAATTTCGCGAAAACTTAAGCCACTTTTGAAATATGCTGAAATGTTCCCTTTTTCAAAATCACTTAGATATGAGCCACGTGGCTTTTTACTGCAAATTGATTAAAATTTAATAAAAAAAAATAATTCTTAAATTTTTCTTTATTTAAACAGTAACAAATATTATTACACATTGTTTCTCTTAAATCACTTACGTAATCTCTTAAATTTTAGACAATCAGAGATCAGTTATCACACTCTTAAAAACAGTTATATGTTTTAAAAAATGTTTGTAATATTAAAAAAAAATTAGCAAAAATCATTTGTAATTATAGTTATGCATCACAGTGTATAAATTATTGATACTTTTGATCAATTTAAAGACGGTTTAGCGATGTTCATCAGTCTGTAAGTTTGTTGAAATGCCGATCATGGCACCAAAACGCATTACAGACTGCTCATTTTTACACAGATTGATGTTAATTTTTTCGAAAGGTTTGGTATTGAAAATGGGCAAATTCGGTCCAGCGCACTATGAGGATTTGATAAGTAATTGTTGGCCAAAAGTCAATTTTGTATGTGTTCCAAAATATTTTTTTATGACATTATAAAGTAAAATATTTAAAAGTAGGCTGGCACATATTTTTTCCACCAACACCTTTTACCGTTAGTACGCAAGCGTCAAAAACTATTTTTTTTTTTTAATTTTAATTTTTGAGAACAAAAGTCATTACAATTTTGAGGACAAAAGCTATTACCTATTGGAAAACCTTTTCAAATTTATTTCAATTACCAATAGAGCAAATAAATATATAATGTGCAAATTAGAAATTTAAAATGTGGCTTTGCATATTTTTTAATTACTTAATAAAAAAAAAATAAAAAGTTTAATTAAAAAGTTTTTGGACCACAACTTTTTTTGCATATATTTCGATACTCCCATACTTTTTCACAGTATACAGGAACTCTTTCTAGGTTGACCGCTAAACCATGCGGCTCCATAGGGAAATGGCATTTAAATTTTAAAAAAGTTTTATTGTTTTTTTATTTTATTTTTTTATAACATTATATATGTAACATATATACCCTATGGGGAATGAGGAGTCAATTGTCCTAAAAGTGATTGGTTAAAGAAGGACTTATCACAGGACTGGTATAATTTAGTATTGAAGTGGTGTCACTTGTCCTAAACTTACCAATCTTGTGACTGGTAAAGGGAGGACATACCACTTAACCAAAATACTTATTAACAAGAAAAATCCAGTTGACTAGAATTTTACAAATTGGAAGCTGTTTAGTTTTCGTTTATTTTATACGACATGGGCCTTTTGCGACAGTCTTGTGGTATGTCCATCTTTGGGTAGTCCTGTGGCATGCCACTATGTGGTTTAAAGCAGGACCAATGACCCCCTCCTATGACAAGACAATGTTAAAGTTGCCAGTTGTTTACATAGGGTGGGGTTTAGCAGAGGATTGGTCGCTGGCATGAAGGAACCGATCCTGTGGCACACGCAGAACCGGTCCCATTCCCTATAGGGTAGGCATTTGTAAAAATGCCTAATTTCGCGATTTTTACCGCATTTGTTTGAGAACAAAAACAACAAATTTATTCAAAACTGGCAAATAGTGAAAATGTTGAATTGAATTTTTTACTTTAAGCTGATTGTAAAATGCTGAATGATGTGTAAAATTTAGTAAAAAAAAATCTTGTGTCATAGAGAATCACGTGTGTGACTTAGTGATAAATAGATAAAGGTTAAAATACATTTCTGCTGATGTTTAAAGATTGACTAATTTTTTTAGGGTTGTTTTATACACATATATTTTTATAATTATTACATTTATTTTTAAATTCGTTAAGAGAAGCCGTAATTATGTCCGATCATGCCAATTGATTATATAGAGCCCCAAAAACATCACGCCAAATAACCATGCCAATCTTTCAGGCAGATATCTCATAATTTAGGGGTTTGGCCAAAATATCCCTAAAAGTTCCCCATAGTGCAGCGCACAAATGTTATGAGTGAAAATGTGAAGTTACAGTTACCGGCGTAGATTTACAAAAATAAAGCAAATCAAACATATTAGCAAGATAGTATTTCGATCTGGCTAACGATCTCACCAGAACCCGTTGTTTCAGTTTTTGTTTTCCCAGTGCCTTTTTCCGATGCTTCTAAATTCTGCCTTCACAATAAAGATGGCTTCACAATAAAGAGCGATGGGGTCTATTTAAATTTTGATGAATTTAGAGCTAGTTAAGGTCATAGAAAAGAGTGGCAATAGTATTTACAATTACCAAATTATATAAATACACTGTAAAACAAGATTACACAGTCAAAAATATATAAACAAATACAAAAACGCTGAAATACTACACTCAGGGAACATCTGCTTTAAGAATATGTAGTTGTTTCTATTGTAATACAGTTTCTTTATTTTTAATGTTAATGTCAGTCATTTGTAGAACAAACTAACCTTGCAGTGCATTTAAAAAAAACAAACCACATCAAATGACTGTTTTATGATTTTACATTAATTTTTTACAGTCGTATTTTGTTATTTAAAAAAATAAATGTTTCTTTTTTTACTAACATATGTGGTTTATTTTTACTACAATTGTTAGTATTTTTTTGAACAGTAAAAACAAATGACAAATATTAGTTGAATTTAATGAAATGTTAGTCGTTCTTTCTTTAAGTGAAATTTCATTTGTTTTTGACTACAATTGCTGTCTTCCTTTCCTACATTATACACTTAGTGTAGTAATTACACGTAATATAAGAAACCCAAAGTCGCATTTTATAGCAACCTCTAAATATCGTCCGGTTAAGCCAATTTTTGGTATACACGAATATTTTGATAAAAGGAACAAAGCTTGTGGAGAAAGAAAAAAAAAATCGTTTTATCACAGTGTGTGGCGGGTATAAATATTAGTTCAACTGAATTAGAACCCGTTTAACAGACTTTGGATTAACTTTATTGAATGATTGTAGTATAAGTATAATTTTCACAGTGTCGTCTACTATAACTAATATCAGCACGCAAACTTGAAGAAGCGTCTTCTTCATACTACCAAATGGTTAGATACCACACCTGCCCACACAATGCATTAGCTAAATTCATTGTCGCTGGTTGCAAATATTCATGATTTTGGTAGCATTTGCTTTGCATTTAATTCAGTTTTATTACCAAAATAACAACATTTATTTGTTCAGTGCAATGTTTATTTTAAAATATATAAAATGAAAATGAGTAGATTCTCCCAAAAAAGCCAACGAAAAAAAACTACTAACACGACACCCGTGTCAAGATGTTGGCAATTTGATAAGCGCCAAGTAATTGTTACGGAACCAAAACTAATAGAAATGTTTTAATGCCATAAATTAGCATTTCTAACATTGTGGTTGTTGTTATTCCATGGTTTTTAAAAAAATGAGAATTCTTTATTTTGACTCTTTGGCCAAAAGTTATAGTATTTGTAGAGGATGTATTTCGCTCGCTGCACAACCAAGATTTGGAGAATACAGGGCTCGAGCAAGAAGACTACTACTCGCACAAAAGTTGAAAAACTCGAAGACTTTTACACAAAAGTTTTTTTTTTATTTTCTATAGATCAACACTCAGGGGATACCCTACTAATGCATACACAGTGTTGATATGAGAAAAATTGGTTATGGGGACGAGAAAATAGGGAGTATGGTCTATGGATATTTGACTTGAATTTCTATAAATTGTAAGTGTCAGGTAAGACGTCTGCAGGAAGTATGGTCCACATACGAGTTGTACGAGTAATGAACGAAATTTATCTGTAAAGCGTTGTGAGATCCACTCGACTATCGACCACAAACCACAAATGAGATCTTCTGGACAAGTGTGAGTTACGAACAAAGTAACCGGACCAAGTGATAAGTTCACTTATCTCAGCATAAAACTTAACATGGTAGTATCGATAGAACAATGGCACAACCCACATTACGACGATGCTTCAAAGAATCAATAGAGATGGATAACCTACTGTCAGTAATGAGCGCCAACGCCCTTTATTGGACATGTTCCTAAAGCTCTTAAATAAACTTTGAAGCCCCTGCCCATAAATGGGAGTTGTATTCCATCTTCGGCCGGATATAGGTGGAATAAATAAATAATATAGAGATCAGAGGAAGCTAAGTAAATCTTGCACTTGTAAAGAAAGCCAAGAACGTATGCAGCAGGCTCTGAACTATACTCTTTCTTGGTGCCGGGAAAAGGGCTTGTCTGTCAGCCCGTCGAAGACAATCCTGGTACCATTTACGAATAGGAGGAAACTTAACCTGACAATGCCTGTCCTTGATGGGGCCACGGTGGGCTTTTCCAGTAGTGTTAAGTACCTCGGCGTGACTCTTGACAGATCCCTTACCTGGAATGAACATCTTGACTATGTCTCCAAGAAGGCCACAAGGGCATATTATGCCTGCCAAAGGCTTTTTGGTAAGACATGGGGTCTAAGGCCGCAGATGGTCTACTGGTCGTTTAACACCATTGTTAAACCTATGATCACCTATGCTGCCCTGGCATGGTGGCCAAAGGTTGAACAGGAAGGGGCAAGGGATGCTCTCAAGAGGATCTACCGTCTTATGTGTATTGGCATAACGGGGGCAGGCGGAACCTGCCCGACGGATGCCATGGGGGTTATGCTGGGGATACCACCATTGCATATTTCTGTAATGGAGGCTGCCTGCATAGGATCCTCCAGACTTAGAGAATTCGGTGACATGAGGGGAGGTGATCTAAGGGGTCACATGAGGATCGCTAGAATCCTAATTGATGACCCGATTACAAAGGTTACGGATAGGAGGTCACCGGAGTACATCTTTGATAGGAACTTTAAAGTGATGCTGTTCGACAGGGCCATGTGGACCAACAGATCCTGGGAGCCAGAGCGGGGTTCTCAGATATGGTTCACAGATGGCTCAAAGCATGCGAATGGTGACACTGGTGCGGGTGTCTATGGACCAGGTTTCCAACGGGCCTTACCCATGGGTAGATACCCCTCCATTTTTCAGGCAGAGATTTTTGCTATCTGTGTCTGCGCGGAGGAGTGTCTACGAAGGGGCACTATTAGATCTCGTATCTACATTCTTTCCGACAGTCAGGCGGCATTAAGGGCTTTAATGTCCTATGAGGTGTCATCTGGTCTGGTCATGGAATGCATTCTGGCTCTTAACCGACTTGGCAGGCGCAACTCGCTTACCTTAGGGTGGGTTCCTGGTCACGAGGGGCATGAGGGCAACGAGAGGGCAGATTGTCTTGCTAATTGCGGGGCCCGAAGGCCCTTTATTGGCCCTGAACCATTCTGTGGTATACCTTTGGGGTATGTTAGGGAGAAGCTCGGGTCGTGGAGGGAGTCAGAATTCTCTCTCTATTGGGAAAACTCTCTTGGCCAACGACAGGCTAAGAGATTGATTTCTTTTTCCAGTGCAGGATCGAGGAGAATCTTGTCCCTCGGGAGGGGTGACTTGAGAACCCTGGTGTCTTACCTGACTGGACACTGCAATCTCAGATACCACCTGCTCAAAAGGGGTTCTTTCGGACACGGATGAGTGTAGGTTTTGCGAACTGGTAGCTGAGACTTCAGAGCATGTTCTTTGCGAATGTCCGAGGCTATGTGAAAGGCGTGCCAAGTTTCTTGGCAATCGCTTTGTCTCCCCTTCGGACATTATGAAGATTTTGCCTAATAGGATTATTGGCTTTATAGGTAGCTTGAATCTTTAGGGTAACTTTAGGCAGCACAAAAGACCTAAGTTGGTCGCGGTGCATAGTGCCATATAATCTAATCTAAGCCAAGACACTAGAATGCTTCTTTCGACACTTGAATAACGTGATTTTTCCAGCGAACATCACATTGGATTCTCATACTTACAACATCAGGAGCATCTGATTCCTAAATATTGATGCCACCCATGCACATAGATGGCGTTGATAAACCCACGATCATATGGGTCAACAAACATTGCATTAAATAGGACCATATTCGCACTACTCCACGCGGTGTAATAAGGACCTGATTGAATGTGTCATTTATAATTAACATTGGTGGAAAATGAAGGGCAGATGGTGCTATCATCTACAAAAGAGTAGTTAGGATTGAAAGTTAGACCGAGAAAGTCATTTAGAATGATAATAAAGAGAGAAAGAGAAAGAATAGAACCTTTCGGCACTACTGCCTTAAATGAAAACTCTTCTGATGAGACCTCATCTATAACAACTCTTATAGTGCGATGTGAAAGAAAATTCGATATTAACCGAGAGAAGCCATCACCGACACTAAAAGCTATGAGCTCTGACACGAGTTCTTTATACCACACACGAGTAAACGCCTTGGAAATATCTATCACTTTGCTCTTGCCAAATCACTGGATGGACGCGCTCCAACGCTCCGAGAAAGAAACGTGGCGGTCATTAAGAAGTGATTTGGACTATAGATAATTAACATGATAGTAATTAACCATGCTCTCCATAAATTTCGAGAGCGCAGAGCAAATTGCAATTGGGCGGTAATTGTCAGGGTTGTTAACCGTACCCTTTCTGAAGATTTTCTGGGCATTGGCAACCTTCCAACACATTAAAAATATGCAGGTACGGTGCTACGTTCTAAAGAGGGTTGCCAATGGATTCAAAGAGTACTGTTTCAGTACCAGTGCTGGTATACTATACGGACCCGCAGTTATATTTACGTCGACATTAGCAAAACCTTATTTAACAGCTCCAGCTCTAAAGAATATCTTAGGCATAGTATGTGATACTTGTTTGAGCTGGTGGATTACTGTTCTGAAGAAATGAATTTTCCTGCGAATAATTCAGCCAAGTGTTTGGCGTTATCAACGGGGTCAGTGAATAAATTGGTCATTCTTTATAAGAGATAGAGGGATAGAGAAACTAGCATTATCCCTTTGTCTTTTAACGAATGACCAAAAGGTCCTCGAGAAGCAAGCAACAACTTTAACTTGTAGACCCCTGTTTGTGTAGAAGCTTTTCACGTCTAAGTACTTCTTATTCACACGCGAATTACTGAATGCTTCCCCCTTTGGATCTGATTTCATTTTGCAAGTCTGTTTAACCAACTTTTATATTTAGGTCTAACCGAAATGAACATTGAAGAATGAAAAATTCCATTCCAAGCAAAATCACGCGTTCTTCTATTTTCCCAGCACCATCAATAATGGCGCCCACGAAATAAAGTTTCCAGTTGAATTTCCTACAAATATCATTAAATTGGAAGTAACGAACCCTTTCGTAAATAAAAACAGACCGTTTTGTGGCTGTATGTGACACGCTACGAAGCTGGCAGCATGGCTGGGATGAGAAAATGGTACAGTGATACGAGTTACCGAGTGATGCGAATGATCTCACTCATACTTTTTAGCGTGCGAAGTGACAAAAAGGTCAAGAGTATCCTGAGACTGCCCTTCACCAAACGGAATGTGTGTTGGCTCATTCACTAATTGCGCTAGGTGATTGTGAGCTGCAAAAGGAGGAAGTTCCGCTCACTATTCGGGCAACTCTCCAGGATTCCCGAAATTAGGGTGGAACGAGACTCAAAACAATTGAATGTCTTGTCGGTCTCCTTGTTTGGGCTTCTATAAATTGTGTCCTTGCCGAACAACTACTCAAAAAAAAAACCAGAAAACTCGACCACTTCCAACAAATGCGTTATGCTGTTTTTAGAAATGTCATGCAATGTTTTACAAATTTTTTTTGAAAATCTTTTTTAAACTTTTTTTTTATAAAATGACATGAAACTTTTAACAATAGCTTATTTTTAAAGTTAGTATTAAAATTTTGTATGGATGTGGCCCTGACACAATGTTCATCCGATTGAAATGAGATTAATATGGAGTATTCTTTCCATTCTTTCTACCTTTCCAAAAAGTATACATTTGTTATACTGATCTGTTATATTTACCATTTTGCAAACTAACAAAAACTCGTAAAGTACTTGAGTGTTATGCTTCATGGTATGCTCGAAATACTCGAGCTTCCCGGATTTACACGGTGTGTTTATGTTTATAAACATATCCCGCAACATTTCTTCTGCAACGCTGAATCTTCTAATATATGGTAGATGTTGATAAAAGTCGATGAGCGAAAATAAGCCTCTAAAATTAAAATACTTTTTGCCTGTTGTTGTTAATTTTGAAATAAATAAATAAATGTTTATTCATTTAACCCATGTTTGTTGCATAGTTTATAAACTATTTTCATGTTTTGTAAGTATTTTTTACGTGTTTTTTTTTTTCAAAAGATTGTTTTTTCATTGCTTTTCCAAGTTTAGCAAACTAATCGTAAAACAAACAACACAACAATTACACGCCAGAATTGGCCCATTAGCACCGATGTGTCTGTAGATGTTGGCTAGATTTACCTTATTACTACACAAGGTACTAAAACATGAAGAAAGGAAGAAGGGCAGGCAGGCAGGAAAGTACCCGATTAAAAAATATTAAAATAAAACAAATAAATATATCAAATTTGATATAGCCTTATATATAATTGAAATACAATTTGATGCGAAAAATGGTGCAGCGACTTATGTATAATGGATTATAAAAATTTAAATTTTATATGCTTAACAATCAAAAATTTATATGTAAAACAAAAATTGTTTTTGTTAAATATTTTAAATTGTGATGTTTAGGGCAAGGAATTTAATAATGCATATTTGGTCAAAATCGATATTGACCAAATACCATTTCGAATCAAAGAATTGGAACAAAATTGCATCGATTTGTAGTTGCATATTTTGTTATAAACAAAATACCATCGATTTGTAGTTGTATATTTTTGCACATTTTGTTAAAATATGCAAAAATATATTTTGCTATTTATGGCATATTTTGTTGCAAATTTTCATATTTTTAATTTATTTGCTCATTTTTGCATATTTTGTTAAAACTAAAATTAAGTTTTAATTAAAAATAAACAAAAGAAAACATTTGTAACTCTGATCAAAGCATATAATTGTCATTTGTTAGACATTTATATTGGATTTCATTTTTAAACCAGCAAGCTCGAGTAATAAATCGATTTTTAAAAATCAAAAATTGTATATGCATATTTTTTGGGATTTTTAGGGTATATTTTTTGGATTTTTAGTGCAAATAATGGGTTTTTTGTGCATATTCGATTTTGATGCATATTTTTAAGCGCATATTTTAAGCGTTGGTAACCTGATGAAAAAAGTTTCTATATACTCATATTTAGCTTGATATCATTATATATGCTTATATGAGCGGCAACATATTACGGCATCATTTTTTTAATATGGCGTAATATATCATCATCAGGGCAATCAGAAATATGCTCTAAAAAATCGATTTTATGCCCATAAAAAATGCCATTAAAAACCAAAAATATGCTCTTAAAATTTAAAAAAAATGCTCTTAACATCACATTTTTCCAGGAATATCAGGCAATATCGTTATCGATTTAAAACCCGTGTAACTGGCTGTCGTTATCCCTATACCGTTACCGAAATAATTGAAATATCGTTATCCGTAAAATACCCTTACCGAAAATTGTAGAAATTGTAATTTGGAATCATTCACCTTCGTTGCAAGTAACCGCACGACAATTATAAAAATTTAAAGGAATTTAAAAAGTCGTTACACAAAAATTATTACAAATCTAAATATAAAGAACTTGCGGAAGTTTTTTTATATCCCCAAAACTGGGGTAGCTAAGGGATTAACCCTCTAACCGGCATAAGCTTTTTTGGACTGAAATTTATTCCACTTGTTCGGCACGAGAAATAAATAATATTTTGTTTTAGCGAAATTTTTTTGTTGCCTATTTTAGGCGATATGGGTAAAAATAGGTTTAGAGGCTATCTCAAAAACTAACCTATAAAATTTAAAAAAGTTAAGGCATAAATTATTCTTCTTACAAAGATATAACAACCGTCCAAAAATTAGTCGTTTTGAGCTTTTAGATAAAAAGATAAAGCGATTTTCCGTTTTTTCAAAAAACGCGAAATCAAGCGAAAACGAACCTTAACTTTAATATATATTAACGAAACTTTGAAGCTTTGATAGCTGTTACCAAATATAATATTTCGGCCAAATTCATAAACTCCGTGCACTCGTATTCAAGATAAGATGATGTCCTTTTATATGTATCCTTTTAAAGTCCTGTCTGTCCTTGGAACAAATTAGAGTATTTTCCAAAGTTTAAGCTTTAATCTTCCTTTGTGTTGGAATATGAATGGTTTCATGTTAACAGAAATGTGTTTAAGGACTTTTCAAAATTGTGGTTGTTTCAAAACATTTATTTTTTGAAAATTACTGAAAATTTTAAATATAACGCTTTCTCGCTGTCCAAACCATGACATGTACACAAAACATTACTTTGCAAAATATGTGGCTAACTTCGTTCTCTATCGATATAGCTTACATTTTTATAATAAACCGCTTTTTTGGCGAACTTATGGCCAATTTTAAAATACCCCCGCCTAGAGGCGGGCTTGCCGGTCAGAGGGTTAAGTTAAATGCCCTCCAAGACTTATTAAAGTTTCATTAAGAACTGAGTATTCAACTGATTTAAATAAAAATTAAAATTGAAAACCGGTTAACCGACTGAAAAAAAAAACGGTTTGTCGAAAACCTAAACTTATCCCCAAACCGGTTCTGCGGTTAATCTTTGTGGAAACTTCCATGCCATTTTTAACTATATTAAATTTTACGAGCTGGATCATATTATACACAAATCATATAATATTGTTTTTACTCGGGCACACATTTATTTATACCCTCAGACCAACATATTTTAAAGTACAATTCAAGTACAGAGGAGCCTACTTAAAATTTTTAAACGAATGTTGTACACTCATAGAACATAATCTGTAAAAATATTAGAAAAAATTTTAAAAATGACGTTGCAGAATAAAATGCTGAAGCAGTTTTTTTTTTTGTTGCTAAATATTAATAAAATATGAACAAGCATGAAATAAAACTGTAAACTTTCCAAAATTGTTGTTATATTCGAGTTATATTTTATTTATTTGAAGATAGGAATTTACTCTGCTAAAATAAGCAAAAACTTTACTAATATTTGCAGACTAAAAATAGCAACCAAAAACTGTAATAATATACACAAAATTTTTGATATATTAACCTTAAATTAGTAGAATGCAAATAGTAGTATATTTTGCTAACATCAACAAAAAAAATTTGTTAAAAATTCT